>CM008133.1:16509372-17115545 GCA_002221485.1 Trichinella murrelli | reverse complement strand
AAAATACACACACAATTATAAATTATTAAATTGTCCATGCATTAGTTGCGAGAACAAAAAATAATCTCTCACCTCCACCAACTTATTCAATTCGGATATCACACCGAACATGTAACGAAATGTGCACAGTTGTATGGATGTCATGCTTTTTTGTATGGAAGTATACAGCCTTTTCAGTATCAAACTTTGAGATGAGTGTATAAAAACCGGAACTAAAGATTGAACCGTTCGATACCAAGAATTGACAAGATCCAATTTCTGAAACAAATATACATAAATACATACACATGTACGTACGTATGTGCATCCAAAAAAATATTCAAAAGGTCGTTATAAAAAGATTACGTACTTCATCGCACAAAAGTGGTAAATCCCAAAAAGTGATGCACTTCCCTAACGACTGCACCACGCCAAATTGAGGTGATCCTTCCGTGATCAAAGATCTGCCCAACGCCCAGCTTAAGCTTTCCAAGCATATGCTAAGCGTCACGTCCAATCTCGAATCCAATTCGCTGAAAAAAGCATAAAATAAAACAAGTTCGAGAAATATGCCTACTTTTAAAGTAAGTTATTGACAAAAAACTTTACACTCAACATAATTGTCATAACTAATCATTCATTCTACGCTAAGCTGTGCATGCAACGTATGAAAACTGCAATGAGGTTCAAAAATTAAAATTTTTATGCCTTGGATTTACAACAAATTTTTCCTTTATTAACAAATTGAAGAAACAGATTGACGGTTTTTTGTTTTGAATACCTCAGAGCGGGGATCGTCCCTTCGTCGTTTATTAGCATTCGACAACATGTCTGCAATAAAAAAAACTTATGTATTCATATATATTTTTTTCAGTTTACTTATTTTCATAAAAGTTGTACAGTCATTACTTTTAATTTATATTTAATTCTTCCAAATCCAGATTACTTTTAAATGAAATATGTAATTAAATGTGTTATTAATACAATATAAAAATTAACCAAAACTTATTTTAAAAAATATTCGCAATTATAAAATAAAAGATATCTTTCTTACTCGACACCAATTTTCTGTAAAAAGAGAGTTAAACTCAGTATTTGTAACACTATTGAAAAATTGATTCCGTCTTTTGCGGTGACTGCAACTTCCTTTTTTTGGGTCAAAAACGCCCAACAGTAAATAAATCAGTGCATCATCCACCGGCTTCCGCTGGCATGGCAACACCTTCATCAAAAAGGCAGTACAAACTTCATGTGACAAACTTTCGTATTCCCGAAATCGGATCCTAAAAACAAAATACAATCATAACTAATATCCAAATTAACAAACTACCACAACTCTATTACTAAAGCACTTCGGGCGTAAAACCGATTCCAATAAGCAAAAGAAGGCATAACTTGTTGCACATCAGAGACTGCAATTAAATTTATCAGTTCGCTCATTCCCTAAAATAAATACAGTCCATATATACATAAATTCATTTATTTATTTAACAAATTTATTAAAAAGCTATTACTCAAAAATCAATAAACGCACATTAATCAATATGCTAATTATGAAACCAGTAAATTTTTAAATAAAGTTATTACGACAAATCTACTGTTATTATTAATAGTAGCAGAATTAAACACAACGTCAAACAAAATAAAGAATGCAATTTCAGTTGTTCTTATGCTAAACTTATTCATTACACAAAATAAAAAAAGATAACTGCTCCTTCGTAAAAACAACTGGATCAAAAATGAGTTTTCCTTCAAAAAATCCCTAAACAGCAACTTAAATTTACAAAAAATATACTACAGACTGATAAATACACAGGAGAGTTGTGATGGAAATCTGAAGAATAAAACAGCTCGTGTAGCTTGAAAATGTTTAGCAATGCTGTACCTTGTACTTGGTATCAACTTCTTTTTTAAAAATTTTCTTAAAAACATCTTTAAATGGAATTGGCAATGACATCATGGTTACAGCTGTCACATTGCTATCCGAGGCAGTGTTCTGTGCAAAAACGGAAAATGTTCTCAGCCCACCGGACTCTGCGACCAGTTCAGCTGCCCGTCTACTATTCGATGGCTAAAACAGCAACTTTCACGTGTGCCAATTCAATTTTATTTTTAAGCATTCAAGGCAAATTCCAATTTTCATTTACATACCTGCGCACGCTGATACCTTCTTCTCACCATGATAATCTAAAAATTGCAAAACTTACTTTAAGACATTACAATATTAATTGATTATTATATTCATAATAAGAAAAAAAAGCTTACAATATACCTAACCTAAAAATCATTACTGTAAAGAGTACAGTAATTCATCTAAAGCTCCCACGTTTACAACGAAAATTTTCAAAAAACATAACAAAAAGTAGTCTTAATGCATTTAAAATATTTAAAATCTAAGCTTTTCGCTTTCCATTATAATTTAACATAACAACTGCAGCTTATAACAACAATAAACAAAAAATTTAATTTTCGAAAAAAGTAACTTCATGCAATGTCAAAAATAAAAAATAAATATATAAACTCAAAATTTATTTATTTACATTTATAAGCTAGCTCATGTCAGAAGAAAGAAAAATTCAAGAATGAAATGCTACAGAAAACTTAAAACTTTAAAACTGTCATTAAACCATGAGAGCTAAGACAACATTGACAAAACAACATCCTAAAGAAAAGGTTAACAACGAAAAGAAATCTCAATTTGAGCTACTGTGCGAAAAGTACAACAAAATTAAAAATATTTAACATTCATTATTATCCTCAATGTATTTATGATTCTAGGACAACTCTGTTTGAATAATAAATAGTTTATGCAAAGGAATATATGACAAGCATGTTAACAAGAGAACCATTCCCCCTTGAAAATTAGCAATAATCAATTACCGAGATCACAAAAAGTACAATTAATCAATGAAACATTCAACCACGCATATACATGTATATATGAATTGAATATATGTATATATATATATATATATATAACAAAACGTTTAGTTCTTCAGTTTCTAAAAGTAAAATTTAGTCTCAACATAATTACGCAAAAAACAAACAAATTCTTCATATTTATTTCAAAAATTTACGGATACAAATTGTAAAAATAACTTTAACTTTCTGGAAATTTAACTACCATAAAAATCATCGTAGATGACAACAATAATGGTAATGCTGAAAATACTGAAGCTGAAAAGTAATTCACAATACTCACTTTAAGATGACTACATAAAAAATACCATTCAAAATACTGTTCTAAAATTAACCAACACGAAAAACAATATCCAAAACCTCTCTAACAACCAACAATTCCACATACACTACAGTACTATAAGCATGTAATAAGGTAATTGCATTACTGTATTATTATAATGCTGTTGAAATCCTTTACAATTACTTCACAATTTGCACTTATGTATTTTCAATTGAATTTAAAAGAATTCCTCTTTTAGATTATACATTAAAATTCGAAGTATTTTCAACATTATTTAATGTGTAAACAAGACTGTAGTACAAAAAGTGATTCTCATTGCTTAAATTCATTCTGACAAATTCGATTTGAAATCGAGATGAACACTTTTGAATGGTCGATTTTTCATATTTTTAAATAAACTTTTGTTACTTGAGCAAAATTTGTTTTGAAACGTCCCGCTAAAGGTGCTTTTAAAAATACACACGCAGTCTTTTTTTTAATTGTGTGCAGCTCAAAATTTCTTGAAACAATTCCGTAAATGATTAAATTTCATGAAATAAAGCATTAATAATTTTAATATAAGTTTCAAAGGAAAAAATTATTTTCAAAGCTAAGCAAATTTAAAATGAAACATTTTGACCCATAAAATATTAACTACTGTAAGTATTCATAATTCGGTGTTATAAATGTTGAAAATCCAAGAAGTATTTGCATGTGAGCAAATTATCAAAGGAACATCTAAAACCAATCGACAAATAAAACCAGTAAAAAAGTATTACGCCAATAAAAGAACGCAAACAAAAATTTGTTCGAATCATCCTATTTCATCAAAGTTATTTGAATTTATACTGAATATATTTGTAGATTTATCTCAAATAAGTACAAATGAGATCATAGAAGAGTTGTTTGAAATATCAGAAGATTTTCTCCCTAGACTAATTCGTGATACGAAAGAACGAAAGAAGCATTACAATTTTACACAATGTTTACTTTGGAATAAAATAGCAATCTAATTTTACGTTTCAGTTTTATTTCGGGAAAGCGTTGTTTGAAAATTGGAGTCAAGTTTTGCGTTTTAATTGTAACTATTTCTGGAAGTGTCATTTCAAATGTCAACAACCATTGGTCTTTAGCTATTATAAACCTAAAGCTGCTTTTCACCAGTTACTTTTCAGTTTTAATTTTGAAATCCAAACTAAAGCAGTTCCTTCACTTTATCCCACGATATATTTTGTGAAATTGCAGTGCAAATATTTTGATCAATGAAACGTGAAATATTGCAACCATTCACAATAGAATTATAAATAATAGAAATTATGAGTTAATGGAATCCTGACTCTTGAGTACGAAAAACGACGTAAGATCAGATCACAGTAAAAACAACTTTTAACCGATGAACAAATTAAAGTAATTAAAATCTTTGACCAATTAGGGAATAATGAACTCGGGAAAATTTCCTCCCTAACCAGGTACATCCAAAGTAGTCTATTCATAAATTTGCGTTTACATAAATAACTGCTGCCTCTATTAAGTGCTAGTATATCGACCAACGTCAACGCACATCATTAAAGCATACGTCATATCAGCTCCTGGCATCAATATGATGTGCTTTCGTAATTTTCATTGGTTTGTGCTTTATATCCCAAATTTTACACGTATTTGTTTCTGGCTGTAATGGACAGGACGTACACACGCTATAAGATCAGGGTAAGTCAGGAAGATTCGAATTTCCCACTCAAAATTAAATACACTTCACTTTATCTGCGAAAGCAAAAATTTAACGCTTGTAAGTGGTGTTGCAAGAAGTTTTTTCGGTGTTAAAATCGTAAATTTTAATGAAAAATTTTGAATTATGCATTAAAAATGCATCTTTTAACATTTAAAAATAAACGTAAAACTCGAATCAGTTTACATGTACAATGGTAATGAAGGTATAAGCAAAGTACATTTTGCCATTGGTAAACAAACCGCAAAGACATGAAAAAATGTTCGCATAAGTATTTGTAAGAAGCTAGGAAAATGAATTGCAATTCCAGGAAATACCTGCCAATGATGACCTTTGATTTGTAGAACATGAAATGGCCTATACGTTTATAGAAAGGCGTTTTTAAAACAAAAACTTAAAAGAGCATATTTTTTCTGGCTGTTGCTTTACGATAAATATTTTTGTATATGTACTGTAACTTCATCGGAGAGAGAATGCATCAATCAAAATTAATATCTGTGAATGGAAATTCAGCTGATGCGGAAAAGAAAATTTTTATGTTTAATGTTCAGTGGAACAGTTGTTCTCATTCAAAATTTTCATAATTAAAACGGTTGATTTTTAGAAACAAAGGAACTGAGGATGGTCTACTTTAGAGCAATTTTCAATGCCTTTTCTTACTGGTCGTTTAACGCGTTATCGTATTGGATCTTCACATCATAGACTTATTGGTGACCCTTGTCTGAGTGCGCATTGATTCTAACTGGCTGATATATCTGAACTACGTCTTGTACCAAATCGTGGCGATAGTATGTCCCATGTATATGAAGGCAGAGCATGCAAATTTAAACACACCGGTAAAAAATTATTGGAGGTGTTTAAAAGTATCATTGCGTGTGTTCCTTGTTATTAGCGATCATTTTACTTTGGCTATTCAATACTGTGTAACATATTACTTTTTCTGTTGCGTTCGCTGAATACGCGCTATCACACTTTATATAACATCATAGTGGTACACTGAAATATACAATAATGATTAAAATTATTTTTGAAAATGCTGATCACTGAAATAAAAAAACTTTACCATAAATAAATAGTATATTGAAAAGGCAAAATTTTGATGAATGACAAAACATAAATTTTAATGAAAGAAACAATGTAATTTTTGACTAATAAAAAATTTTTACTGTTAATATTATATCTCTACTATTAAAGTTTCGTCATCTTAAATTAAAATATCTGAATCAATAAAAAGAAAAAATATTACAGCTAATCACAACTGAGAAGTATAAATTAATGAAAAATTCAACAATAAAAACCAATAAGACAACGGTGCGATGGTAGAAATGAGAAGCGCTACCAATGACTAGAAAGAAATCGCAGTAAAAGTTTGCTCCTGAGTTTAAACATCATTGCAACATGCATAAAATGATCTCATTCAGTAATGATAGGAAGAGGAAATAATAACAGTGAATTGTGGTGCATCATTGTGGTATATGACCAAGTTAATTGTTCCACAGATCTACACTAAGCATGCGCTGAAGTTACTCTAAGAAATACCAAATAAAAACAAACGCACACCAGTGTTAAAGGGGAATTAATATGATAAAACATTATCATCCACCCTCTGTGATGAAGTCGAGGCTTCTTATAAGAAACGTAAATGCATGAATTGCTGTATTTGACATATGGCTGCATTCGATCAATCTCACATCAGGAAAACAAGCAGAATTAGAAAAGTGATTTTTACTATTTCCAATATGCTGATAAAAACCTCAAACAAAAAACTCATGAAATGAAAAACGACGCAGTGTTTATAATGGCATCGAACAACAGCTTTGTGAATTCGGTTGTTCTTCTTTAAACACTATATAGGATGTTACAACGTGAAGCGTTCAGAACGTCTTCCCAGTTCATCACTGGTTTGTGCGCAACATTTTAAAAGACATTAGCCACACGACTGCGCCAGTAATCAAAGTGAAATTTGTAGTCATCGATAGGGATGTGGACGCCCACTTTTGCTTCCCCGTCGACAGACATCAGGAGAGATGCGCCTCTGCGTACAACCATGTCACATGATGGTCATGAATAATCGCACATAGCGGTAAGAATACGCCACTGTTACCTTCGAGGTTCCGTATAGAATTTGTGCGGTGCTATTTTGACGAACATGCATTTCCATTGCTTCTGCATAAGGTTTAGTTGCCAGTAATCAAAGTGAGAGTTGCAATCGTTGACAGGGATGTAGACGGTCACTTTTGCTTCCCCGTCGACGGACATCAAGAGGGATGCGCCTCTGCGTACAACCATGTCACATGATGGTCATGAATAATCGCACACAGCGGTAAGAATACGCTACTATTACCTTCGAGGATCCGTATAGAATTTCTGCTGTGCTATTTTGACGAACATGCATTCCCATTGTTTCCGTATAACCATACACAATCAGTATGTAAGGAAAGATAACTCTTTTCAGAATTTCAGTGACTTTCTTGCCAGCGAGTAATCTGAGTTTAAAAAAAATGTTTACATATCAATTCATTCAAGTCGTTCAAGATTCACACATTGGCTCTACTACCAGCATTTCGACGACCAGAAGCTGTAATTTTCAGCTTTTTCAATCCATGCAGAGTTAGCTGTACATTCAGGAGTTACATTAATCAATAAATTTTCTTTCTTCTTTGGCATACTAAAGGTTCTCCTTCCGTAAACGGCTGAATTTTCTTGAAGAAATGTCCATAGAATTTTCATTGGAAAATATCTTCCTCAACATTCCTAATTGAACCTGACAGGAGTAGAAGCAAAGCAAGTTCTGGCAACGAATCAGAATCATCTGGTAAAAGTTGTTCTTTTCCATGATATTCTGCAGAGCAGACCGGGTTCAGTGTATCAAAAACAGTGCACTATATTTTGACCAACTGCCGTTACCTTGGTAATACCTCACAGCAATGTAGAAAATAACCGAAACTTTATGAAACTTGCGTTCATTACAAACTGATCGTCGATAAAAAAACAACACACGAAAGATCGACTTCGACGGCAGGAGCTACACAACGCAACCAACGCCCTGTGCGCAAAGTCACCAAACTGAAAACTGACATATTTTCAAGCTGCTTTTATATCACGCTTGCCGATTGTTTGCCTGCCTTATCTCTATAATCTTTGCTTCGCAACGATTCGCGTGATCTCTTTTCGCTCACGCACGACGTGTAAAATTTCGCAACTTACGCAGCTTTTTCAACGCGGCTCAGGCACGACATGATTGGCGGATACGTTCCGCTCGCTATATGACGAGCGACTGTACTGCCACCTGCCGCCGTTAATCTGACGTAACTTGTGGCGTAATATAAAAATTACAAGCAAAATGTTTAATAGTACATTTCAACGCCGGTTGAAAAAAGTATTTTTGTTCAGTATTATATATTAAACAATGTAATGCATTCAATTAATTTTATTAGTATATTGAATTTCATTTATTAAAGTGTTATCAAAAATAATCAGCTCCATATATATTTTGCGATGGGGCAATTTGATTCAATATTATGCGCAAACAAGGTCATTTATATCTGTGAGTTAAGCTGGAAACATATTTTCATTATATCAAGATAAAATGTTGCAATATACAAAATTCAGTGTAATGTAAATTCGCAAGCTTAGATATAAATAATAAAAATAAAGTTAATGAAATGTAGTATTTTGTAAGTATCAAATTATATTTCTCCATCTTCGTTGAAGCGATTCAATCAAGCATAACTTTTCTTCTCATTGAATATCGCTTCTTTCTTGGGGTAGATTTCAATGAAGAACGTTTTCTTCGAGATTTAGTTGATTTTGACAAAACTGCTTTTTGACTGGATTTTTTCACGCTTCTTTTCTTATTACGACGAGATTTTCCTCCACTATTAGATCTTTGTCGCACTGCGATGTTACGGGCCACTTTCTTGGCAGGAGTCTTCTTCCTTTTAATAATCTTTGATCTCGAACGTGACCGCAACGACTGCAAACACGTTGGACAAATTATTTCTGAGGGAGCTTCACCTCCATCTAATTGTACAGCTGATGGTCTTTTCTGCAATTTTAATCTTGATGATGGAACCAATATTTGACGAGTAGAACGCTTTGGGGTTTGAATTCTTGACATTGGACGTCTTCGAGGACGGGTAAGACTACCCCTGCGACTACTCATACTTCTTCGGCTGCTACTGCGACTGCGACTTCGACTAGAACTACGAGCAGAGCGCGCCATTGTCGAACAGGGTATGGACCACACAAACGATAAGACTGAACAACGTTTGTTTGAACATCACTTATATAGGCTATATTGCACTTTAAACAATATCACTTTAAATCAAAATTGTTTAAACTTATCTTTAATGTAGGTTATGAATCAAATGATCATCAGTATTACTCTAGCTTGATACACAAAACTCAGAAAAAATGTAGAAAAATCTGGAAATCATAGAGTATGAGATCTGCTCAAATTATTCTGTTTTGATTAGTTGAAATATTTTTAATTTCATTAATACAAATATTTAAATACGCAACAATTGATTACGTAACATTAGTGAATTTGATGTTTGGTTTTTCAAATGCCGTTGTTTTTTATACGTGTAAGAAGTACTGAAGCGCCCTCAGAAATGATTTGTCCAACGTGTTTGCAGTCGTTGCGGTCACGTTCGAGATCAAAGAGTATCACAAGGAAAAAGACCCCTGGCAAGAAAGTAGCCCGTAAAAAAGTGGACGAAAATATGTTCGTAATAAAAAGAAAAGCTTCAAAAAATCCAATCAAAAAGCAGTTTTGATTAAGTCAACTAAATGTCGAAGAAAACGTTCTTCATTGAAATCTACCCCAAATAAGAAGCGTTATTCATTGAGAAGAAAAGTTATGCTTGATTGAATCGCTTCAACGAAGATGGAGAAATATAATTTGATACTTACAAAATACTACATTTCATTAACTTTATTTTTATTATTTATATCTAAGCTTGCGAATTTACATTACACTGAATTTTGTATATTGCAACATTTTATCTTGATATAATGAAAATATGTTTCCAGCTTAACTCACAGATATAAATGACCTTGTTTGCGCATAATATTGAATCAAATTGCCCCATCGCAAAATATATATGGAGCTGATTATTTTTGATAACACTTTAATAAATGAAATTCAATATACTAATAAAATTAATTGAATGCATTACATTGTTTAATATATAATACTGAACAAAAATACTTTTTTCAACCGGCGTTGAAATGTACTATTAAACATTTTGCTTGTAATTTTTATATTACGCCACAAGTTACGTCAGATTAACGGCGGCAGGTGGCAGTACAGTCGCTCGTCATATAGCGAGCGGAACGTATCCGCCAATCATGTCGTGCCTGAGCCGCGTTGAAAAAGCTGCGTTAAGTTGCGAAATTTTACACGTCGTGCGTGAGCGAAAAGAGATCACGCGAATCGTTGCGAAGCAAAGATTATAGAGATAAGGCAGGCAAACAATCGGCAAGCGTGATATAAAAGCAGCTTGAAAATATGTCAGTTTTCAGTTTGGTGACTTTGCGCACAGGGCGTTGGTTGCGTTGTGTAGCTCCTGCCGTCGAAGTCGATCTTTCGTGTGTTGTTTTTTTATCGACGATCAGTTTGTAATGAACGCAAGTTTCATAAAGTTTCGGTTATTTTCTACATTGCTGTGAGGTATTACCAAGGTAACGGCAGTTGGTCAAAATATAGTGCACTGTTTTTGATACACTGAACCCGGTCTGCTCTGCAGAATATCATGGAAAAGAACAACTTTTACCAGATGATTCTGATTCGTTGCCAGAACTTGCTTTGCTTCTACTCCTGTCAGGTTCAATTAGGAATGTTGAGGAAGATATTTTCCAATGAAAATTCTATGGACATTTCTTCAAGAAAATTCAGCCGTTTACGGAAGGAGAACCTTTAGTATGCCAAAGAAGAAAGAAAATTTATTGATTAATGTAACTCCTGAATGTACAGCTAACTCTGCATGGATTGAAAAAGCTGAAAATTACAGCTTCTGGTCGTCGAAATGCTGGTAGTAGGGCCAATGTGTGAATCTTGAACGACTTGAATGAATTGATATGTAAACATTTTTTTTAAACTCAGATTACTCGCTGGCAAGAAAGTCACTGAAATTCTGAAAAGAGTTATCTTTCCTTACATACTGATTGTGTATGGTTATACGGAAACAATGGGAATGCATGTTCATCAAAATAGCACAGCAGAAATTCTATACGGATCCTCGAAGGTAATAGTAGCGTATTCTTACCGCTGTGTGCGATTATTCATGACCATCATGTGACATGGTTGTACGCAGAGGCGCATCCCTCTTGATGTCCGTCGACGGGGAAGCAAAAGTGACCGTCCACATCCCTGTCAACGATTGCAACTCTCACTTTGATTACTGGCAACTAAACCTTATGCAGAAGCAATGGGAATGCATGTTCGTCAAAATAGCACCGCACAAATTCTATACGGAACCTCGAAGGTAACAGTGGCGTATTCTTACCGCTATGTGCGATTATTCATGACCATCATGTGACATGGTTGTACGCAGAGGCGCATCCCTCTTGATGTCCGTTGACGGGGAAGCAAAAGTGACCGTCCACATTCCTGTCAACGATTGCAACTCTCACTTTGATTACTGGCAACTAAACCTTATGCAGAAGCAATGGAAATGCATGTTCGTCAAAATAGCACCGCACAAATTCTATACAGATCCTCGATGGTAACAGTGGCGTATTCTTACCACTGTGTGCGATTATTCATGACCATCATGTGACATGGTTGTACGCAGAGGCGCATCTCTCCTGATGTCTGTCGACGGGGAAGCAAAAGTGGGCGTCCACATCCCTATCGATGACTACAAATTTCACTTTGATTACTGGCGCAGTCGTGTGGCTAATGTCTTTTAAAATGTTGCGCACAAACCAGTGATGAACTGGGAAGACGTTCTGAACGCTTCACGTTGTAACATCCTATATAGTGTTTAAAGAAGAACAACCGAATTCACAAAGCTGTTGTTCGATGCCATTATAAACACTGCGTCGTTTTTCATTTCATGAGTTTTTTGTTTGAGGTTTTTATCAGCATATTGGAAATAGTAAAAATCACTTTTCTAATTCTGCTTGTTTTCCTGATGTGAGATTGATCGAATGCAGCCATATGTCAAATACAGCAATTCATGCATTTACGTTTCTTATAAGAAGCCTCGACTTCATCACAGAGGGTGGATGATAATGTTTTATCATATTAATTCCCCTTTAACACTGATGTGCGTTTGTTTTTATTTGGTATTTCTTAGAGTAACTTCAGCGCATGCTTAGTGTAGATCTGTGGAACAATTAACTTGGTCATATACCACAATGATGCACCACAATTCACTGTTATTATTTCCTCTTCCTATCATTACTGAATGAGATCATTTTATGCATGTTGCAATGATGTTTAAACTCAGGAGCAAACTTTTACTGCGATTTCTTTCTAGTCATTGGTAGCGCTTCTCATTTCTACCATCGCACCGTTGTCTTATTGGTTTTTATTGTTGAATTTTTCATTAATTTATACTTCTCAGTTGTGATTAGCTGTAATATTTTTTCTTTTTATTGATTCAGATATTTTAATTTAAGATGACGAAACTTTAATAGTAGAGATATAATATTAACAGTAAAAATTTTTTATTAGTCAAAAATTACATTGTTTCTTTCATTAAAATTTATGTTTTGTCATTCATCAAAATTTTGCCTTTTCAATATACTATTTATTTATGGTAAAGTTTTTTTATTTCAGTGATCAGCATTTTCAAAAATAATTTTAATCATTATTGTATATTTCAGTGTACCACTATGATGTTATATAAAGTGTGATAGCGCGTATTCAGCGAACGCAACAGAAAAAGTAATATGTTACACAGTATTGAATAGCCAAAGTAAAATGATCGCTAATAACAAGGAACACACGCAATGATACTTTTAAACGCCTCCTAATCGCCGTGGAGCGATTATGTATTACTTGTGGATGTGGAATTAATTAATTTGGCAGTTGTTGGTCCATGCGACTTTGTTGGTTGTTTTTATCTGATTAGCCTGAAATCAGCTACCGCACTGAAGTCAGGTTCAAATAAGTAGGAAGATGGGAAGGAGAGTAGGAACGTACTAGGAAAGACTCAGTGCCGGATGTACTGGTGCATTGCGTAATTCACAGACAACATCTAGTTGCAAAGCACCTTACTGAACGTTTGCATTGCTCTTTGGAATACGCCATTGCGGCAATAAGCAAAATCAGAAGCATTCTTTTGAATGACAGATTATTCAGCCAGTTTTGCGAACAAAATGACGAAGAATTCAATCGCCTGCAGATGCACAATGAAGTCTGGTGGTTATCGAAAGGTGCTTGTTTAAGTCGCTATTATGAGCTTTTTGAAACTATTTTGGAATTCTTTCAAAATAAAGACCCTTCACTAAGAGAGCTTGAAGGAGTGCAAAAGTGGGGTGGTTTTACTCGGTCCCACTTTTCTTTTATTTGGCTTTGCCCACGCTATTTTATTGGACCGTCAAATCTTTGTGGTATTGGATTTCATTTTATTGGGCCGTGAATTCTTTGTCGTATTGGTTTTCCTTGCCTAATTGCTAATTGATTCAAACTCTTCAGTTGTGATTAGCTGTAATATTTTTTATTTCATTGGTTCAAATATTTCAATTAGGATTACGCAACTTTAATAATAGTGACGTAACATAAAAAATGGAAATATTTATTATTCCACATTTTTGTTTGTTTGAAGTTTTGTCATTCATTGGAATTCTGTTTATTTAAATATATTCTTTGTGGTGAAGTTTATACTTTTTCATGATCAGCATTCTCGAAAATAATTTTTATCATTACTCTATATTTTATTGTACCAAAGTGACATTGTCAAATGCGATAGTCATAATTCAGAAAAAACAATACAACAAATAAATTAAATAGTGATTTTCACTTTTCACTACCCAACAGCAGCAGCAACAACAGTAAAGAACAGCCAACAACAACAACAACAAAAAACAACAATGAACGAACGGTATTAACAAAATGGAAAAAACAAAAAAGCAAGAAAGTAAATAATACAATACAATATATATATATATATGTATATAATACAATACAACACAATAAAATACAATCCACCAACTGGAAGGCGGCATTAAATCAGCTCCGGCGTTATATACATTAAAACTTCTAGAAACTGCTTCAGCGTACGTCTAACGTTGATGTATTCACCCGTATATCGTGCAACCTGTCGTTGCTTTTGAGCATACACCTTGTTAACCCGTCTTAAGTCACCAACGGTAGCGTTTCCTGATAGTACTTGCTGAATCAGGGTGTCCATCACACCCTGTTCCGATATCAGGAGCTGGAGCAGTTCATATAACCCGTTATGACCTTTAGTCGCTTTTCTGTTGAGCCGATTATGCCAACCTTCCAAGTGGTTATTTGTCCTAATATTTACATTATGTACATTCCAAAGCGGCAGTCTTTCATCGGTCATCCACTCCTGCCGAAAATATTGAAATAATGCGGCTAATGTACCCGTAGTGCCTGCTTCAAGCAGGCTAACACCCGTATTAACATGCGGTACAGGGAGGAAAGCGGTGGCCAGGAGCATTCTGATTTTTCTTCTTGTTTCCTCATGCTGGCGATATCGCGTTTTCAATCCCAGCTCACCGGCTATCCTATGTACCGCCTGGCAGAAGTGGAAGTATCAGCCCTAAACCCGCGCATTCGGAAAATAGCCCTGAATCGCAGGTATCAGGGCTGTCTCAAAATCACAGATATTGGTATCTGGATTGAGATCGACCTCCAAAGCTGCTGCTCTGCTTATCATAGCTTGGGATTTAAACCCGTATGTACCAATGTCTTTATCCGTACATAAGCAACAGACTGCTGGCACCAGTTTAGCGGCCGCAAAGGCATGGATGGTAAATAGCTGTTGATACCACTGAGGTACAATCTTGAATGTACCATCCATGCCCCAGGTTCGACTGGCTGCCAGCAGTCTAATGTTGTAACCAGTAGCAAAGACCAAGATGTGCCTCGATGCACTCTGCCACAATAAAAAATTATCACCAGCCTTCGTTGTTCTAAACGGTACCGGGATGTGCGGGTCCCGGCGATGATTAGGCAGTTTTGGGAATCGCTTTGCCCGGTGGCCATACATCGCGGCCCTTACCCGTCTAAAGGAGGAAAATAGCCAGATGTTGATGGCTGGGCGGACGCGGCGGAAGCTTCCTCGTCATAAATGGCAGGGATGGGTTTTGTTTCTTCCGCGCTGCGCTTTGTCAAAACCGCCTTCTCTTCAATTTTGTAGACCAAGTGCTCATCCACCGGGCAGCTTTCGATGTGATCATTTCGCTTGATAACCGATGTCACATCAAGGTTGGTCCATATGGCACCACCACAGCCTTTTTTATCCTATACCAAAATAAACTAATCCTTAATAACGAAGGAAACATACTGTACATTTAGCACATACTTTCGAGCATCTCCAATATTTCTGTCTGCCGGCACGTTTTAATTTATATGCCTTGCCTTCATAAACAAGGGACATGCCATCGCAACGATTTGGTACAAGATGCAACTCAAATACATCACCCATAAGGAACAGATTAGAAAATGATTTCAATAACTCAGGAACGAAAGCACTAGTCTCAAAGACAACATTAAACATAAATGAATTAGACGGTTTTGAATTTCATTTTATATAACCATTTTGCAACATTTAGTTTTCATTTCTCATTGATTTATTACCGATTTCCCTCCTGATAAATAAATCTGCTCTGACCGTTTGTAAATAAATTTGTTGTCTGTTGAAATATGTCAAGATTGGATGTTAACTTCCGGGTGTAATATCAGAATACTGAATAATCTGTTTGAAAAATCTGGAATGTTGTTGCAACACTTTTAATTTTCGGGTTACAAATGGCACTAATGCTAAAGTTACTCGTTAGCTCGCAATTTCACTTAATTTTACGCTTGATTTCTTGCATATGCCATTGTCATACATTGTTCGCGTTTCTCGTCACATCACATATGTTGCTAAAGGCGATTTTAATACAAAGGGAAAATGCATAATTGACAAATTGTTCACAGTTGAAGCTTTCAAGCTTAACCAAGGAGTGAGAACTACTAAATTATTAGCATCTGATTAATTTCTTGATTTTACTGGGAGTGTTCCATTTAAATCTTTATTGTTTACAATCCAAGAATTTTACTTTTATATTTACAAAGTTTATTTCGTTACAAAACATCCATATATATATATATTTTTATACATCTCGATTAGTTTTGCTGTAGTATGAGAAATCGTGTTTGACATCATACATTTCATATAAAATACAGTCGAACTTGGTTAAGTGCATAAGATTTTGGCCGAAAAAAATTCCCTTTATTTAATAAAACGGTAAAATAATGGATAAGTGCATGGAAATTCTTTCGAAATTCCATGCTCACTTATAACCAAGTTCAAATGTAATTTGAAATGCAACATCAAACAGATCAGCTACATCATAAGCGCTGCTTTTGATGCGGAATGTTTCAATATTTCATTATCATTAAAATATACATTAAAATGTTGCAAATGGAAATGAAAATAGATGGAAATTTAAGTGTTCACCAACGCACTTGTCGGTTTCGTTCAGATGTAAAAATGGAAAGTTTACAATTTACACCAAATATATAAATAATTTTGTTTTTTGATTTCTAAATAAAATTCCAGCTTTTATTTTTTATTTAACCGTTCGTTCATTGTTGTTTTTTATTGTTGTTGTTGTTGTTGGCTGTTCTTTACTGTTGTTGCTGCTTCTGTTGGGTAGTGAAAAATGAAAGTCACTATTTAACTTATTTGTTGTATTGTTTTTTCTGAATGATTACTATCGCATTTGATATAACGTCACTTTGGTACAATAAAATATAGAATAATGATAAAAATTATTTTCGGGAATGCTGATCATGAAAAAGTATAAACTTCACCACAAATAATATATTTAAATAAACAGAATTTCAATGAATGACAAAACTTCAAACAAACAATAAAATTTTGGAATAATAAATATTTCCATTTTTTTATGTTACATCACTATTATTAAAGTTGCGTAATCCTAATTGAAATATTTGAACCAATGAAATGAAAAAATATTACAGCTAACCACAACTGAAGAGATGAATCAATTAGCAATTAGGCAAGGAAAACCAATACGACAAAGACTTCACGGCCCAATAAAATGAAAACCAATACCACAAAGATTTGACGGTCCAATAAAATAGCGTGGGCAAAGACCAATGAGAGAAAAACGATTTTAACAGATTTTAATTACTAATAATGCAAAATTTTACTTTTCAATTGCACACAGCTTTTCATTGTGGACAGTTTTCAACTTGAGCAGCAATGGCATTAAATTGAGCAAAAATTGTATCTTTGTCAATACAAATTGCCAGCGCAGGCTCTGTCGCTTGACTTTTCTAAATTACAACAGAATGAAAACATGAAAATTATTTTACTTTTAGTATAGTTACAGTATATGGCTTATCCATGAAGCAAAATATATTTCCAGGTTCTGAAACAATCCAATTTGATTCGTCAGCCTCAATATTAGTAGAATGGCCAGCAATTTCAACGGGACTTTTGATTAAACGAATATTCCTTTCTGGAACTCTGCAGTCTCCTTTTAATTTATTATCTCTTCTAGACCAAACCTTTATAGTTTTCTTCAGTTTTTTTAAGATGACTTTCTTGTAAAATTCTAAAATTTGAATTGCATTCTTATCTGATTTTCCACTAAAATTAGCATTCAATATTAATTTCAATTGCATCAAAAACGCAGCGATATTTTTTTAGTGATCATAAATTGCCCAACAAGATAAGTTCGAATTATATTGAAAGGGTAAGACTTTTTTATCAATAGAAATGCATTATGCATTTTTTATAAATGGTTCATTTATACTAAATATTCATAAATAACTCTTGTTAATAAACACTTAATTATACAATATTATAACAGTATTACTTAACGCATATTTTCAGATAACATAATAAACAAATCATATAAAGCACAGAGAACAACAATTTAAGACACTATTTTATATACACTTTGATTTACATACCATATCTAGATTTAGCTGATTTACTGTAAATATGAACGTCTATAGGAGYTGCAGCTGTAATTTTAATTGATTGCTTGATAGTAAATGGTGGCAAGGTAGCAGTTTGTCCTTCTGCTAATTTTTTGAAATCTCCCATTCCTGCAGTTTCAGATTCAGGAATATCATTGTAATACACAAATGGTTCAGCTCGAATTAATGATGAAGCTAAATGAAAAGATGTGAACAGAATATTTATGTTAACGTCATTTAATGCTAGCATTTATTTTTTAAAGAAATTAATGCAAATTAATGTTCTTTACGGTACGTCCTTTGATAAAACTGTTTTCTGATTATTTTTCAATGTCCTGAGAATATTTTTCTAAGTTTTTATAATAATTTTAGTCAGAATTATTTTTAATATGATACGGCAATTATTTCTGAATTATTTACATAATTTTAGTTATAGCTAATGACCAACCTATTGCGTTGATTTGTGTTTCTGCGATAGTCATACAAATTAGTAAATGTCCTTTAGCATTTTCAGCTGCAGGCCAGTTGTAACCTGTTTTTGCTGCCGGAAATCCTGGAACAGTATGTACAATCCATCTTCCTTCATTTTCTCCCGGAGTTGTGCTTACAATAATAACTCCTACCTCATAAATGGTATGAAAGTTTATGGATACTTTATGAATTCTTAAATTTTTTACCCTTGGCGTTAGATTTCGTTTGTACGTTTGGTACCGCTGGTGGAACGTTGTTGTACGCAAGAAACTTTATATTTGCTTCGTTTGTTACAACACCTGTTAATGATCCTGCAAATGAATGTCCTCTTGGTTCTGTAAGCGCTGCTGCTCCATTTTCCCAATTTCCAGGTGCTGTTGAAAGGAGCACTTTACCATTAGCTTGTGTTGGTCCTTTATATAATATAACCCTATGTATATTGCTTTACTTTCCTGCATCGTATTATGTTTTTAGACAGTGCTTTTAAACAGTTTGATACGAAATTGATGAACATACGAAAAAGTGTTATTAAAGATAATTAATACTGGTTGTTTGCAAACAGTACGACTAATTAATTATTTTTTTTATTTTCAACGAACGAGGTTATTGGTATGGAGAGATCTAATTTGTGCTGAAAAAGAAGGAAACTTTTATTGCTTTATTTTATTTTATTTCATATCCAAATTGTAAGCACTTATCTCAAAACTTACCAATCTACGTTTCCTGCATCATTATTGTTTTTGCATTTTAGATTTTGTGAAACTGTGATATTTAATAAAAACGAAAGTGAAAGAACAATTAATTTGGAGCGCCTCAGCATTTATTGATATATGACTGCGTGTGAATTAATGGCAAACTGCTCATTGTAGGTTTATATATATTTGTGTTGGTGAATTAATTGACAAATATTTATAATGTTATAGACGTGATTAAGTAAATTTAATTTATTTTTGCTGTGCAATTACTGAAGCTAATAAATATTGCGATCACTCATTTCACTGTGTTTAAATGTTCAACGTTTTTTTTATAAGCGAGCTTTATTTTATTTTAATTTTACTACATGTCACTATTTTTGAATTCAAAGTTTTTTGCAAATTAGTCTGTTTTCATATTTTAAATTGCTCAGTTTATTTCACTAATGAACATTAATTAATAATGATTAACAGACATTTGTTAAAAGTGTCTTTGTGAAAATCTTTGTGAAAAGTGTGAAATAAAAGTATTTTGTGGAAATATTGTTTATCCACTGTTATCTGTTGTTTGTGAAGGGATAAATTTGCTCGACTGCAAAAACATCTGCAAAACTTTATAATACTAAAAATGTTTTAAGAAACTTATTCTGCATAGTTGTGGGATAAAATGTTTTTTTGTTCAAATCAGATTCAGTGTTATCTTTAAATGTTATTTATCTTTTCTTATTTTTTTAATGTTCGATGTTTTTTGCTTTTGTTTTCAACTTACACTTTGTTTCAGCTTTATTTGAAGACGGCACTTGATAATTTGCATTTCATTTTATCACGAGCGAAAGCGTTCCAAGTAGATGGCTTTGTGGTAAATATATCAAGACTCACTGCTATAAATTTAATCCAAATTATAACTTTGGGAAGCAACCTTATTTGGCTTTAACTGACAATTATAAATGGTCTGATAACTGTCCCTAGCTTACAGCAATACCCTAAATCTGAGGTCGCAAATGAATCTATTTGCGCAAGAAATTCTCACTAGGTAGCTTGAAACTTATAAATGAAGTTGCTCAAATTTGAAAAATCTGTAACAGCAACAGTTTCTTCAAAAACTGTTGTCATATGGCATCTTTAGTAGGGTGGTTTTCCAGATACGGAATTGATAGATGGAATGAAACTAAAGATAAGAAAAAGCTCTTCAGCATTCGATTCGATATTTCTTATTTATTTTTTGTCTTATTCTATAAAAAGAATACACATTTTGTGCACACTGTGAGCAGTTTAAATTTGCTTCTTTGATTAATCGGCGTTGTAAAATAAAATAACGCGCTTTGGAATGCCAATCAAAGCTAGGTGAAATTTTCTTTGCAGCATTTGCCAAGGATAAAAGAGTGCTACACAGTATTTACTTTACTTGTGAATTATATGAACAATTTCTGAAAAAGCCGTTACAATATTGTATTGCCAATTATTAACGCTTTTCATTAATTTTATAAACGTACGATTGAAGAATAGTAGGACAGAATTGTATTTTATGGTTTTTCAACGAAGAAGAAAACAACACTGGGCCTGCTTGCTGCTGTTGTTTGTGAAGCTCAACTCCTGTTCTCTAGCATTCATTCAAAATTAATGTTCAGATGAACAAATACATTTTTTTACTGCTGCTGCCTGCCATCCCTGTTATTCGAACGTGAAAGTTTATTGATGAATTGTTCAACAGAAACTCGAGTTCTTAATGAACTGATTCTACTGTAGAGAAAGGACATTTTGTAGAAATTTCATACAGGAAAATGTTGATGTGAAAAGTTAGTTGAGTCTGAATATGGTATTGCTTCATGAACTGTCAGCAACATACGGAAAAATGAAGCTCAAGTTCTATCTCAGTTAGATGGCAGTTTTTCAAAGTGAAGACGTCTGAGAATGCGCAAAACTGTCAATGCAGATGTAACCGAACTCATGTTTTAGTTTGTCCTTCGCTGTCGAGCCAAATTGATCCTATTAACTGGACAATTGCTTCAAACGAAGTCAATCGACATTGCTAGAAAGATGGGCATAAGCAAATTTCGTGCCAGGAATGATTTGCTGGAATCATTAACGCGTCGCCGTAATATAAAATTTCGCATGATTTCCGATGAAGCAGCTGCGGTCGAACCGAGTGTAATTGATATTTKCCAGTCTAAAGTGATGAATATTGTTGCGGGATATTCATTGAAGGATGTCTTCAACGCTGATGAGACTGGACGTTTTTTTAATCAGCTACCGCAAAAGTTATTAACCATGCTTGGAGAAGCATACAAAGGTGGTTCGTTTTCAAAGGAGCGTTTAACAATACTTCTTGCCGCTAATGCGGCTGGAGAAAGACTGGTGCCGTTAGTGATAGTAGAAGCTGCCTCTCCACGTGCATTTAGGCATGCTCGAGTTAATGTGTCTAAACTGTCTGCGACGTGGAAATACAACAGAAGTGCGTGGATGACTGCAGAGGTTTTTGTAGAATGGTTGGAAGTAGTCAATGCTGCTATGCGTCAACAACATTGCGAGATTTTACTTCTGCTCGATAATGCGCCCAGTCATCTGAACGTGGAACTATCGAACGTGAAGCTAGAATTTTTTCCTGCAACGTCTACATCGTGCTTGCAACTAATGGACCTTGGTGTTATACGACAGTTCAAGTGTAAATATTGCTCGCGCTAATTTCAAAATCTTTTGACTGATGCGGAAACTTGTGAACATGCGTATAAATTTTCTTCTCGCATTACTGTTCTGGATTCAGTTCGCTGTATCAGCAAGTCGTGGAGCCATTTTGATGCGGATCATAAAATGTTTCCAACTCGCATGCATAAGAAGCGCTGAAGATTCAATTACTTGACAAGATGACAACTCATTTGCATAAATGAATTGGTTACGCTACACATGGCCGTTTCAGAAGGTCGTCTCGTTACTGTCGATATAATAAATGCACAAGACTACGCTACCATTGACGATGAACTTAATGTACATGAATGCACAGAAGAAAGTGCTGATCAAATTGTCGAAGAGTTGCTTTCAAAATCGAATGCCAACAAAGATGCGTTATTTGAAGAAGTTGAGGATCCTCTTAATGAGAAACTGACCTATTCAGAAGCTATAACAGTGCTACGAAAATTACAAAGATGTTTGTTTCAAGAGCACCCTGATCTAGCGCCAGCACTTTAAAAAGATGAATCGAAGCTGGCAGAAATTGAAGCAGAAAAACGCATGAAACGCAGCCATCACTCCAGTATTTTGAATTATTTAACAGCGGTTGGTCAAAATGTAGTTCCTGATATACTGAACCCGGTCTGTAGGGCTGTAAACTGTAGAGCATGAAATTGTCTTGGCAAAAGCATCCACAATATCATCAGTTATCAGCAGTGAGTTGACGTTTGCCTTGCATCCGTTTAAAAAGGCGTGGTTGTAGTGTCTAGTGGCATTTTTCATGGACAGCAGTTTGTCAGAATTCACGGAAGAAGAAGTGCACTTACTATAACTTCATGTGAAAAAGTGAAGGAAAATTGCCTACATAAATCAACGTGAGGAAGCCGAGTTGGAACTTCCTACGTTGAGCAACCATGTGTGCTTTATGCAATTTTGGGGCCAACTTGAAGCGTGTGTGCATTACCAGACAAAATCGGGTAATTCCACAAAGTTGTTTCTCTGATTCTATGTGCAATAATCTGCACTAACGAGAAAACTTGTTGCACATCACAGAGAGCAGCTATTTTTTTGGTTGTTGCCAGTTTGTAGATGTTTGGACTGAACGTCGTGGCTTTGTGACACATCTGTGGTGTGTGGTTTCTCATCATAAACAAGCACAGGCCAGAGATATGCAATTTTTACGCAGAAACGTTTTTATCATTTCTATACTACTACCTATTGGGGAAGATGTTTGAAAGCTTAAAGTTTACGGCCTTTTCTATAACAAAACTCTCCTCTTCATAGAAGCACTATCGAATTCCTATGAAAGAAAGTTGCATCAAGACACATTGTTGATTGAGAAGATTTCCTGTTATGGTAGAAGATAAAAGATATATTCCTACTGTCGTGATATTCTTATTGCGGTTTGTGCGTGTATTAGTAGCTTTGTCATGTTCACTGTTGTTTGAGTTGCTCGTATTGTGCGTGTTCGTTTGTATTTGGTCAATAAATAGCAGAAAACACTATACTGTTGTACGTTAACTCATCACTGCAATCAATTTTACCTGATTTTACAAGAGTTGCATTATTGTGGAACTTTTACCCCAAGATACCCAATTTTAAAAAACTTCGTTCAAATACTGCCCGTGGATATGGCTACTGGCCTTGAAAATTAAAGAGGTGAAAAGATACCTAGATTATAAACTTTTCTCTGTTTTCTGATTTATGAAAAGGAGAATACTGAAAGGGATGTGGAGAAAAAGTTAGTCAGCTTACTTCCTGGATAGCGACTGGTTGCGGCGTTTGCGTATTGAATTCGTGCAAGTAATATCAGTATATAATACTTTATAAATAGCATGTCACATCTAACTACTGAACTCATGAATCTATAGCCACTTTTTCTACACTTATTCGTTATTTTTGTATTGCATATCTTAGCACATTGTACATATTGTTATATTCTTAACGTTTATTTGTTGTTATGCCGTGAAACGTAAATCATGTATTACCTAGTTCTGAAGCACGTGATTGTTAATTGTGTTATTAGAGCGAGCATTGTGATGTTAATCCTAACACTTCCCTTACTACTTTGATCAATCACTTTGATTACTATCATTACTTTGATACTATCATGTACAGAATTCTTCGAACTATCTAATAAAATAAATTTCATAAAAATTGGACATACTCCCAGCTTTGTAAACGTGTTTTTCTAAATTGGGGTGGGGCCTACCCCAACAATCCAACAACGTACCTTTTAACTTTACGATGTTCTGTAAACCGAACAAAAAATCCTGGAACATTGAAATTTATTCAAAATATGTTTAATTGTTTCAAAAGAGATGTCACAAAGCTTCAGACTATAAAATTGAAAATTGACAGAATGCAAGGAAAAGAAAACCCCCTGGGGTGGGCTCTACCCCAACAATCCATCAAAGGGTTAATAAAGTTAATGCAATATCGATCACTTTTTAGGTTCTATAGTTTATGTGACAAAAGGTGGATAAATTTCATTATGTGATTTAATCTGGTTCTAGCACTGTGTGCATGTGTTGCCCTGATGTTTTTTAGTAACGGATGACATATAGATGTGACGTTAGCTGAACAGAAAGGGATGATGAATGGGTCAGTTATATAACAGTTCCCCTCCTATTGTCAGTATACTGAGTGAAATAAGCAGCTGTTCATTGTGTGGTACCTTATTCTGTACACACTTTATGGACAGCTGTACTTATTGATGTTGTTTTACTGACAGGTAGTCACAGCTGTCGCGGATAGGGTCATCCATAGCCTACGCTTTGCTCCATCTTGTTTCTGTCAAAAACAAGTCATTCAGTGAAAAACTCTTAATGTCTAGTTGCAAAAGAAGCATCCTCAATCTAAACCATTTTTGTAAGTTTCAATTCATTACTTGTTAGTTACATTTCATCTGAAAACTGCATATTGTTTAGCTGTTAAGATTTTTTAAAAATATGAATTCCAGACAACCTATGAGTGATGAAACTGTGGTGTTATGTGAAGGCGAGGATGCAGACATTAGTGATGCGGTTCTGAGACAGATGATCCAGTAGTTGAAGCCAGAGCAGTAAACTCTTCCAAATTTCCATTTTCTAATAAGTGCCCTATCGTGTCATACAACCCCAAGAAAAATAAAAATACTCAACCATACCAGGGTTAGCAACAGAAAAGACATCAAGCCTAATATTATTGTATACCACAATAATACTTAAGGTGGGGTGAATTACTTAGATAAAATGATATCAGCGTATTCTTGTCGAAGAATGACATCTTGATGGCCATTATAAATGAAGCCAAGTTTGATAATACAGGAAGAAAAAGATAATGCTGAAATAATGTTAATTCCCAATATCATTTGCTTTATTTGCATAACTGAAATTTTTTGGAAAATGTGAACAATTATTTTAGCAAATCGCTTAAATTCATTTGTGCAGTTCATAGAAAAAGAGAAAACAATACTACTCTTTTTGTAATGTACATTGGTCTGTCATCAAATAAGCAATGTTCTACTATGCAGGTTAGGTCTGAATCTCCAATGTGCTATTCAAAATTAAGTAGCATTTTGCTTGTTCTAAATTTTCCAATAAGCGTAAATAAAATGCTGAGCTTTCACATTAAAACAGTAATGAACATCTACCAGGTAAAAAAATTTTATTAAATAGAATTGAGGTGACAAATTAAAGAAAAAAGCTAAAGGGTCAAAGATAAGATATTCAGTGTCCCCTCAATTCCAACATTGTGTTGTAGAAATAAACAATAGCCTGCTTTTAAGATGATGTATGAAAAGCAAATGCTTAAACATTACGTCCATTATGATCTGCGTGTAAACAAGAAGTGCCGATTATGTACGAAATACAGATTTTTGATTAAATGATTTTTTGTGCCTATTATAAATGTAAAAAATAAATCAGAAATGAATATTTTAATTCTAAAACTGCTTCACCATTGTCATGTACGGTTTGTTTAAATTAAGTAGTAGGTTTTTAAAATGTCTCATCGGGGAAGGGTGATGAAATCATTTTCATTGATTCATTAATAACTATTTAGATATTCATCATAAGTCATTTAGTTTAATGATAAATAAACATAAGATGCTGTCATTCGTAATATGTTTACATCAAAAAGTAAATAAAAGACAATGCATAAAGAAGATGATGCAACTGTAATAATATTTCTTTTTTTCTTTAAAATGTACAGTTTTAATAGAACTGTGTCAAACTAAAATGCAAACATCAACTAAGCACATAAAAATTGCAAGAATAAAATTAGAATATTTTACAGTGTATTGTAAAAAAGGAAAAATCATCACTTAATAAAGTACATGCTAACATTGCAACTATAAAATTTAGTAATAATTTGTAAAAATAAACAGTCAGTTCTATTAAATTAAATTGTTAAATAAATGAAAAGTGCAGTTTAATTTCCATTTAAAGTTCACATTTAGTTGGATCACATTTAGTTGAACAATACGGAAAAATGATTTCCAAGCATTTGAAAGGCATTTTTCACTGCATCAGTATCTTTTTCCTAGTATATCAGAAAAAAGATAAGTTAATTTAAATAAATAACTTTAGCAATTTTTTCAGTATACTGTCGAAACGGTTCCTTGTGGTACAAGTGTAAACTCAGCAGTCGTGAATGGATACAGCTTGCGCATAGTTCGTGGTTCAGTAGTAAGACCACATTCACTGCCATGGCAAGTGTTGATCAACATAGATAATAAATCCGATGATGATGCTGAAGACACTATTTGTGGTGGAAGCCTCTTAAAAGTGCAATCTGAAGAAAACAGCAGCAATATAGTGCTAACGGCAGCTCACTGTTTGTATGCAAAGTATGCAATGAGTATTATTTCGAAATTAAAAAAAATACCTGTAATAAATTTTTCCTATTTAGTGAAACACTCATTGACAAAAGTAAAATAACCGTAGTATTGGGAGTTCACAATCGTTTGATTAAAGAATCGAATCAAATGGTTCGAAAAGTAGCAGATGTGAAAATCCATTCTTCATTTTCACTTGACATGCTAACATATGATATTGCAATACTTTTGCTCAACGAACCAGTAAAATTCAACGACTATGTTCGACCAATTTGCATCCCGTCTAAAACTACTTACAATGAACGATTGTTATACAATTGCATTGTATCTGGCTGGGGAAGAACAACAGGTTCGTTGTCGTTAATTTAGCATAAATTAAAATTATTTAAGTGATTAAAAACGTTTCAGAAAATGCTGAACTAAGCAGTGTGCTTCAGCAGGCCGCGGTGCCAATAATGTCAGATAAAGAATGCTCCAGATCTTCAAACAGAATCCTGTACAGTCCAATTACAATGTTGTGCGCTGGAAAAAGTTACGGGAGCTCAGATGCTTGTCAAGTACACACATATTCTTTTTTAATTAAAATCACAGTTGAAAGCATATTTTCAGGGTGATTCTGGCGGACCGTTAATCTGCAAAGCCCAAACTGGACAATGGGTACAGTTTGGAATAACAAGTTTCGGCATAGGCTGCGGTAGAATGTTCTATCCAGGCATCTATACACGTGTATCTGTTTTTTACACATGGATCGACAAAGCTGTAAGCGAACTCAAAAATGGAAATTATAAAGTTGAAAAAATTTAATAAGTCATCAAAAATGTAGGAAAAAAGTTTTAAAAGTGAAGACATTGAAATTTCTTTATCACTCTTTCATGTTTTCATTTGAAAAATTAATCAATTATTCAATTATTATAAAATTATTTATGAACAATTTGAATATATAATGAATAATAAATCATTGACAATTCTTGTAAGTTAAAACAAAAATAGCACTGATGCATTGAATACGATTTGTCGTAAACAAATCACACAAAGAGCTATAACAAAAAGCAAATAACAAATAAATCATGTTACAAATCAACCAGTACTACTTCAGCAATAATTGCAAACATGCTAATAAATCAGAATTCCAATTTCACAAATAATAGAAATAATTTAACACCGCATTTGAACAAATGCTTCGCTTGTTTACTCTCTTTTCCCGCATCAAAGATTGTTAGCGCATTGGGCCATCAACTGAAATAAGTATAATTAATTATTTGATAATGTTTATGCTGTTTATTTTTATAATATAAAAAAACAAGCATATCTGCTTAAGAAATAAATAAGTAATAAATGCTCTTTAAAAATCTTTAATTTTTATAAATTAATTAAAATTATTCAGTGTCAATTGAATATTATTTATTCATCTGAATGTACTTTCCACAAAATCAATGTTTACTATAATAATTACTGAATGGAATAAATATGTGTAATAAACGTAATAAACTAAATGATCCATTATAGAACTGATGAAATGAAAAATCTAATTGTTAAAAAGTAATTTCATTTGAGTGAGCAACAATATCAAAAATTATCATTAAAAATTGTTTTGTATAATAAAATACAAAAGCTAATTATCTGGTACTGTACACTTCAACTTTGAAAAGTACAATGTTTATTATTGAACACTGCATAAAAATACTGCTTCAAATTTAAAAGATAAAACAACTGAATTTAGCATTGTTTCAAGCATCTTGTTGCATGAACTTACTAATTAATTGAAAAATGAATCCAAATCGAAGATAACTTTAACATGTTGAGTAAGCACTGTGGTCACAAATCGATGCGTTGCCACAAATCACGCCATGCTTTTGCAACCTAATTGACAAAAAAACAGTTTCATTTTGTGGGAAAAAAATTTAAATCGAAATACAAATGGTCCAATGCCTGCATTTTTGTGCAATTGTAGTGCCAAAGAGAGCAGAATACGACGTGGGAATTTTTGATAATTTCATCATTGCTCAATTGAGCATTCAAACGTCGCCTTGCATCCTCTTCGGTCAGCTTGTTCCTTTCGACAAGACGTTTCACCGCCTGTAAAAAATAGGGATCATCATCATAATTGAATTTTCACTTTTTTATAATATAATGAATAGAAATAATAAAAAAAAGAAAGACTATAAGAAAAAAATTCCGCATCCTACTTCATCCACGGGGATGAAAGAAGCCCAGACTTCGTCGACAAAATTTTGCCATCCAGCTTGAATGAGTACGGCTGCTTCGATGACTACAATTTTCTTCCGTTCCTTCATCGAATCCAATTGAAATTTGACTAATGATAAAATTTCAGGCCATACAATTTCGTTGAGTTCTTTCAAAGCTGCCTGGAACAACAGTGGAAATTCTCACCAATTTATTCACATTCGATAAATAATTTTATACAGGATTAGAAAAGACAATTTTCCCAAGACAGCCACGGTCAATTTCTCCAGTGCATTGGTTGACAATTCGTTTTCCAAACGTATTTACAAGTCTGCAATTAAAATAAATTGTAATGATAATTCACATTAATAACAACAAAACAATACTTTTCATAAACAGCAGTATTCGGACTGTACGATTGGTGGCCAATTTTGTCGCAATCAATTACACAAGCACCCCAGTGATTTAAATATTCGGCAATTTTCGATTTACCACTAGCAATACCGCCAGTGAGTCCAATAATAAAAGGTTTTGATTCGGATTTTGATTTCAATTTCTAAACAACTGTTTGATTTGTTTCAGAAAAAATCAACTTATTATTCAATAAATAAATAAATAAATAAACTTCAAAAGGACGAAGTGTTGAGCCCAACAGTTGTTTACGCGCTTCAGATGAACTCAATTTGTTAACACCATCGTTTTTCTGAGTCACTTGAAGCAAAGAAACCGCATATGCAGCTAATTCTGGTAAATTCTATTTCAAAAAAAAATATAATTTAAAAAAATAGAGATAGTTTTTAAAAAATATACCTTATTTTTCCTCTTTTCGTTTACCCTTAGAATGCCTGAAGCAGTTTCTTCACTGCCAACAATACAATCCATGGATGCGTCATCTATAGAAGGACCGAATGAATCTTCTATTGRCACAATGTCCAAACGAACCGACGGATCGACATCAGTCAAAAATTGTTCAACAATTTTACAACGTTCTTTCACAGGCTGAATCAGCTCTGACAAAAATTTATCTAAATCAAATTAAATCAATGATTACAAAGATTTCTACTGCTGCTGTTGTTGTTGTTGTTGTTGTATTTCTTTCCTAATATTACTGGTCAACATTGATCCGCATGTGATTCCACACGTTAGCTGTCTTTTGGTCAACAACAATGCAATTGTCAGCAAAAATTTGTGACCATCATGCATCCGATCGAAAGTGCCTCCGAGAACAATATGCTTGTACATGGGCAAAGTTTGTGGCGCTTTGGAAAACTTCTCCATCGAGCAGAAGGTGGTCATTTGCGTAGGCAAACCAGACATGTCAGCTAGTTGCTTGTCGAAGTGAAGCATGACCATTTGCATGGGTAGATGCAATCTCTCTTTGCTGGTGAAAAAATCGCCAAGCTGACTAAGATCACAGTCGAGCAATAGGCAAGTTTCGGGATTCAACTTCCGCTTGTAGTCGCCAACTCTTTTCAAACTGTCCACCATCAAGCGGACATCTAATGACTTATCCAATGAACAACTTGCATTGTACGTATGTTGAACAAAGTTCCATATATTCTCAGTCGTCAACTGTCGGACCAAATTTTCATGAACCGAAATAAACAATGTACCTTTGACGTGTTGGCAAGCTTTCAAAAGCAGAAATTCTATTCCAATTTTAAGCGTTGATGATCGTTGTGTTAAAATCAGTAAACCAGTACTGTTCATTTGAAAACGTCTAAATTGAAACCAAAACCACATTAAATTCCATGCTCAGTGCAATGCAAAATTTTACATGGAAACAATATCCTCTGCGCATATACATGCATTTAGAATAAATATGTATACATATTCAAATGAGCAACTTACAATTTTCAGTTTCAAAGTTTCACATATAAAGTATCAACTATAGTCAGCGTAAATTTTACAGCTGACATTGTAAGATAACAAATTAAACACTTCACTTGTATCAAAATAATTAATCTGCAAAAATTTTAACATTCCTTTATGATGTTATTATACAAATTAAATTCTGACGATTAGCAAAAATTTCAGTTACATAGAACAAAACAATATGATCATATTCAATCACGTTATGCATAAAACAAAACTTTGTAATTAATTTTATAAATGAATACCAAATATGTTCGGTAAAAATATATTAATAAAACATACTTTAATAAAATAATTGTGCAAAAAATTGGCAATGATCTGCTTTTCCTGAGAAGTGTGAACATTTTATGGATTTCGGAGTATTTTAAAATTTAAGGATTAAAAAATAGTTTTTCTTCAAAATAATTTTTAAAATGCAACAATAAAATTACCTGTTGCCTGAATTTTGAAAAAAATTCAACTCAATTAGTACAGTAAAGTAGAAAAATGCAGGTGCAAACGGAAACTAATAGTTTTCTTTCCAACATTTATTTGAATAATTTTCGTTTTAATTACAAAGCATTGCACGAATGTTCCCTAATCATAAACTATAACAATTTCAAGGCGTATAAACATATGCTACTCCCTGAGTAGAAGCACGTCTGAGTCACTTTCTAATTGGACGATTCTAATTCGTAACACCCAGCTTTTTGCCATCTGGTGTTCGCTTGTCAGGCGGAATTTCCAGATTATCTATATTTTCAAAGTAAACATGCAAAGTGTTACTTAAAAAATTTAAAAAAATATTCAAAACAAACAATGTTCTGTAGTACATAAAAATTATTACCCGATAGCACTGCACAAAACAACTAAACTTGTTTATTAATTAAAGATCTACATGAAATAAATAACGCCTGGAAATAAATAAAAGAGAAAAGGAAAATTTCAATCTTCAGACAAAACTGCTTTTTCATCTTTGAATAAATTGCATGCTTCCAAGCTGTATTCAAAGAGTGCTTGGCGTGCTTCAGAATTCTCCACTAACGGATTCACTTCAGCTTGCTTCATTTCGCAGAAATATTTTCCAGAAACACTGCCCAGTTCTTTCGACAGCAAACAGTACAGTGGTGTCTGGGCTCCATCTTTGGCATTTTTCAAAAAATACCATGCAAATGGTGCTATTACAGATTGGAAAGTAGAACTGCCTAAAATTGGCACCTGACGAAACAGTGGCGTATTAACAACTCCTGGATGGCAAGCGTTGATCGTTACTAAATAGCCTTCACGTCGAAGCATCGCAGAACGAGCAACAGTATACATTACCTTAAAAAAGTACAATCAATAAATTTTAACATTGTATTGTCTGTATTGAGTAGATATACTTGCGCCAGTTTACTTCTTCCATAAGCTTTTACTGAACTCCAATAATTACGGCGGTCAATCGAGTGAATATTCAAATCATTTATCCACAAGTGGGCATTTGAAGAAATTATCACAACTCGACCCTCGTCACGGCACTTTTCCAGCAAAGGAATCAAACTTTCACACAAAAGAACAGCGCTTAAATAATTCACCTGCCAAATGTATTCATGCCCGTCCTTTGTCAGCTGATATCTCGGTACATACATCACTCCTGCATTTAATACTATTCCATCCAGTTTGTTCGTTAAATTGTTCAACTTATCAACAAAAGCTTTCACTGATTCGAATGAGCTTTGATCTAATTCTAAAATGTGAAGCCGATCCGCAGAACAACCCAATTTCACCAGGTCATCAATGGCACTGTATCCTTTTTCCATAGAGCGACAAGCCATATAAACCACAGCACCTTAAATTACAAAAAAACACCTACGATGATGATAAATTCACAACATGTGAACATTAAAACATTAAATTTTGAAACGAAACCAAAGAAATGCAACAAAAATACTTATTCAAATAATGATTGATCATATATAGTTAGTTATACATGTAGTTTTTCTTTATCAAATACCTCTATAGTTCAGTTCTCGAACAATTTCTTTACCAATACCGGAATTCGCACCAGTAACCACATAAATCCTACCTTTGCATTTTTCTTTGCCATAAAATTGAGAACCTTTGAAGTAAAAACTAAACAAATACAGCTAAAAAATGTTCAACAATGCAAAATAAAATTCAATATTACCGCCCAGTGATTATACAAAGAATTGCAATAATAGCCCAAATTAAAAAAGAATCAAGTTCATAAAAACCAATCATTTCAATTCTGCCCAACTACAGCACCACTGCACTTATTAAAGATTACTCTTTGTTTATAATTTTACCTTATCTCAATTAAAAGATAATCAAGTTCATTATTCAGTTTATATTACGTTCCTGTTTTTTAACGTATTCTTAAAAGCAGAAGCGCAAAATATCTTGTATATATTAATTTTAAAAAGTTTTTTTAAATAACTAGTAAACCTGCTAAAAAATACAAAACAGTAAAGAATCAAATTTAAATAAACCATTGATTCTCAGAAAATCTACTCTACAGGCTAGCAGTGGATTATGCTTATTTTTGCGGATTATGCTAATGAATCGTCTATCCAGATAACCAGATCTCTCAATTAGTTCACTGTTTAACCATGCTGCAATACCCGCAAAGTTGTACGATAAGGAAGTGATCGTACAAAACTGGTACAGTAGAATCTTTGGCTCGACAGCATCACAATTACAAAACAACATCCACAAAGAAGTTTATAATTTGTTAAGCCCTCTTCTCTCGATATTACGCCATATTTTAATTTGTAAAATTCATGCATATTAATGATCGTCAAGTTCAATTTATAGATGTCATCCATAACTCTGTATTTATCATTTAAAAAATAAATAAATACTTTTTTAACAGATGAAATAAGAAATAAAAATTACTAAAAATTCATAAAATGCTTAAAAATACGTGAATCAGTTAATGATTTGACTTATAATGCCCAGCAAGCTCATCGTACTATCTCGTTCGATAATTGTTTTTAAAAGTTTGCTTGGCACGAACGATGGTCTCTGATAACGGCCAGCAACACACCGCTGCATCATAAAATAAACAGACGGGATGCAACAGCTGGCGCGCCTGCTGTCAACATTCAGCACTTGATATGTCCCGTCATGTGGCCATGTCCATCAGTTAACGACCGTTTTGACTTACATCCTTAGCAATAGGACGATCAGTGTGTGTGTTTATAGCTCTCTCCCGCTGGTGTGTTGTTCATTTTTATTCTACTGTTGAATAAATAGTTATGCCTTGAGCTCCGTTGTGTGTGTCTTGTAATGCCAAGACCCTCTCCACGACAATGTAGCTGGTAGAAACTGAGGAAACAGTTGGAAGAAAAGCTCGGCACGTTACAGAATTAACGCATTAAAAATTATTTGAATAAGAAAAAAAAGAATTACATGAAAAATATTATAATACTGATGAAAACACAATTAAAAGATAATTAGCTTGCATCTCAAGGTAAAGCAACAGTTATTTTGCATTACTACATAGAGTAATCTAATGAAGTAGGTTGTATTGTAATGGTATTACGATCTCAACAGCCTAAACATCAATAATCTAGAGTAGGAGATCTAATTTTTTATAAAGTGGCGTTAGCGTCGACGTGCTAGAGAGCTTAGTATTGCCGTGTGTGTTATCACTTTATATAGTTATTCCTAACTGAATAAAAGCGTTGTTTCGTTAAATAAAAAAAGATTGGTTTGTTGATAAAAGGCGTAAACGTTACATTGGCGACGAGGATAAGATCGAACTCACGCGGGGAAATACCAACAGATTAGCATTTATTCAGACAACAACACGATAGGACACGTAATAGCCAGCAGTCTCTGATGGCCTAATTATTTTAAATACCTGTCCGCGAACAACGCCATAATAACGAGCAACTGGGTCAGTGCTTTGGATCCTCGGCAGCTGATGTTCTTTGATTTTATACCTGTCCAACAGTTCGTCCTTTTCTTTACTGGACATGATGACATGTCGTGGTACAAGCTCGTGCCGTATTATATTTACCATCAATTCGGCCTCCAAAAATTGTTCTAACTTATATTTAGGGGAGAGATCCGCTACTGAATGTCGGGCTATGGCCGTCATCGGTTCTTGAACAATCATAATAGCTCTACTCATATTTTCGCTCTGGAGACGTAAACAGACGTTTTTTATGGTCTTTATGCCAACTTTTCTCTCATCAGCAAAATAAACAAATAGATTTTCAGCAGCGTCCTCTTCGTGCGAAACAAGGAAACTCAAATCCGATCTGGCGGGCTTTCCTTCGCTTGGTCGATCCCCATACTGTCGTACAAAATCTTCAAAACTTTGGTCTAGTTCGTAGGATGTGACCAGAAAACCGCGATCACGACACATTTGAAATGCATTCTGCCGTATCTTCCAAAGGCGAAATATTTCTCTGTCATCTTCAGCCATGAAGAACACTACCGTAACCACACAACTCAAGCATCAAATGTGTTACCTTGGCAACAACGAGCGGCGTCTAATTCTGTTTACTTTATAGCAGAAGTGCAAAATACGTACTTTCTGAATAACATGAAACTTTCACAACCACTACAACTGGCACAACGGAGTGTGAATATTAAGAAAACGTTTATTTCTGTTATCCTTGTACTGATGATGTGTATCGTCAGATACATAATGGCTTCATAGCATTGATCCTATATGCACAGATCCTATTGATCTGTACATATAATTTTTCAATAATCTTTGAGTATTACGTATTTTCATCACCAGCAATGGCAAAACCAAAAAACTTTATTCCGCTTCATTCCTGCAAAATTTATTATTTTTTAATTATGATACACATTAATAAATTATACAATTGTTATTATACAGCTATACAATGAGAACTGTTGTTCAAAGCTAGGGATATGTCAGCTTAGCAGTTAATTCATAAAGAAAAGGTAACTATAATCATTCTTTTTCATCACGCTTATCAAGTATCATCGCAATTTTAAGCAATAAATTACTGTAATGCGTGAGGCATATAAATTAAAAGAACAAAATATTTTTACAATAATTAAAATATGATTAGCCAAACCATATTCTGCATTATTAATTGTACATTCTCTTACTGTAATAGTTTGTACATATTTTCAAATTACGGTAAGAATACTGTACAAATATTAAATGATGTAGAAATTTTATAAATGGTATGTTGCATTCTATTTTATTTTTATGAATAATAAATTATTTTTGTATTTTAAAGTATTTTAATTTGAGTGGTTAGTTACATTTTATTATCAGATGTTTTGAATGCAGTATTATACAATATAGAATACACAAATTGGAAGTAAATCGCTCATTAATTTAAATGAGAAAACCCTTTTTGAAAAGTTTAGCATTTAATTTTTTTTAAATTAGTACGTCAGCCAATTTTAAAAGTAAAATTATTTAATGCTTATAACTTTATGAATTTCACGTTTAGTAGAGTAACGTGATGCATAATTTCCCTTTGAAATTTGTCTTCGACATTTATTTTTTTGTAATGAAAGACATTTGTGTAGTATTTTATTACTGTTCATAACTGTCTTTATAGTGATATTATTAGTCTTAATTTTTAGCATCTTATTTTGGATAATAAATGTCATCTCTTTTCTTATAGCATTTTATTATGCATAGCGCAAAATATTGTTTGTTATTTCACTAATTTAATTATTTATGCAATTTTTGCAAGCAAAGCATAATTCCTGCATGTTTATACTAATGTATTTTTGCTGTTCTAATTAAATTTGAAATATAATAATTTTTGTTATTCAATCTGTATTTTGTAGCCCCAGAACGAGTATATAGAGCTTCATCGGAGACGCTATGGTCGTCGCTTCGATCATGAAGAAAGAGAGTAATAAATTTGTTTCTCGTCAATATTATGATATTTTTTACTTTTATAATAAAGTTGTAGGAAATTTTTTTCTGATTTAAAATTATTTTAATGGATATATGCATTAATGCAGATTCTTTAATTTAAATTTGTGCATTTTAAGACGAAAAAAGATTAGCCGAGATCGCCATGTATTGGCTAAAAAAGCAAAAACGTTGCGCGGAATAAAGGCGAAATTATACAACAGAAAACGCTATACGGAGAAAGTTCAAATGCGAAAATTGTGAGTTGATTTTTATTGAATATTTTCCTCAATTATCATAAGAATCTTAAATATTGTAATAAGTAACATTTATAATTTGATTTCGGTTATCCGTTCATCTTATTTATCAGAGTTTTGAAGCTTATTATTTTTGTTTTTTATTTTACTAAATTTTTTATGCTTGTTAGGTGTTTCCAAAGCTTAATTATTACTTACATGGTTGTATGATTTTGTGTGGAATTTGTAATTCAAAAGTCGTAATGTGATACTTTTATATGACGATAATTGTTGATAATATTTTGGTTAAGTAATTAGCTTCTTTCTTCTTAGGTGTCTAATTTATTCTATAATGTATTTAAATTAAATATTTATGTATGTTTTGTTAAAATTTTAATGTTGCAGAATAAAGGCACATGAAGAAAAACAGCAACAGGGAACAAGAAAACCAGAGAAGTCAGCGGATGGTGCTATTCCTGTGTATTTGCTTGACCGTCAACAGAAAACTAGCGGAAAAGTTCTGAGTAACATGATAAAGCAAAAAAGAAAGGAGAAAGCTGTAAGCTTGTTGGCACTTGTATTTTCTTTCATTTTAAAGTGGTTATTTAAGGGAAAATGGGCTGTACCTCTGCCAAAAGTGAAAGCTATGAGTGAAGCAGAAACTTTTAAAGTGATTCGTACAGGAAAATCTAGAAGTGATTTGAAATATGGTTTTTATTTGATTATATTTTGTCAGTTAAACAATTCTATTAAGGGAAAGCATGGAAACGCATGGTGACAAAGGTTTGCTACGTTGGAGAAGGCTTTACTCGTAAACCACCCAAATTTGAACGCTTTATTCGTCCAATGGTTCGCATTATATTTTATTTTTTTAATTGCATTTATATGATGTTGCAAAAACTGTTTTTTTTTATATTTAGTCACTTCGGTTCAATAAGGCTCATGTCACTCATCCTGAGTTGCAAGCGACGTTTCATTTGCCAATAATCGGCGTGAAGAAAAATCCATCTTCTACGATGTATACTCAGCTAGGCGTCATTACAAAAGGGACCATAATAGAAGTGAACGTCAGCGAACTTGGTCTTGTCACTACAAGTGGTAAAGTTGTCTGGGGAAAATATGCTCAAGTAACCAATAACCCTGAAAATGATGGTTGCATAAATGCTGTTCTGCTGGTTTAAGAATAAAATTCACTTTGAATATTATTATTGTTATAGATGTTTTATTTTACGAAATATAAACTACTAGCAGTATAATAATATACAATGTAATAATATTATATAATACAGTTGTAGATATTTGAATGAAATGTACAATGAAATTTGTCTGCAGTAGATAATAGTAATTTAAAACATTTTTTCCTGGACGACGAATGCGGTGGGAAACATTTGTTTTACCTTGGAACGAGGCAAGTTTTTTCAGTCGCGTGCTTTCCTTTTAAGCGAGTTTGAAGAAAGAGTCGATAACATTCATTAGTTAAAACAAACACATAGCAGTCAAATGATGAGAAAGCATGTCTGATGATTAATTGCATATCATGAACAATAACGAATAATATTAGTATTGATCTATAAGACAAAAATTATACATTATGCTCAATAATTTGTGTGTTGTATACATTTCATGTTATAAGTTTTCGTACAAACGTATCAAAATGTTTCGTATCAAAAATCTTTGTATGGTACAATGTAACGGTGAAAAAGCTTTCTCATTTTGTTCATTTGACCTCGAGCACTGGCTATACAAAGAAATGCACAATCAGTTAAAGGAGTTTTCAAAACTGAATATTCTGGTGGTGTGGAAGCGTGTGCTTGATCCTTGCTTGTATTATTCTTCTTGGAGATATCATGTTACCTTTTGAATGAAGCCTCTAAATTGATTTGTTGAGTTGCATATGAGACTGATTGCAAGCGGATATTTCAGCTTGGATATACAAAATCGGTTGGGTTCAATTAACAGAGCACAAACTACACAGTCAGGTTTTGCAATAATGTTTGATTATACCTTGAATGTCTGGAAAAGATTTCTACTAATAAATTTGCATTAAATGTTTCTTGACTTCTTTTCCTGACTAAATCTGTAATACTTGTATAAATCAAAAACAAGAAACCCATGAAAATAAACCAGTCAACGAATACGAAGACATTGCAAAAATATTATTTTAATCAAAAAAAAGTTTAAATAGTATTTCACTTCAAGTAAAGGAATAAAACGGATTCCATTTTTATTCCACTTTTAAAACTTGACAAAAATTATATACTCAGCACTTTTTCAACTCTCTGTTAAGCTGTTCTATACACAACTGAATATGCAATCTCGTGGCTTTTTCAATTTCAACATTGTCGAGTTCCTTTTCGTACATTCGTTTCAACTCTCTGTAAATAGAATGCAGTCGGTCACCATAAATTTCAAGCAGCTTCCCTTCGGCACCGAGAAACAAATTATGCAGCAAGTGAACAGAAGCCGGAAGCAAAACAGACCATTTCTGTATCTTGAGATTATATTCGATCAACGACAACAATTCAACTTTGAACATCATTATTTTGTAAGATGCAGATTTGACAATCTCAGCTATAATGCACAAGCAGGACACTTTCACATTGCATTCACCGGTGTAATAAATTTTCAAAAATCTGTTCAAAACTTGTTCAACGTAATGAGGAGTCACATCGCCCAAGCTGCGTATCACCGAAGCTACTGCTTCTCCAATTTTCAAACAATTTTCCACGTCACCTTTGCTTTGCATATCGTCAAACATCTGCAAAAGGAATGGAAACACATTTGCTTTCCGTTTTTTGCACGCTTCGGCTAAAACTTTGATAGTCAACAAATAAACATAAGAATCTTTATCACGAAGTTCTGTGCAAAGTGTTTCGAAAAAAGATTTCTTTTCCAAAGCCATCATCGCATGCGTATCTCCATTTTCAATCAATCGCCTCAGCATGATCAACGCATGTCCTTTGATTTCTACACCAGTCGAATTTAAATCTTCCATCACAGTTTGAAATGTTTCAACTTTGCGCGATTGTTCCTCTTCTGACAGTTTCGAATAAGCTTCTTGGCATTTTTGCAATAATACATCATCAGAACGTCCCTTTTTACAATTCACATTGGCAACTAATTTTGCAGCAGTTGCCCGAATACTGGAATTTGGATATTTTTCAGAGTAAATTTTCACCACCCGAATGACAGATTGAAACGTTTCCAAAATATCTTTTTGTGACAAAAAATATTCAAGATGAAAAATGCCGACAAATTTTAACAAAAAATCAGCCACTTGGTTTGTAAGCGGTGTGCTTTTGTGACTGCGCTTAAGTAACCAATTGAGAATTTTGCGCAACACGTTCAAAAAGTCCACTGCGTGTGTTGAAAATAAATCATAAAAATGCGAAATATGCGTATCGAGTATGCTGCAAAGAGATTCAATCAAAAGGAAACTCAAAGGCAACTGGGATTGCTGCTGCTGCTGCTGCTGCTTTTCCTCTTGCTCCGCTGCAAAAGAATGTGTGATTATAATTTTCAACCATTCTTCTAAAACAGCAGAATAAATATTATTCTTATTCTGTATCGAATTCAAAATAGCGTAGAAACTATCTACAGATCTGTTGATAAATTCCACATCTTCGTCATATGAAACAACCACTGCTTGCACACCATTACGACGACCAATTACAAACTTAGCACGTAATGATAGCAACGAATCTTCAATTCGACTGCAAAGCCACGCCATCAATTTCTTGGCAAATGCAGCTGGCTTTTGAGTATCAAATAAATTGGTCATAATATCAGAAATTAATGGTGCGCAGTATGTAACTGAATTACGCACATCACAATTCATTGACAGCAATACAGGTACTATTATTTGAAGAACCTCGTCAAAATGATCATCCAAAGTCACAACTGTCATTAATTCATCCATTAAACTCAAAAATGACAACACTGCTTTCTCGTCCATTATAACATCATGAAGCTGCTTGTCTGAAATTGAGCGAATTCGATCGACATATCTGTTTTTGATGTACTCATTTAATACTGATACTGGTAGTTGACTCTTTTCAGTAAATAAACTGCGAAGAATATCGGCACATACATTTTTAATCCATTTATCAGCATTGGGCATTTCCAAAATGCCAATGCATTGTCGAAACACGATCAAATAATATTTCATCGGCTTATCTTTAAATTTTTTCGGAAATTTACAAATTAATTCAGGCATATGTTTCTGCCATTGTAACTTATCTTTCTCATTCAAAAGGATCTTGTTATTAAAGCAAGTCAAAATGTGGAAAATACCATTGCGCTGTATCGTAATTTCAGACATACATTTCCCACAAAAAACCAACACATATTTAGCGTACCGAGATTTCAAATTTCTAAAAGTTTTCATAAGCAACAATAAATTATTTGCTTTCGTTGTTGCATAAGCAGTAGTCATCATGTTAATAAGAGCTTTAGAATATTTTTCATCTACTGAACAAAATCTCAATAACAACAATATGGCAATCATTTTACCACCAAAACGAGAAAACAACATTCCTCGTACAATGTACAAATGTTGAATTGCAAGAAAGTAATCAATCAGTGTCGGTATTGAGAACAAGCGTTTCTCAGGTGTAGATAAATCCCATAGACCATCAAAACGTTTGTGACAAAAGTAACTCTCCACACCAGGGTAAAGTTTCACCACATCGTTTCCCATGCAGAAACAACAATATTCAAATAAAAATTTAAGCAGTTCTTCATTAAAGTCTTCAAATTTCACAACATCGATTAATCTGTAATGTCTCTCTGCATATAGAGCAACTTTATTATGCATCGCCATAAGAACGCGAACAAGATCGAACATAACAAAATCTTTCTTATCATCAACGTAATCAGGTGAAATGTGTATAATTCGCTTAGCATTGCTAATTTTGTAACGGCAGACCTCCACATTTATTTTTCTGAGAACTTTTACCTTGAAAGAAAAGCCAAAATTCATCAAATTTCTGGCTTCATCAATAATTTTCTGAATGTGATCGTTCTCAGCCATTGCTGCACTTAAAAACAAGAACAACTATGGCATGCAATGAAACAAATACAAATAGAACAAAATAATAACTATATAGAAATAATCTTTAAAGCCAGGTAGGAAAATCTAATACAGTGTTACGTATTTTCAAGTACAAATATTGACCTTAAAAAAATATTTTAAGAAATATTTTTTATTAAAACATTTAAAAAATTATACACTTAAAATTTAAATAATTATTATGAATTATAACTTGAAAATTAATTTCTGTAATAATTTAAAGTGTTTAAAAGCAATTCCATTTTGACATTTTTGTTTTACCAAAAAAAATAATTATTTAAAAAATATTTAAAAAAACAAATGTATAATATTGAAATATTTTTAAATCAATATTTTATTTGCTTTTTTAATAATTTTGTAGTAAAATAATTTTATAAAAGAATTATAGGTTCCTGATAAACCTATTTACAGTGTTTATGTACTGTATTTAATTTGTAAATTACTTTGGTTTATATTTTGAAGGCTGAACTTATTTTCGTTATGAATTCTTTCGGTGGTGGTGAAGATCAGCAGAGTTCCCGATGGAAAACGTTGACTGCTGATTTTACTTCAAAAAAGGAGTTCGGTTTTAAGCCATATGATTTTATTTGATGCTATAAATTGGTGTTGCTGTATTTTAGCTCTCTGAGAAATTTGTCGTCGACAACGAAGCCGAATTTTAACGTTACCCATGCTTCGTTACCAGGTAATATTTGAATTTTTTCAATATTCAATAAATTTTAATTTGTAAATATATATATATTTGAAAATTTTTGTCCTCCGTTCTGCTTAATTTCAGTTTTCAGTTGATATACGGTGCTGTATGGTTTTCGGTGAATTATTTTATTGTTGATTTATTTCCATTTTGAGATGATGTTTCTATTTTGAATGTTTGAAAATTTGGTAAGATAAATCGTATCGTATTTAGATTTGAGTACGTGTGGTGCCAGCTGTTTAGCTGATCAAGTAGATTCGGTTGTCGAAAATGTGGTTCCAAAAATACCCTGTTATGGACTGCGAGAGTTTCAGCAACGTTTTGAAGAGTTGCGAAGGGAAAATTTCAGTTTGAAAGTTTCGCTGAGCTATGCGCAGTTGAAACTTCGAGAATTGGGAGCCAGTGACGTTTTTATCAACGGGACTGCTGAAAGTTTAGACGATCTTTCTGATGTGAAGAAGCAGCTTGTGGAAAAAGAAATTGCCTTTGCCAAAGCTCGGTATTTATTGTTGAACATAGAAATCGTGTGAAAATTTTGTTTTCTAATTCACCGTTGTATTTTAGTAAAGAATGGGATAAAGAAATTCTAATTAGAGATGAAAAAATAATGTCCTTGCGAGAAAAGCAGAGAATGGCTGAAAGAGTTTATCAAGAAGCAGAAATTTTGAAGATTGTATTGATTTTATTCACTTTTTACTGTAGGATGTAGGATTTTTATTCTAAGGTGGTTTCATTTTTAGTGCTATTAATGTTATATTTGATTTTTGGTGTTAATTAATCAAAAAAGAAAAATTCCTTATTATTACTAAAATAATGTGTAATTAAATACTTTTTTAATTTAAAGTTTTTCAAGTATGTGAAATTTATGATAAACTTATTTTACGTGTAATAGAAAAGTTTAAAATACAAATTACGGCTATGTTTGGATGAAATTGTTATAAAAATTCTGTGAAATGTATAGAGTTAGATTTTTGTAATTTGAAGAAAGTGACTTTGAAATAGTATTTGCAAAAGTTTTAAATTTGAAGAAATGCGAGAATTTACAAGAAGAGAAAGAAGAATACGATGAGATGTTAAAGAAATTACAGCTTACTTACGATATTTTATTGGAACAATATAAAGCAGTGAATGGTTCTTTGTGCGACGACGATGGCAATGAGAGCATGGTTTTGATGAGCAAAAACGAAGCGTAAGGAGATGAGTAATTTGTTTTCAATTTTGATAATAAATAGTACATATTGCAATTTAAGCATTATTTTGGATTTGAAGACAAGAATAGCTCATTTAGAAGCAGAATTGGACGAAAAATGCAACAAATTAAAACAATACGCCAATATTGATGTGGAAGCTCTTGAAAATTGCGTACAAAAATTATAAAATTATTATTATTTTACAATATATATATTTATCATTTTATTTATGAAATGGATGAAATTATTGTGTTCAGATAGAATGTAAGAAAGTCAAAGGAGAATTGGAATTGCTCGAAAAAAAGCACAACTTTGAAATGGAAGAATTGGAAAAGCAGCTTCGACACGCGGAAAAAAATGCCGTCATGTTGAAAGAAACTTTGACAGATTTGAAATTAGCTTCCGATGAAAAGCTTCCGACATTGGTGACAAATTTGGAAACGAACGAATCGCATGCTGTTTCTTTAGAAGAGGTGTTTTATTATTTTTTTTCTAATTCAAATATCTGCATGTGATTGGAAGAAATTGTTCTTTTTTTTTGAGGAAATTGATCGACTGAAAATGGAAGTGGAGAAAGAACGCCAGAGGCGTATAAAGCGTGAAAAAGTGATTATTTGTATAAGGGAAAAATATTTCAACAGTGATTCCAAATCTTGGAACAGCGATTGGCAGTCGTTTAGCAGTAGACATTCGAAATTGTTGGATGACGATTTTGCCAAGATGACAATGGAAAATTCAGCTTCTGCTTTTCTAGAAATTCAATCTGAATTTCAGACCAAAATGCGTCAAGTTTATGATCGAACGAAAGATTTGTATTCGCGTTTGAAAAGTTCCGCTGCTGCTTTGAATGTAATTTTGAATTTTGTTTGTTTGTTTGTAATTGCTTTGAATTGTTGAAATTTGAATACAATTTTAGGCAGTGAGAATGAAATTGGCAAACGCAAATGGCAATGAATTGAGCACTATTGCTGGCTTATCAACGCTGAATGAGGATATTTTGGAAAATTTGAATGCAACTGCAGCATTTATATCACTTTTGGAAGGTGGGAAAACACAATTGTTTATTTTTTTTCAAACGAACATCATTATCAATGGTTTTTTTTCTAGGAAACTCATTTTCTCATTCATTGATCAACGGTGGTGATTGTGGTGGTAGTACAGATAATATGTTTTTGCATCTTGTTGAAGCAAAAGATGAGATTAAACAGTTGCGTCAGCACCTTGACTCCAGGGATAAGCACATTGAAGAATTGGACGGTTTGCTCAAGTCTAGACAAAAGTATTATTATTTATTAGTTATTTTGTGTTGCTTGAAAAGAAATAATATTTGTCTCTTTTTTCTCAGAATGATCGATTGCTTAAAATTGGAATTGGATACATTTTTGTCGAAAAAGGAATCCTCTGTAGATAAGGTGTATTTATTTCGACGATATGAAATTGTTTATTTTAATATTCTTTTATTTTTTTTTGCTATTTCAGGCAGTTGAAACGGAAGTAGTGATCGAAACTTTACAGGACAAAGCTGTTCTTTGTAAACTATCTTTCGATCCGATTTCATTTGATTGGCCAAATTTGGTGACAGAACGGTACGGTTGGTTGCCGAATTTTTCGTGCAACTTTATTCAAATGTTAGATCTATTTGCTCAGGTGAGATGATTTTTGTTGGAAGAAGTGAAAAAAATAATAAAAGGGAAAATTAGGAAAACCGACAATCTTTTTTCTTTTCTTTTTTTTTGTTTTTACAGGTAACTCAGAAGAATGATATCAGCGATTCGAAGAGGGATGAATATATTGGAAATTTGCTTACGAATATGTGCGAGACAGTTCTACCTCTGATATCTCAGAAGAATACAATTCATTCCACGAATGGTGTCGAACAACAAGATGATGACAATGAAGAAGAGAACGAAAGTTGTTCGATAAATGTGACAAATTTATCAGTGAGGCCAGAAACAATATTAATGACAGAATTGAAAAGTTTACTGTCAACTGTCAGAGCTTGGTGTAGTTGTCGGGTATGATTGTTGTAAAAATTTGAATTGGAATATGAAGTGAATTTGATTTTCGACAGGATTGTTTATTGGCAGAAGAGTTTGAAGAAGAATTACGAAAAATGGCAATTGCGTTGAAAATGTGCATCAGTGCAACGAATGCAATATTCAAAATTGACAACAATAGAAATAATGCTGATGAAACGGTTGATTCTGCCAAGGTTTGTTGGTGTTGTTACCAATAGTAATTTTTCTGAATGATAAATGAATGTAGGAAAGTTTGAAAAGTGAACCGAAGAAAAATTGTACAACGAACGGAACGACTGCAGTTGATGGGGAAGGAATGTTGAAAGTGTCGGCGGATGTCGATTTGAAGGAACGAAATGCCAAATTGGAAAAGTATATCAAATTGGTGAAAGGGAAATTCAAGCAGTTTGAAAAATATCTACTAATTGGCGAAGAAGAGGTGAAATTGGCAACGACGAATAACAGCTCGATGACAGATTTGGATCGTCTGGATCGGGTTGAAATGCTTCTACGTTCCAGTGATCAACGTGAAAAACAGCTCAGCGCTACTATTGAACAATTGGAACGGAACAACGAACGTCTGGCCGAATACGTGCGTACCATCGAGGCTACTGTAGACGATCAGTCTCGTTGGAAGAAACGCTGTTTGGATTTTCAGAAAAAATACGATTTGGCAAAATTGAAAATTGAAATACTACAACAGGCGATCAACAATGAAAAAGCCGACAAATCTAATAATAATAATGGAATTTTGGAAAAAGAAAATGGCAGCAATAATAATCCATCGGATAATATCAACATTGCTCCAAGCTGCAGCAACGCAACGATGGATAAATTGAATGCAACAACTACACCAACAGCGGATAAAACAATGAAAAGTTTGTTGTTCTATTTCAAATTGTTGAATAATTTTCTCATCATAAATCAACAATTACAGTAATGGACGATTTGGCAGAATTGTTGACATCGAGTCAGAAAAATATTTCCATCGCAATGAATCAGTTTGTGAAATTTTTGAGCGAATCAGACAAGGTTATTATGGTTATTTAAAATTCAATTTAATTTACTTTAATTTTCATTTATTCAGCCCAAAGAACAACAAATGAATTTATCAAAATTGATAAAAAATCTGAAATGTTCGCTTGAAAATGTGCGCACTTGTAACGTCAGCATTGGTGCATGCATTCGTGATACCAACGGATCATTGGATGATATACTTATTGAGGTTGTTTGTCTGTTTTTTTTCTTTGTTTACTTTTTTATTTGAATTTGTACTGTTGTGTTCTTTTTATTTAGAATAAACATCTGCAACAAATGGTTCAAGAACTTCAGCAGCAGTTGGACGACGTCCGAGGTGAGCTGTGTTCGACGGTGAAAGATTTCGACGATTACAAATCACTCGTATCTGATGCGAATCGAGATATCAAGGAAGATTTGAAAAAGACGGGCAAAGTGTTGCAGAAGTTTAAGAAAAAATGAATAATTATGTTGTTTCATGACGAACTCTTTCCATCTAGACAAAATCTTTCCATAAAACAAAATCAACAACAACTGCTGCTTATATCTTTGAATAATATAAGAATAATAATAATAATAATAATAATAATGCAAACTGCACGTAAAAAATAATACAGTTGAATTAATATTAATACAATTAATTTTTCTTACAGCATTCATTCATTCGTTCTCTTGTTTGAATAAATTTTACGCTGGTAACACAGAATTGCGTTTCAATTCGAGCTGCACTATATGCGATAATTAAAAATTGATTTATTTAACACCAACAATGCTGCAACAATGAGATAAACGTTGCAAACAAATTTGTTTCAAAATCTAGCAAAGCAAAAAGCACAACTGTTTTTCTTCTCTTTTATTCACATATCAAACAAAAAAATAAATAAAAATTATCAAATTACATCACAACTTCAAAATAATAATAATTTTATTCAAAGAAAACAAACAGTATGCAGAATAGTGCGTTTGCAGATGTTTTCAAAATTTGATAGAATTTCTTCAATTTCATTGTCCAAATCTGCAGACTTTTCCAACTAAAATGGTATCAACAAAAAACATTACATAATCATTCTATTTAAATACATTTTAAACTTTTAAATAACATATTTTTTATACAGATACAAAATATTATAAAAATATAAAAAAGCCACAATTTAATCAAACAATTCTACTGCTATTATGTTATTAATCATTTCATTATAATTTACAACTTTATCGAATTTAAGGAACTGATACAGTTGTGAAATAAAAATTTTCTTTACCAAAGTGCATAAATGGCAAAATAGAAGAGCTCCACAGGTGGCTTCTTCATGATTATCCCGAATGTCTATGTTAATGATGTGTACAAGATGACAGTGTTTCATTTCAGTGTTCATCAAAACTATAAACATCAAAGAATAATTATTTTATTTTTATAAAATATCTTTCATCTTTTAAACATCTGTATATTTTAACGCAAAAATTAAACTACTTCTTGCATAATTTTATAAATCCTTCAACTATTAAGATTATTTATTTTTGCAGTATGTTAAATTCTAATACATTTCGTCTTATAATTCAACATATCACTTCAAATATCGTTTCTAAACTATTTGCTATTTAACCAACCATAACATTTTCATATAAATAATGAAAATTGATTCTCTCAGTTTTTTAGTAAATTTGATAAGCTTCACAAGAATTTATTTATTTATAAAATACTCTACTGAATATAAAAATCAGTACAACCTTAAATCACTTTTTATTACCGAAAACTGTTCTTCCACATTTATAGCAATCTTAATGACATAATTCTTTAAAAAATTTTTCTCTCACACTTAAAATAACAGACGAAAGTAAATATGTAATTACCATTTCATTTTTAGGATTACAAATCAACCTGCCATTTAAAGTTCGAGAATTCGAAGAAATTTTCAGAATTATTAATCTCTGTGTAATTAACATTGTGGAATCAAATATTTATATCTGCGTTCTTATTTAAAATATGTCGCTTTTTCACAAAAAAAGGTAGCAATAAACCATCCAAACAACTTAAACAAATTGATTTCAAAATATAAACTTCATTATCTCGAGCATACTGTAATACAAAAATACTTATCGTCATTTTATTTTCCCAGTATTTCACAATTTCAAAATCAATACAAATCTGTAAGTGAACAATGAAAAGTAGTTAGAATTTTGTGATGTTTTGAAAGCAAAAACTGGATGGCCTCACGAATATTTACTTACTATTAAAATCCAAACCATGCTCTAAAAGGTGTAAAACTGTGCACGTATTGTAACAATAAGCCAAACAGAAAAATTTGTTTCATTAATTTCTGTCATAACCATTACCTCAATATTTTTCATTTCTTCTAATAAACTGTCCCAGCAACAAACTAGCCTCCACCTAATTTAACAATACTCACTGTTGATGTTTTAAATCATTGTATATGATGTGATAATATTGTTTTATGTTGTACGGTTGTATAAGTTTATATGCTAACCTATATAAGAAGCTTTCGTACATCTAAAGGACTGAATGTTGGTATGATATTTAAACATTTATCTTCCTTTTTCTTCTAATACGTAACCTAAATTCAAAAAAACGATGAAACCAATTACATTCATAAACTTGATCGTAAACACGTTCTTCGCAACATATAATAACATCAGACAGTCCTTTGTATTCTTGAAATCGTTCTGGATGCGGCTTCACCCTTCTATTTCGATCAAGCATATTTAATAAACCATTTTGTGTATACCTGCGAACAGTCATATAACAATGAAACAGATAAATCAACAGAGCTCAATCAATAGCTAAAATCATACAAATTTTTGTCCTTTGCAACTAAGTCTTGGTAAATTTCTTCGTATGGTGTGGAAAAACTGTAAATGTTGTGAACAGTAGGCGATGGGCCGGGAAGTTTTACCTGAGAACCAGATCCAAATGAACGAACATTAAAGCCTTTCTTTCTGAAACAAAACGACTATGTTAAAGCAAATTTTAATCATATTAAACTTTTAATCAATTACTGTAGCATAGCATGAGCTTCCATACTACGATTCATATTACTTGAGCAAACGACAGAAAATCGCAGTTTTCCTTTCGAAACCTCATTCTTAAAATAAAATATGTAATAACGTCTTTCACATGTGCGTCATGGAGCAATAACAGCTTTATATAAACAACAGAATGCATTTAATAATTTTACATAAATTTTTCTTTTATTAAAACTATATTTACATCATAAATAATGAAAATTAAATAAAACTGATAAACGGATCCTATTAGGGTTAGCTGAAAATACTTTATTACCTCACTACTATTCTTTGATTTGTTCATTATACAGAACGCTTAAAATGAAAACTGCCATATAAAAGCACAGAATTAACAGAGTACAGTAAGCCATTTTAATTGTGTAAAAGCAATGAAGTACATTAAATCAAAAATCAAAACTTAATGCTATGATAAATAATGTTATCAAAAATTTAAATCAGTAAATTAAAATTTAATTTTTTAAAAATTATTTTAGTTTATTGAATTCGATATTGGTATTTGCATGTAGATTGGATTTCTTCCAAAAATTAAACAGTAAAATTATTTTGCAAATGTTTGTTAAAGGATTAAATATATGCTTTTGAAAATTATTGATTTATTCATTTTCACACTGTTAAAAATAAAATTATTGAAAAACTTGAGTTAACAAATTAATGTTCTTGGAAACCATTCGGTAGCGAGCCTGTGGCTCTGTACCTGAATTCAGGTTACGGTGGCATACGGTAGTAAAGAGTGTGTTGCTCAGTTGGCAGTGAGATGTGCTTGATCCGAATGGTTGTCTGTGATAAACGCTGCGTTTCTATGTGTTTCTTTATTGTGTTTTGAGTTGCTTACACATTCGTTCATGTGTTCCTATCGGCTTTTAACGAGCCGCTCTCTCGGTCGGTCGCTCTCGTTCGTCATCCCGACCGGGTTATTCGTTAAGCGACGACAGGCCGTTGTCGATCGGCGGGTTTCTCTGTGCGGTCATATCCTCCAGTTTCGGCTCCCCTTTCTTCGGTAACATTATCACAATCAAAAGACAGGTAAAGAATACAGTGTTTATTAACAACTCCGAACAAGGACTGCCGCCGATTCATCACAGCAAGATTCAATGACCAACAACAAACGCTAGCTCCAACCGACGCACTACCGTAATCCTCATTCGATCTTCAAATATATATCCGCTTACGGTAGCATCATCCTTCTTCCACTTCGTTGTCTGGACAAATACAGTCGTTAGCTCAGTCCGCGTCCGCTACAGTCTTGCCTTGCTTGTGTTACGCTCAGAGCTAACGTGAGTCGGATTGCTGTTAAGTGATCGTTATTAATTTGACCTACCGCTGAATAAAAATTATAGTCCACTGGTTGAACATCAAATTTAGTTGTATTCACAACAATTTGGTCCTTCCAGCCGCATCTGAGAAAGTCAGATTCTAAGTGATTGCGATTCTACGGATAGATTGTGATAGTAATCAAGACAATGCCGAAAGCGAAATCTTCCTCTTTTCCGAGGAAGCGGATCACGTTTAAGAGACGAATGCAGTTCTTCGCCAAAGAGCTGGATTAACTGTGCGCGATGAATGGTGACACTGGTAGAATCGAAGCTCAGCACATCGTCACTGAGGAGATCTACCGTCGAGTCGGCATTCTCCAGGAAGAGTATGAGGCGGGTCTGACAACGAAGAAGTGACAACCACTATGGCTGTGTGGGCAGACTACCGACATGGCTTCTGTGAGATCACCGTCCGTGCGCGAATCCTGATAGATGCAGGAAAGGTGGATGCAGCAGGTTTCCAGAATATGAAGACCGCCGAAGTCGAAAAGAACGTCCGACTACCGTCCCTCGAGCTTCCCAAGTTCAGAAGCCACGTCACTGAATTTAGGGGATTTTGGGACCGGTTTGCAGACAGCATCCACAAGCGGACGGAATTTTTAGATGGAGCCAAGCTGACGTATCTGCGTGGTTGCCCGACAGACGATGCATTGGGATCAATCATTGACCTGTCTTTTTCGAATGCCCACTACGGGCTAGCAATACAGATGTTGGAACTTCATCTGCACCGTCCGTACACCGCGGTGAGAAAATTGATACTCGACCTGCTCAGGATCATGTAACATTCACCTGTTGGATCCGGGAGCTAATCTTCAGACGAATCTGCTGGGGATCCTGATTCGCTACAGGCGGTACAGGATCGGGTTGCAAACGGACAACCAAAAGATGTACTTGCAAGTGGCTCTGAACGAGAAAGACAGAGATGTCTGCAGGTTCCTGTGGTGAGAGCTGGGGAATGACGACCTCCTGAAGACTGTCGCATGTCTGTTTTGGCCTGACCTGCTCGCCGTACCTGGTGATGCAGACTGTTCGCCTGCATGCAGAGAGGCAACAGGCCGAATGCACCGGGGCACACTGCTCAACATGTATGTGGACGTCCTGGTTGTGAGCTGCAACAGCGGTTGTCGCGCTTTGGAGAGACATCGAGACGCTACGTGCCACATCGAGAAGAAATGTGTTGCGGTTATGGAAACCGAAATATTGTCAACTGCATTCTTGATGGTAGCTGACAGCGATCATTCATGAAAAAGGGCATAGTGCAACTATGGGACTTAATGGTCGAAAGGTGCATATCAACATCTCTACACTCGATGGACGTCATGCTCATGGCTAGTTAATATGAGTTGAATTCTGGTTGAAAGCAAAATTACAAAATCAGTAACATAAGTTACGGTGAAACAGTAGACAATTTTACATTGCAGTTTGACATTATGACTGTTACTTTAAACCCTTCAATGCTGATGTGTCACTTTTATCTTCAAATTGTTTAAAGCGTCAGCAACGTTTGTGAACAGCGTTTCCATCAGTTCTTATCCAACTTCGAGGGAAAGCTCCCTCAAGTCATACCTTGTATGTGCCGATCAACTGCTCGCGCTTTGGAGAGATATGGTATGATTTGCGACTGCGTAGCTGTATTTGGGTATTCGATTAACCAAGAATATCAGGTATACTAGAGTCAAGCGATCAATGAGAAAGGCATCCCGGAGTTCCCGAATGTCGAAAAATTCCCGGCCAAACCAGCGCCACAGCGTCACCAGGCACTGCAAAAGCGAGACTGCTCAACATAAACTGATGTCATCACCAACATTTTAATCAACTGAAGAACAGAATCATGGCAAGCAAGAAACCAATCATGGGTTCTTATCAGTTTATTTTCAACAAATTTATGCACGAAAAGGCTTTTTTAAGTCCGTTTATATGATTCATTTTAATAGAAATGCTATTGTTTGTTTTAATGCTAAAAATTATTGAAAATGAATTTCATTATATGTCTCATCCAGAACTAGTCAAATCAACCATAAATAGCTGTGCATGTCACCAAATGCAAATATGATGGAGATGTTTACCGACGGCAGTTACTGTAAGCAGTTGCCGTTATTCAAACATGAAGTGATTTCTATATATAAACCTCTGTTTTGCTAAGAGTAGATTACTGTTAAATAAATATTCACGTAAGAAGAGCGTTATCATTACTGCACTGCGTTGGTCGTTCAACTTTCAGTACTGGTTTCAAAAATACCTTTTGACTATGTCTGATAAATATGACAGATATGGCAGTCTTCAATGCCATAAGAACTGCTTTCCCAAACGTCCGCTTGCACGGGTGTCTCTTCCATTTGGCACAAAATATGAGGAGACATTTATGTACCTTGGACTTATTCACCAGGTACAAAAATGATGCGGTCCTCGCTCTGCAGCCAAGGTAGTAATCGCTCTGGCCTCTGTTCCAACAGACGGTTTAGAGCAGGCCATCGACAGCTTAGCAGGGCACCTTCCAGGCGAACTTCAACCACTACTCGACTGGTTTTAAGACAGTTACGTGGGGCGTCGAGGTGGTGGAAGACGTCCACCAATGTTTCCAGTGGAGATGTGGTCACTGAACATTTTTGGATGATAAGCATATATTGGGAAAAAATTCACCTCACAGATCAAGCGGCGAGTTGAACTAGGCCTGAAGCGGGAGTATTTGGTGCCGCTCTCAGCTTGCGGAAAGTGAAGACCACTCCAGCAGCAGCCGAGGGTCAGTGACGTGGTGCTGGTGGCACAACAGAACTTTCCAAGGAGCCAGTGAGCTCTCGGAAGAATTACTGAACTGCAGATTTGCAGCGACGGAGTCACCTTCTCAGCCCGAGTGAAGATCTCTACGGGGCTGATCACCGGATCAGTACGGTCATTGATCTTGGTGGAGCCGGCCGGATCCTGATGATGGACCAACGTCCATATTGCGGGGGAGGGGGGAGCCTGATGGAAACCATTCGATAGAGAAACCCGTAAGACTATACCTGAATTCAGGTTACGGTGGCATACGGTAGTAGAGGGAGTGCAGCTGAGTTGGCAGTGAGATGTGCGTGATCCGAGTGGTTGTTCAGTAATAAACATTGTTTCTTTCTTTATTGTGTTGTGAGCTGCTTGCACCTTCGTTCAGTAAAGTGCGTGTTTCTATCGGCTTGTCTCGCTTGTGTCACGTTCAGAGCGAACGTGAGTCGGATTGCGGTGATTGTTGTTGATTTGGCCTACCGCTGAATAAAAATTACAGTCCACTGATTGAGCATCAGATTACGTTGTATTCACAACAATGTTTTCCGTTACAGCTGGCGGGTAAATCTCCGTCTCGGTTGGATTCCCCTGTCACTGCACCTTCGTTACATATAAATTGCATATAGAAGGTGTTGACCTTTCGATCTCTTCCGCGCTTCGATTCAGAATAATAAACTGCAACCAAAATCGATTAAAGTGCTTATTAGAACGCGCTACCGACAAACACTGTGATAATTTACACAGCAGCCGATCACTACTAAGCAAACATCACACACCAAAACCAACAACCCAAACAACCACAACCTTTCTGATGATCAAGTATCACACGACTCCTTTCTACCGATCGGCTGTATGCAGTGGCGGCTCTCTCAATCTCTCTCTCTGCCGTGCCTGGAATGAGTGATATTTAAGATTTCTTACCGCAACATACTGAGCACCTGGCCCTCTGTTACAAACGGATTTTATCCAGAAAGCTGAATAAAGATGTTTTTCTATCACCAACACAAGTTGATAATTATACATTTGCATTTTCTTCATTAACAGACCATAGGGTAGAATATAATAAAACAAATCACTGAATAAAACGAAAGAATACGAAAAATAACAGATCAAGAAGTTTGCCAATAATTTCTCTAAAAGTTGCTACTTTGCTCAACATATACTTAAACAGTAAACGTAGTCAGCTGAAGTATCTTTGTGTGAAAATAAGTTGCAACTTTTTTCAAACTCACAATTTGAAGAGCAAAAAAATTTGTTCAAATAAATGTATTATGTTACTGTGCACTTAAGTTCCGATAATTAAAAAACCATATGCATATAACTGTTATAAAGTTTGTTATGTATCAGTTTATTAACAAACAGTATTGAATCACTGAAACTACTATTTGAAGTTATTAAAAAATAAAACTTTTTCTATGCAACGAATAAAATATCCTAAACTGAGAAGTGAAAAATTCATCATTAGAATTCTCTTTATAAATCTTACAAAATATTTACAAAGTCGCTAATTACAATTTACACCAAGTTATTTCAACAATCTCTTTAATAAGTTTTGCTTTTCTCAAAAGATGAAAGCTCTTAACTTGAACAGTTTATTAATCCGTGTATTTGTCAGTTGCAGTTGCGAATAAAAATTTACACTTTGTGAATTTAATTCTCAAAAATAAAAAACGATAAAAGAATTTATTAACCTTCTCATTGAATGACTGAAAGAACTGTAATATGACGCCATAACATGAAACAATTACATAATTAACAGTGACGAAAGAAAGAATCCCTAAATTTTTTGCTTCCATTCGCATCCTGCATTCACCTTATTCGATAATTTTCAGTACTTTACCAATCGCTACCGTACGACCTGAAACAGATTCTTATGATAAATGAAAAAAATTAAGTATCTGATAATTTATAGAACAAAAATTAGAAGAATGAAACGCTCAAGTTGTTACCTTCATCACGTAAAACAAAACGACCCATCTGCGGAAATTTGTTAAATGGCTCTAAACAAAATAATTCGCTCGATTCCAAACGCATGATACAAACTTGATCTTGTTTAACAAATTTCGGCCTTGTCGTAGATTTTTCTCCAGTTTTACGATCAATCAAACAAATTAAATTCTAATTTAAAATTTTAAACGCTTTACAAATTTCAATTTAAACTGAACTATTTAATACTTTCACTGATACTTCCTCCACAGCAGCATGAACATGAAGCACTGCGCTATAACCTGGACAAATAATCGACTTATGTTCCATAATTACTACCTGAATTCAAAAAAAATACTGCAAACCAAATCAAAATTTCACTAAAAAAATTCTACTTGCGCATCAAATATACGACCAACAACGCAAGTATCGTCCGGTGAACATAACACGAAACCAGAAGAAACTGCGTCTTCTTCAATACCCTTCAACTTTATCTTGACATTTTCCCCAGGAGTAATTTCTTCCGCCTCATCATCATCAGACCACAACTGCAACACTTGAACAGGAGTCTAAAGAATTAATAATAATAATAACAAAACAAAATTAATGAAATCAATTTTTTCATTTATTACTCGATTCGGCATAACAACTAATGACTGGCCTTTTACAACCGATCCAGATTCTACTTTTCCCATGACAACTGTACCCATATCCTAAAAGAAGCAACAATGAAAATTTATAACTAAAAAATGCACACGTTACATTCAAATTAAGCAAAACAAGTCTTTATATAGCAAACCAAAATTCTCATACCATTTAATATTTTATCGTATATCTCAAAATCTTTTACAAAGAAAAGCTGTTGTTGTAAAAAAAATGTTCCTTTTAGCATAAATATTTTTATAAACTTTACTATATACACATATAATATCTTATAAAGCTAAAACAAATATACTGAAAATAATAAATTCAACTAGATGTTTTCAAATTCAAAACATCGCTTACGTTGTATTTGTCAAACAATACCACTCTAACAGCACCCTCTCGAGCTCGACTGATAGGCGGAAGTTGGTCCAAATATTCCAAAAAAGTAGGCCCACTAAATAACCATTTCAAAATAACAATGAAGATAAAAAAGTACACGAACGTTTTTCTCACCTATACCACGGGCATACATCATCTGATACTGGATCTTTAAGCAATGCTCCAGTCTGGCCACTGCAAGGCATAAAATATAGATCTTTTCCCGGCACAAAACCAACCTTTTTTAAAACAGGAATAATTTTGTCACGACATTCATTATATCTGCGTAAAGAAAAAATGTGAAAAATATTAAAAATCATTAAAAAAACTGTACCTTTTCAGATCCCAATTCACAGTAGGATCGTCCATCTTGTTGATTAAAACAATCATATGACGCACGCCAGCAGTTTTGACCAACACAGCATGTTCTCTTGTTTGTCCGCCTCGTTCCAAGCCTGCTTCAAATTCTCCTTTCCGTGCTGATATAACCTTTACAAGTAATCAAATATTCAAAYAAAAGAAAATTTAAATATAAATTTAAAATACAACAAACCAAAACTGCTAAATCAGCTTGACTAGCACCACCGATCATGTTAGGCACAAAACTTTTGTGTCCTGGAGCATCCAAGATTGTTATGTGTTTCTTTGCAGTTTCAAAATTTGCTCTTCCTACTTGAACAGTTTTCCCCTTTTCACGTTCTTCTATATTTGTATCGAGAGCCCACGATAAATACCTTCAATTTTACAAGTCAAGTAATCTAATGTTAAAATCAAAAGAAAATATTTCCCAGTCTCACCAACTTTCTCGATTCATCTCCTTTGCTTCACGTTCGTATTTTTCCAAAGTACGTTTATCGACCTGACCTGTCAGGTACATCAAATGTCCACCAATGGTAGACTTGCCAGCGTCTTATAGAAAAATTAAAATAATAAAATAAAAAAGTTCAAATTTTGTGCAAAAATTTCATACCGACGTGACCTATAAAAATCACATTCACGTATTCTTTGCGCACCTTCGGAATCAAAGCGGTATTCTTCTTTTTAATAGATTTCGATGGAGCAACAACATCCTCTTCTTTTAATGCTTCATCATCCACTTCCCATTCTAATAAATAAAAGTTTACAACATTTAATCGGATATATTGTAGAAGATACATTGACATCATTGTAAATTTAGTTTCATATTGCTATTACGTAAACAGAAAGCAATAAATGTCAAGTTAAAATTTCCAAAAACACAATATTTAACTAGTAAAGCAGTGAATGGAATAATTCAAAAATATGTGCATACCGTCAGGAATTCTTTCGTCACTTAAATCTAAACTTTTTAATACGTTAACATTAGTATCCATCGAAACTTCAGCAGATAATTCATCAGTTGCTTCAAGATCTAAAATTTATTTCATAAAAGTAATATTTAAAAGTACATTTCATAACGAAATAATGATAAAGTGAATCAACCTGTACCGTTCGCCGTTTCATCATTAGCTTCACGAGCAGCAACAGAAAAACTTGGGATAAAATCAGGAGCGTCTGGATTAAACTGAAATTTATCGGCCATGAATAATACCTACAAATCAATAAAACATCAATTTCCGCCATATTTTTATCCTGTGACAAATGTAAATATATCTGGCTATATGGAAATGACATTATATCAAATATACACCAATAATTGAAAGATTTCATTAGAAATCATATTGAGAAAGCTTTTATCAAAAGTTAAGTAAAGATATTTAAAAGTTAGTCGAGTCGTTTCAGTACAATGATTTTTTGACACAGAATAGAAATATAAATTTGCAACAAAATAAATTTCCAAAACTTAATTAAATTTAAATAAATGTTATTGAAAATGGAATATTAAGCGCTAATGCATTTACCAGTTGCAAACTTGACCTCGGTTAGTGGAAAACACAGATGCACTGTAAATACAGTATAGATGACCAAACTAAGTAAATGTAGGTTCTCAAAAATCATGAAAATAAATGCATTAAAAAAGTAGTAATAAAGCTTATTTAAAATACTTTTAAAGTAAATCATTATAAATAAAATGTTTTTTTATAAATTATTTAGTATAAATATATCGCACAGAGTGTATGCAGCATTTCGCGTTTGATTAATTTATAATTTTTAGGTCTTTATTTACATGATACAAAGATAAAGTTGCTTCAAACTGCTTATTAAGAAAAAAGCTAGTTTTATCAATATTTTTGAATGCAATTTGTTGAAAACATTTCCATTTATACCTTATTATTTGAATACTGTAAAGCATGACGAATCCTGTTACTATTTTTAGATGCGAAAAGTTATGAGGAATTTAGAGAATTTGTTTGACAGGTTGTTGATAAATGCCGCTGAACGTAGTATCTGAATGTGATGGATAGATTGCGTTCACAGTAACAGATTGAGGGCAGTTTAATGAGATCGAATTTTTTACTCAATTCATATACAGCTCATTTTACCTGTGTAAGCCATGGTTTCATCGCTTACAATTTGGTTTTCCGAGCCGGATTCGAGTGATAGCCAATATCGACTAGTGGTGGAAAAGTGGTCAGCTAGTTGAGAGTTTGTCTCCACGAATTGAGTAGAAGTCTTCATGAACAACAGTTACTTTAGGAAAAAGTCCGGTTAAATCGCTGAGTATTAAAGTACATGGACAGTCTGAAAGATGCTATGGAATTCTCTTTTGAAGAACGTCAACTAAGTTTCAGAAAGTTGTCAGATTCATAGTGAAGACACTACGACGTGGTCGAGGAACTCATTGATTTAATTGATTCTGATGATGAAACATTTATGCTGATAAATGAAAGAGAAGAATTGCAGTAGTTAAGGGTTTTCGGTTTGAGGTGGAGTCACGTGGTAATGCCAGTGTCAGGAAAAAGGAGACTGACATGCCTATCACGAATAATGTGGCTGCTTTGTCCAGAGTCAGATTATCGAAATTGGAGATTTAGTAGTTCAGTGGAAGCCAGCAAGATTGGAAACGATAAGTTCACTGCATTAGTCAGTCGGATCTTTTGGATATTGAAAAATTTAACTACTTGCGGTTGCTTCTAATTGGAACTGCAGCAACAGAAATTGTAGGTTTGCCAACGACTGCGGCAAACTTTGAAGCAGTGATGCATATTCTGTAAGATCGTTTCAGAAATCCGAAAGCGACAATAGAGAAGTACATGAGATAGCCCCAGTGCCTATTATCCGTGCGTGAAACTTGGGATATTGCCACTTAGAGGAGATTCAACGATCAGATAGAAATGCGCAGTCGGGGTTTACAGGCTTTAGGAAGAGGTCCAAGTGGGCATCAGGCCTTTCTGATCTCCAAGTTCGCCTTCCAAGAGGATTAATGCGAAGTTAGAACACTCACGGCACAAGAAGAGGGAAATGTAGATGAATTGCTTTCCTTTCGAAGAGTTGAGATCGACATCCGTAGCACTTGGTTTAAATTTCAACAGCAGAGCAGAAGAAAGCAGGTCATCCATCAGACAAGCAACATGGAGATGGATTCGCCCTTGATATCCTCTGTTGCATAGGTTTCATTGACAAAGTACTTCATGTTCATTGTGTGTACAGGTGATCTTTTATTGGAAAACGCTAACCAGTTCTGTCCGATGTATTAGCGTATAATTTAGTTATATGTGGTAAAGTTTTGGTCTGTTTGTCTCTGTCTTTGAGGGACAGACTGTGCGGACGATAATGAATTGAGGGCAGTCCAACGAGATTGAATTTGCTACTGAGTTTAAATAACGATCACATTATTTGCGTAGCTTACGCCGAGGTGTAAGAAATGCCGAATATCGGCATCGAGCCATCTTTTTACGTTTGTTCAATACAGTTAGTTATTTATTTTAGCTACCACAATTTAAGTCAAAAGTTCACCAGCCGGAAGATTCTACGGGAGGCATATCACCGATAAAATCACTGTTACGTGACACTTTTTTTTACTACTTATTTGATGTTTGTAAAGCTCAAATGTGCACATAAATAAATAAGTAAATAAATAAACACGAATAAAAAGTGTATGCATATTAGAGGAAAGCACCAGAATTATTATTGTTAATCTTTACTGTTTGTTAGGACTGCAATGGCAGCCGAACTCCTATCGTTGCTCGGTATTTTGTTATGTGGTTGCTGTGCAGTGCTGAAAATACAGTGTGTACTTCTTCATCGTTTTACTTGATGGCTGTAAGTATTTGCACAAGGCTAATGGTCTACTCCCAGTTTTGGCTTCACAGGCACGCCGCTCGACATTTGATTGCCTTTAAATTTCATTGGTTTTCAACCGGACTAAATTTCATTAGTTGTTGTTGCGATGAGTTTTATTCGTTGTCGCAAGCCTAAATTTTTACTGGTTGTCATTGTAATGCGTGCTATTTGTCAAATTTTGATTTCTTTTTAATGGTCAGTTTTCTGATATTCAAAGCTTTACTATTTATTTTCTTATTATTAAAATTATCTATTATCTATTATCTATTATTAAAATATTACGATTTTATGATATATATTTGGTGAAATTAATTACAGTTAATTATTTAATGAAATTCAGTGAAATAGTGAATCCACGTGATCTTTCTTACTAATAGCATCTGTAACTTCTAAATTCAATTTATATTTTAATTTAAACTATGAAACCGCAAGAAAGTTTGTTAATAAACTTATAATTTTGAAATGCTAGTCAGCTTTTAAATTTACAATTTAGCTACTACTAATATATAGAAGATAAATAGTAAAGCTTAGAATATAAAAGTGACCATTAAAAAGAAATCAAAATTTGACAAATAGCACGCATAAATAGCAATAATAACAACCAGTAAAATTTAGGTTCCCAGAAACGATGAAATTTAAAACCAATCAAATTTTGAAGCAGCATGTCTTTCATGTCAACATCGAATCTACCCCAAGTCTAATATTAATTCTAATCTGTTTACAATAGAAAGGAACGGATGAGTAAGTCGCGCAATTTTAACGAATATTGAATTGCGTTCACAAACCTGATTGTTTGTAATTGCCAGTGTATTAGAACCTACATAACTTTACAGGGCTTTTTCGCCTACACGAAGTCGTGATTTACGTGCATTGATGAAACACGCTTAAAAGGTAAGCACCACCAAACAGTGCTGTCTTGCTCTATTGATTGTTATTTATAAAATAAAATTTACATAAGATAATAACGAAACAGAAAATTTGACAGATTATGAAATACCTGAGAATTTACAAACATGTTTTAATTACCATTAAAAATTTGATAATCAGGTACATGTTTACTGTTACTACTATCGTACAAATTTATAGCAACTAATTCTTTGTTGTTGAAGATAGTTTTTGGTTTTTAAATATACTGAAAAACGTTTATCTTCATATACTTGAGACATTCTGTTACTGTAAGTTATTATTAATTTAATGCGTTGTTTATACTTTAATGAATCTATTAATGATACTAAAAGATTTGAATCTCAAACATTTCATTATTTTTTGAATGAGTTTCATAGACAAAATTCATTACTATCATTTTATAGTTATGCATGATGTATTTAGGTTCGGTATATTTTATTTTTTGAAAGCGGTACGTTCAGCGAATGTTTTTTGTTAATCATAATTTTTTTATTCTGAACTGAAATATTTTGTGTATTATATAATACTGTATTTTGTCGTGTTGTAAAATTTGAGTTTTTCAAATGGACACCTGTTGTTAAATTTATATTATAATTTGTTTTATTTTCAGTTCTATTTTAAGCAGTGTTTTGGTAGAAAATACACGAGGAAACTTTATACATCATCAGGATGAAAGTGCCAAAGAACAAAGATAAAAAGACGAAAAAGCAGAATAAAAATACCTGCAATAAGAATACGACTAAAGGAAGGAGCAAAGGTGTTTCTATTTGTGAAAATGCGGCAAAATCATCTGCCCAGAATCAGCAAAATGTTGTCATTGATCAACCATCACGTATCATGGATCCAAAGGAGGAGAAAGCACTGTTAAAAGATGCAAAAGCAAAGTATCAAGAGAAGGATTATAATAAATGTCTTGAAATTTGTAAAGTATGCATTATTTAATATTTTACCTAAATGAAGAAATGAAACAGTGTTAAATTTGTTATTTTCCATTCAATATAAACGAAATTATAATTTTAATCATAAGGTATGAAAGTTATGCAAAATAGAATGAAATTAGCATATTTTCGAAGTGCAGTTGAAAATCAGGATTTGTTTCTTTGGAAAATTAATTTTGATAGCAAGAGAAAATGTTAACAGTTTTATCGATCATTGTTGTATAAATTTGTAATTTTCAACAGCAGCAGCAGTTAGTGTAGTATTGATAGTATTGATTTCAAAGTTTTGTTATTTCGTAGTTTGAAAAACATTTAATGCGGCATTGCCTTAACAAGATAAGAAAAAGATTGAAATGAAGTTGTAATTATTTACAAATTCAATGATGATAAATGAAAATGGTTTTATAAATTGTTTGCTGATAAACATTAGAATAATATTTGAAATAAATATATTGAATTTTTAGACAATTTTGAATTGCAATACGAAGTGTTACTTTGGTTTTTTGTTTTCTGGTTTATGTTATATTTTTTTGAACAATTACACTGAAGCAAAGAAATTTTTGAAAGCTGCTTTGGAAATTGAGCCGGACAATGTCAACGCGTGGAAAGTGAATTTGAGAGACTACATTTTGTCCAGTTTTGTGAATTTTATAATTTGTTCTTCATAAATGATTAATTAGGGTTTGGAAATGTATTACGAGACGTTCAATTTTAACGACATTCTTCACGTGGAAGTGTTGCGGAAGTTGATTCAGGTGGAGAAGTGAGTCTAAAATTGCACAATAATTATTTTTCCTATTTCAATTAAAAATGAATATATATAATTTATACTTGCCGTTGTTGTTTATTTTTGAATTAAATAATTAAAAGTTCGTTGAATTCATTGTATCATTCACTTCAGGGAAAACAGAAAAAAACTGACTTTAAAATTATTCAAGTCATTAGTCGATTTGGGAAAAAGAGAAGAGGTATTTTTCTGAAAATAAATTTGATATCCACATAGCAGTTTTACATTTTATCAGGCATTGTCAGAATTGTTTGCATACTTGGGTGATGTGAATGACGAATTGGAGGTGATTAATGATTGGGCGAGCGATATTTTCAATTTACTCTCCTCTTTCAAAGGTTGCCTTTCCGAAGATGGCATCCGTTTGGCAAGATTTTTTTCCCCTTCAATGGAAAAATTATCATCAAAATATTCAATTTCAGGTGTTCAGCAGTTATGAGATTATGTTGAAAAAAGATTTGGTGTCAGTTGATGCGCAATTGAAATATGCAGAATTTTGTCAAAAGGTAAGTGAAAAAAATTTTTTTTTTTTCGTCAGTATTTTTCATTTTTGAGATTGAAATTAAACCATAATGTGAAATACTTGATTTGAAATATCCTAGGTGCAGTGTATATTTGTATTTGTTTTTCTTTCTGTTTGCTTTTTGAGCATAAATATTTTTTATAGCATTTTTTTTCAAAGAAAGCTTTGATAGAAGGGTTGGCATTAACAAAAATGACTGAAAAAAAAGATGTGGCATTTTTAATTCAAGTTTTCAAATTAATGGGTCATATATATATCGATATTAACAGTGACGGTAAGCATTGTTGCATTTCTTCATTGAAAGAAAAAAAGACATAAATGTTGTTTCAGAAATTGACATGGACATGTCTGTAATGGACGAGTGTGAAGAATATTTGTTCAATAACTTTGACCATATGCAGGTGCACAGCGGCGATATAGGATGGGCTTTTATGACACTGGTAGATGGCTTGCGAGAGATTGACACGTTCAATTATGATAGAGCTGCAGAAATTTTGAATACTATTTTTCGAGGCGTCGGTTTGAAAGGCATGCATGGAGACTGCCGTGATAGCAATACTGTTGATTATGGTGAAGAAAGTATTCGTTCAAATTTGCCTCCACTCCATTTAGTTAGAAACAGTGAGCATCTGTCAATTGTAAAATTTTTATCATCTTGTGACAATTTTAATTTGTTTTTGTAGAGTATATCCCGCATCGATTTGAAATTGGTTTTTTTTTGATTGTTGCTTACGTACACAAGCACGATTATTTGAATGCACAGATAGTGGCTGAAGAAAGTACAAGAATGGGAAATAATTTGCACAATATATATATATATATGGGGGGGGTGCATATTGTTTTAAAATTTCATTTCGTTTTTCGAATTGATTTTAGTGGTGAAATTGAATTTGGGCATGGATTCACGTCCGCGTTATTATATTTTACGTTTGCGTTTGGCAGAAATTTACCGTGAACTGCAGTGGAATTATGAACAGGCGAAAGAATATTGCTTAGAACTTCTGGCTCAGATTCATTTGTCATTCAGCGAACGAACGGTACAACGTGCCAGGATCTGTTTGGCATTGCTGCTGGCCCAAGAGGGTGAAGTGGCGAGGGGTTTGGAACTGTTGGCCCAAGATGAGACCGGCTATGAAATTCACTGCGCTCGTGCCGAATGCTATTTGCGGATGGAAAAGCTGCAGGAAGCGTTGGCTGAAGCGACGGCCGCTTTGGACCAAAACGACGACGACGACGCCCAAGCCCACTATTTGATGGGTGAAACGTTGCGTTCGATTGGACAAGATCCGGCTGTTGCTTTGAAAGAACTGTTGCAAGCGTGCAAATTGAACGCCTACCACGCCCCGTCGTTTTTCAGCCTCGGTCAGTTGCTTTGGTTGACCGAAGGTCCCACGGAAAAAGCGTTGGAATGTTTCAAATGGGCGGTCCATTTGCGACCGTACGACAGGCTGATCATTCGCTCCTTGAGTGAAAGGTATTGTTCGTTGGGCAAAAATGAGGAAAATATGGAATTGTTGGAAAAGAGCGCCGGCTATCGACAATTCGACCAGTGGACTTGGGCGTGGCGAGAGGTCGGCATGTATCAACTTTTCAAGGGCAACAATCCGATCAAAGCGATCAAAGCATTTCAACGTCTTTGTCCATCTCCGGCCGGCGTTACCGAAGACGGTGATCTCGTGTCGTTGGATTTGTTGGCCGAGTCGTTTTATCGACAAGGCAACTGGCCGACGGCGGCGAAAATTTGGAGACAGTATTGCAAATTCAATCCCGACATGTACCATCTCCAGCTGCTCGGAGATGCGTTGCAAAAGTCTCAACGTTTCGAAGAGGCGCTCGAAACGTACGGTCGTATTGGCGAAGAACACTGGGCACCGTTGTTTTCCACTGGTCACGCGTATGCTTACAAGGCCAGAGTGAACGAAAAGGCAGGCAAATTTGGAGTCGCTTTCCGTAGCTGGTGTGCAGCCATTGAACCACTCGAACGAGCTTTTCAACTTCGACCGTCGGCGATGTTTGTGGAGAAAACTCTCGCCGATGCCCAATTTGCCATGGCCGTTTACCGACAGCCGAATCCGATCCTCTGGGCCAGGAAAGCTTGGCAGCATTATTTGAACTGTTGGTCATGCATTGGACGTTATCCGTCCAATCTTTACGGCCAAGTAGCTCGTTCCATGGCACTGTGCGCAGTTTATTTGTGCAAAAAAGCATCCGACGAGGATTTGGACGACCAGATTCGTAAAGTTGGTCGTCCGGCGTTGAAAGCTTTGAAACGAACGGTCAAAGCACAGCCGGACGTTATTTCCAATTGGATTATTTTTGGTGAGAATTTGCATTTTTTTTCTTACGCTCAACTGCGCAATAAATATGTTGGTGGAAATACAATTGTTAATTTTTTTTTTGAATTTGCTTTTTTTTGAAGGCTTCGCTGCCGCTAGATTACGCAAACCGAAACTGGCGCAGCACTGTTTCATTAGAGCTATAATGATCAACAGGGAAAGTGTGCAAAGTTGGACAAATCTTGGAATGCTCTATTTGGAAAATCACGACTACGACCTTGCTTATGAATGTTTTCGTAATGCTCAAAATATGACTGCCTGTTATGGACACAGTTGGTATGGGATGGGATTGCTTTCAGAAAAAGTGAAGCAGTCTGAAAGCACTTTGGACATTTTGAAAGAAAGTTGTCGTATATCTTGCCAGGTGATAATTGCCTTATATGAAAATGATATGTATATATTAATTAAAATTATCAAATGAACTAATTATTATATGATATTGTACAAAACTTTTTTTAGAGATCTGTAATTTTTGATTATGGTCGCCGCTTTTGTGAAAATTTAGTAGAATTTACAAAGGAACATGGCCATTGCGTTCATTTTAACATGAAAGATTTGCTATTTGTATCCGAAATATTTCCAACAGTTACATGTAAATAAATAATCTATCTCTGTTGGTTATTGTTGTTGATTTGATCAGTTTTGTTTCAATTTTACATTTTTTACGCGTTGTTTGTAGATTTGTTCTATTCGAATCCCATAACATTAAATAATCTTGGCATATTCTTTGAAATTCAAGGCGATTATAATGCTGCTTACAAAGCTTACAATGAGTAAGAAGTCATTATTGATATATGGTTGCTTGATGTTTGCAACTTATTGTGTATTTTTTGCACATTTGCAGTTCTTTGGCTTTGATGAATTCTGACGATTGTGATTGGAAAGAGACGAGAGTGATTGTGAAAACGAATATATTGAGATTAGCTGGGTAGAAAAAGATGTTTTTTCATGGCATGTGGGTTTGATATTATTTTTTCAATTTGTGAATAGATTGGATTGGAAAATAGCAAAAATGTACGAACCTGATGATGAGGCAGCCGAAGGAAATTTGCCTCATCGGTATGCTATGATGGCTGGACACAGTTGGCGTAAATCGCTTGTAGAAGAAGCCTGTGAAAGTAAGTAATCGAGATGCTTTTTTGATAATTGGGTTGTATGAAAACAAAATTTTTTTTTTGCTGTAATCTTTCAGATTTTGAAAACTTGGCAATTTTTGCTGAAAATTCTACCCAAAGAGCTTTGGGAATTTGCTGCAAACATCTGTTAACAAACGAGATTACTGCTGATCATTGTGAAGCATTGTTGGCCGAGTGAGTGTGCATTTTGAATTGAATTTTTTTGGTGTTAAATGAAAATTGAAAAAAAAATTTATTTTCCCTCTTTAGATTAAATTTGGACGAAATGCCACCAGTTGGTTTGGTTTGTTTGCTTTGGAATTTATTCCAAGCTGATATGCCGTTTGAAGAAGTTTCAAAACGTGCTTTGAATTTACTTGCAAAGTTCAGCATATCTCTGAAAAAAGCCTTCTTCTATTTGTTATACTTGTATCGCCAGGTTGTAATGAAGAAATTAATTAATTAATTTACATTTTGTTTGATAAATTGCAAATATGACAAATTTTTATTTTTAGAAATTGAATGCGGCATTTTTGTGTGAATTGTTTGCAGTTGCGATGAATGAATCGTGGGTGAAGATGATTTTGTTGGATTTTTTGGACGAAACGAATCAATTGAAGCTCGAAAATCTGACCACTTTTCGAAATACAGTCTGGAAAGAGGAGCCAGATGCTGTGGTTAACTTTTTCGTTTATTTTAAATTTTCAACGCTCCAACTAAGTTCAGCATCAAGAAGTGTATATTTGGTTAATGTTTTTTCTTTTGCAGATTTTACAGTATGTGGTGGAAAAGTCGAAAGCTCTTGGCGATGTGAAATGGGAAATTTGGAAGCATCGATTTGCCTTCCTTTATCCGGATCGTGTGGAACAATTGCGATTAGGGGATGGATCAAGCTGATATATATTAAAATTTAAATAAAATGTTCGTTGTCTCTAATATCGTCTGTTTTTTTTAATTTCGGTCGATGGTTTTCAATTTATTTTTTAAGATCAATTTTAAAGAAATTGTGAACATGTTGAATGAAAAAAATATACATGTAAGTTTTGAAGTTTGTCGACTGTCTGTCTTTTTTGTAAAAAGACATATTTAAACTAGCCATTTGTTTCTGTACTTTTTGCAAATGCTTTTAAATTGAATTATTATAAATGTGATAGATTTTGGATGAAGTTTCATTTTTTATTATCACTTTTAGACATTTTAAAAAATTTTATTCACAACTCAAATTTTATGCATACGCATGAATGTAATGTGAAACGGAAGCATGTATATTTAGATAATTTTTTTTGCAGATAATATGTTTCAAGCAAGTATTGCAAAATTGCTGTTTCAGAAAAAGGAGAAAAATAGTCACTGCGTCGGCCGGGAATCGAACCCGGGTCGCCCGCGTGGCAGGCGAGCATTCTACCACTGAACCACCGACGCGTTGTTTCATTTGTGAAATTATTCCTTCATAAAGTTGCCCAGAGCACGAAGAAAGTAGGAAATTTTTGATTAATGAATAAATAATAATTTATACAAAATTATTTTAATGACAAAATTTTATTCTGTTTCAATTGTTGAACGATTATTGTTTAAAGTGAATTGTTAATTTTAAAAAAAATTATGAATAATTTGTTCGAATTTTTATTTATTTGTTTACAGCCAAGGCTGGTAGAGAACACCGAACTTTGTTTTGTTGTTGGTCTATTTTGTTTCCTGTTTGCTGAGGTCGCTTCAGGTCGTTCACCTCCTACCTACCCGTTGGTCCATTGTTCAGAGTATAATTTTCCCATTCTCTTCTGCATCCTCTCTTCTCTTCGTGGTGTGAAAATTTTCTGTTCATTCTGTTTGTTGTGATGGAAATTTTGAAAAATCAATTTTCAGTTCTCTTTCTCACGGTCATTTTACAACTGACCAATGGTCAAGTGGAAATTGAAGAAAACTTGACCACTACAATTAAGCGAAGTTCTTCATTTTTTGGCATACCCGTTCCGGGGAATTCAATCAGCGGCACCGACGTGTTACAACTTTACGTGCGCTCGTGCAAGCCTGGCTTTGAAGAACTTCCTCAGGGCGACATTTTGTCTAGCACGATTAAAGTTTATTTTAAATTTATTTTAATTTGAAAATTTTGATTATTATAAAAAAAACTTTTTTTATTCTTTTCATTAATAGATGCTAGCCGACGGTCATGGAGAACAGTTTCTTCAAAAAATGTACAGTGAACTATTTTTTGCTATTCAAAGCATCGATCCAAATAAACTAGCTGGTAAATGGTATCGTGTAAGTATTCTTATTTATTTATTTATTTATTTGTTTGTTTGTTTTAATTTTTTTATTTTTAATTAATATTTTATGCTTTGTTTGTTTTATTAAATAAACAGTTTGCAAGTTTTTTTTTAACAGTGACGACTTTCACATTATCATAAAAGTGATGCAGGTGCTGCTATTTTGTTAGAAGAATTTTTTAGTCCAATGTTCTTAATTTTTTCTTATTAGAAAAAGTCACGCTAACTGATAACAGTAATTTTCTTTTGATTAATGAAGATAAATAAATGAACGAATACAGACAATTTCAAAAGATTATCATAATAAAAGAAAACAAATTTTATGTAATAATGGATAAATTTTCCAGATTGTGAGCAAAATGAAACACTCTATCAGTGTGATACACACTTGTTTTATAAAATTAATTAATTTTTTTTGCTATGATTTGTAATGAATGATATAATTTTTAGGTAATGGACAGCAGTGGATATTACGATGAAATTTGCAGCGTTGTTGACAGTGAGAAGACATTTTTGGTAAATTAAACAAAAAAGAATAATCAAATTATAATATCTTTTTAGTAAAAATTATTGAACAATCGCAGTATATTGCTACATTTTCTATTAAAGAATTCTACAGGCCAAACGGACCAAATGGTACTGTCGTAACTTCTAGGGGTGAAGCTTTCAAAATTGGCCCAGATCCTGGTGGCTTTTTATATTTCACAGGCCGCCAAGAAGATGTGTGCCCTTGTAAGTGCTATTTTGTTGTCATACTTTTGATTTTTATAAATTATTATCATTAATTACATTACAGTTTACATCAGTGTGCTTTTTGAAAAGGATTAACTGTCATTAATTACATCATAAATCATTACGAATTAAATATTCATGTGGTAATTTTTATTTTAAAAGTAATATTGCTTCTTTTTTTCTTTATTGCATTATTTAAAGCTCAAAAATAAAATATTTGTTTATTTTAATTTTATTTAACAGAATTGTACAATTTGTTTTCAGATTTTATTGTTAAAACGGGTGCTCTGAACAATGAACAAAAATATGAATATGTAATATTATCACAGTTGTTTAAAACACCCGTTCTAGTACTTGCCAGAGATCCTCAACGTTTTGCTCTTCAGTACAAAAATGAAGTGAAAAATTTTTTCAAACAGAACGACTTTGCCAAATCACCTTGGGACAATGACAACACGGCCACGTTGTCTCATTTTGATCATGTAAATTGTGTCTCTTCTTATGATGATTTTTAAAATGAGTAAAAATTTACATGACTACAACTCAGTAAAACTTTGTCCAAAAGTGTAGCTTATGGATTTTTTTGGTAAATTTGTAATTGTATTCACAATAGCACCTGCATATCAATTATTCCAAAAAGCATGTAAAATCTTGCATCTTACTTCAGCAAATTTCATTCATATACACTGTATCAAAAATTGGCAGTTGTTTTTTTGAGAGTTTAAATTTATTGATTTCTTTGCATTTTTTTAAAAATAAATTATAATATTCATTTAATTTAATTAGAAAGCAGTTTTTTATTCTGATAAAAAATGCCATTCAGTTACCGCCGTTTTCATATTTGCGAGCATTTCTTGCCAATGTTGCAGTGGTTTATCTCTTGTAAACATATAGCCACCGAGTATTAAGCGTCCGACAAGTTTGTAAGCTTAAATGAAGCAAACACAGGCGTACAGTAATAATAATAATAATAATGATAATAATGTATGTAAGAAAAATGAAACATATTTCTACTTCATTATAAAAATGACAAAACTTGATTCTGATTAAAAATTTCCTCTAAAAGCAGTGTTGAAATTTCAATTTGTTGCACTTACGTTTTGTTTGATAAAGTTGAATGTGTATTGACGCTTCGTCAATTCTTTCTGGAGATATGCTAAAGCTGAACGACTGGTTAAACACTGGAGATCTGGTTTTTTTCACAACTTGAGATTTTTTTGTTTTTAGCTTCCGTGCGCCCAAACACAATTCAACTTTCAAAAATACACCTGAAAAACAATAATCAATAATTATAATTAAAAGGAAAATATTTTTTTTCATGATTCACTGTGTAAAAATTATACACATACCCCAAGATTCATTATTTCCAGTCAGATTTAGATCATTAGCTTCCATAACAGTGAGCGTCAGTCTTTGTAAATTTTCATAATAAACTAATGAGCAGTGAATCTCGCTTGTAACAATGGGAATCTAGATGATATAAGAAAATTTAACTCATACATTAAATGTATAATAAATGAAATCACAGCATTTTATTTGCTTACATCTGTTACATTTCTTTCAAAATCTCTCCAGAAAGTGACGCGTTTTTTTCGTTTTATTGTGTAATCTTTCAATGGAAAAATAACTTGACCAAAAGGCAAAGCGCGCATCAAAGTGTCCACACGGTATATTACAAATTTTAGAGATCTTTCGTCAAAATGATCCGGGGATAACTAAATCAACAGTGAAAATTATCATTTATAGAATATTACTTTCTTCATTTGTCCATAATCAATTTTAAACATTAATAACAACAACTGGTGGTACTGTTAAATGCAATTTATAAAACCAAACTTTCGTTGCAAATTAAACTTTTTCCAAATATTACTCACATCAAAAATTATCACTTCATCAAACTTGGGATTGAGGGTTTTTCTTTTTGTTTTTGTTTGAGCAAATTGTCGATCAAACGGAGACAAATATACTCTAAATTAAAATAATTTTAAATAAATATACTGTTTTACGTTGATTTAGTAAATTTTAATTATTAATATAAAAGTTACAAATTAAAAATTATAAAAGAAGATTGCATCCTGTTCATAATAACAACATTAAGCCAATGCAATAGAATGTTTGAATTTGATTTTGAAAAATAATGCAAGAGATCCAACCTGCCTTATGAAAAAGTTGTTGCAAACTTCTTTTCCATAATTGTGATTTGGCAAATTACGAACTTTCCCAACACAGACAGATATTCGTTGGCGATCAGAATCATATTCCAATTCAAACCACAGTCGACCAATGTGATTCTCACCAAACACATATTCATCCCCCTCAGAAGAGGCATACAATTCCAAGTTTAAACTTTCCAACAGTGATTTTTGTTCTACAAATGAAATGCATCATTGAATTATCCACGTTGGTTGCCAATTATTTTTACAGTATACGTGATTTGATGCATTATTTGATCATTTCTTTATGCTTATTAACACTGCTGATCATATTATTAGAATTGCATGACTTTGAAGCAATTATGTGAAGAAAATGCAAAAGTAATATAATCCACTATGAAATCAAACATTTCTACTTTAATAATAATTAGCATTGCAGTGCGTGTACAGTTAATTAGCATTGAATACAATTAATTTAAATTAATTGGACTATACGCAACGTTATTTTTGAAATTCTGTTAAAAACTTGAATTTCAACTAAGCACATATGATGATAAAAATGCTAATATGACAATGAAGCAATGAAGAAACTTTTGAAATGGAAATTTCAAAGGCAGAAAACTTCCTCAACATTTAATTTGATTTTGATTAAATTTTCTAATTTTTAAAGTCTGAAAGTATGAAATGTGCAAAGATAATAAATATTTTGTTTTCATGTTGATGTAATTGAACTGAGTTTTTAAATATATGGAAAAAATGGCAGCAATGAAAAAATTACTGGGATGCAAAACAGTAATTTTGCATTCCAATGATAATTACATGTAATTACTTTAAGTTTAAAAATATCAACTGCTTCGTGATTATCAAAAAAAATCAAAATATTGCAGTTGTATAGAAAATATATAAATGATTGTGGAAAGTTTCAACTGCTTTATCAGAGTATCTTTATATGGATATTACATTTCTTTGAAAAATTGAAAAGAAGAAATAGGCTTGTTATATTTTAAATATGAAGTCAAATTTAGTACAAGAAAATTTCATAATTGATTATTTGAAATTTAATTGTTTGCACGTAATATATTATTCTACATCTATTTTCAAACTGAAATTGAATGACAAATTGAAATTGAATTGTTATTACAAAATTGAAATATCCAGAAAAATGTATTCTGAAAGAATAAAGAAAACCAATCCACAATGATAAAATTCACTTGAATCACTTATTAATTATTATTATTATTTAATAAGAATATATTTAGTTTATTTTAACAGTTAGTTATTTTACCATTGTTTCTTTTTGATGTGAGAGAAAACTTTCTTCTCGTAGGCAGTACAAATGGTATATCTTCGGGATGTAATGAATTACTTCTATAAAGAAAGCAATTCAAAATTAGAGATTATATAATTAAAATTACGCTAATCTGTAATAATCAACCCTAATGTCTATTCAACAGTTTATTTATTTATTCATTCATTTAATTTGACAATTGAAATTAATATTGGAGTTTATTTATTTATTTTATTATTTAACATTTTGTTTTCATAACTTACTAAATATATATGAAATTATAGTTATAGATAATTATTTTCGACTGTTTATAGTAATGAATATCGATGAACAAACACATTGCAAAATAAAATATTATAATAAATAACGCAAGAAGTCCATAAGGAATAAAGAAAAAAGCTTTTTACTGATAAATTTTGCATCAAAATTTATTTATTTTTTACATTTTAACATCATTTCCATGCTTTAATTATGACCGATATATATGAATTGATATAATTAATATGAATAAACTATTAAATGAGCAGTAGTGATAACTGACTGTTCAAATTACGTTTATATTATCAACTATTTTTTTAATTAAAATTGACGAATAAAAATGCAACAAAAATTGACATTGCTTAATTAGTTAAATTTGCAACAAACAATATTTTATTAATAGTAACTTTTTATTAAATAATTGTGCAAGTAAATAAAAATACAATTTAGCTATTTATAACGTTCTAATGTTTGTTAAAATATATTTTTATAAATTAAAGAAAATACCAAATAGCAAAATAATTTTATAAATCTTTTCATCATTAGATTGGAAATTTAAACCGTCTTGTTGTGGTGAAATAAATGCCAGTCACATTTGCTATTCTCCAAATTCGCTAAAATCTAGCAACAATAGGAACATCTGAGAAATGGCAGACATTACAAACTTCTTTTTAAGGGCATGAATTTCATCTGAAAGTCCATTCATTATTTGAATTATAAATGATTTGGAAAAGCATATATGATAAATTGGTCCCCTTTCTAGCACATTGACATGAGGAATAATGAACGTCATCTCATCGACCGACCGGCGAAGGTAGTAAAATTAAATTTCTGGCAACCTACTCGTTTGTATTGAGGATTGATGAAAATCGATTGAATAATGCCATTTGTTGTGAATATTCAATGTCTTCAGTTCTTTGGTGATGCAAATGGCTGCTGGCTTGTTGCGCTTAGATATCTGAAACGATGGAATAATTATAGGTAAAATAGCTTGAAATTTCAATCTTTTTCATCTAAACTGGAGAGAAAAAAAAGAAATAACAAAAATATAATATCCATATTTGAAACATTTGATAAAGTAAATCTTAGGTATAAAATGTATGCTGTTGTCTTATTCTCTAATATTGCAACAAAAGAACTTTAAAAGTATTTTCATTTTTTCTCTTGAAATGCTACTGCTATTATTAATAATAATAATATTATTATCACTGTTTTTTTATTTGATAACTTTTAAAAGTTGAACTTCAATGAACTTCATTTATTTATCATGTTATGCATTTGACAATTTTTAAGTTTTGTAAAAATGGATAAATTCAATTTTGAATGCAATATTTATCAACAGACGCAGTTATGTATTGACAATAGATTGGATTGGATTGGATCAATTTGCTTTGAGAAAGCATTATAAAACTATTTGTTAAGCAATCATCGAATCCGATAGCAGCAGTAGCAGTAGTAGTATTAGTATTAATAGTACTAGTAGTAATAGTAATAGTAGCAGCTTATTAAACTCAAAGATTTAAATAAGGGAAATGTCAAGCTGAACTTTATGTAATGAAGCATTTTCATTGCATTGTTAAGCTCTTTCACTTAATTTACGCCCTGAGAATTATTTGATTTACTTTTAAGCAAAAGGGCAACCTCAGTTTTAAGAAATGTGAATAAACAAATTTTCAACTCTGAACCGCCATCATCAGTTATTATTCTACTAATTTCTGTAAACAATAAAAATAATTCGTGTTTAACAAGTTAATCATCTGTTCTTGAACAAACATAAAAATATAAGCTTTTAATAATCATTTTCTACGCCACTCTACTGATTTAACAGCTTTTGATTTCATATAAAACCTACATACATATATATATATATACACAAGTTGCTTATACATAATTTAAACAAATGATAAGCTTTTTGAATGAAAAATTTCTCAGTGACGAAGAGTGTTGATTTAATTTTTACTGCTCAGTTTTTGTTAAGCTTTTTGCAGTGCTTGATGACAAGGTTGATTTCAAAAAGATACAGATAAAGAGTTCGTCATTAAAACAAACAGTGATGATAAAAATATATTTATACAAAAAAAATAATAAATTTTTCATCTTTATCAATAATAATCTGATTATTTGCTTTTAGACGTAAAGTGGAATTTTCAAAAATATTTCATCAACTGATTTTTGAAAATTATCAAAAATAATCAATAGTATTATTATTGGCAATAATAGCGGTAGCATTGTTGTTGAGGTGAAATCAAAATACAAATATAAACAAAAAATTATTTATTAAATAAATCTTAGTTGTAATTTTAAACATTCTGTACAAGTAGAATGCAAAAAATTAATAACTGTAAAAAACAGCAATAATGTTTCTATTTATATTAAAGTTTATTTCAGTTTAATCGAGTGGGTGTGGTTGACTGCTTATAGAGAGTTGAGGATTATCAAACGAAGATTATAATGACCAGTAGAATTGATGATAGCATTTTGGAGTGATTTTTGCATTGCAAAGTTAAGTGATTGATAAACAGCGGTTTCCTTTTCAAGTGGATTTCCTTCAAGATTCATCTCACCAATTACCAAATTCCAAAAAATCTTCCATCTTCTATTCAAGAATAAATGAATCTCCAAAGATTGACTGCCATCTTTTTTCTTTTCTTTTCTTCTTCTTTTTTTAAATCATTTATCACAAAAAATCAATAAAATAATACATGCCCAGGCGAAAAGCTTTTTGGCTTAATTCAAAAAACATTCAAAAATGCTTTTTTGAAGAATTTTTTAAAATATCCTTCCAAACAAACCCAAGCATAAACCGAAAGTTATAATTGAATTATTGTTAACAAAACGCGATAAAGTGTCTTATTTTATTGACACAAATTATGCATGTATATGAATACATTAAGCATGCTGTCATGATTACCTTTCTTTTTTTTGAAAATTATTTTATGCCAGCATGCAAAATTCAATGCATGTTTCATTACATAATTATAAATATTATTTGAAAGAAATTCGAAGAAAAAAAAATTTTTTTTTCTTTCTATCTAGAAACAGCTTGACGTCAAGAAATAATTCTCAGAGCTCATTAGTGATTACATAATACATTCATTGCATAATATGCACAGTAGTTTTGGTACATGTATATTTTTTATTTTCATTCTTATGTGATAATTAACAGCTGAAATTGAAATGAAATAAATAGTTCTGTGTGAAAGTTGTTAAGATTAAATTGAAAATTTATTAAATAAAATCGCAGCAATTAAATGTATCATTTTCTTTATTTTTATATATTTTAATTGAACTTTAACAATTATATAAATGTAAATAAATAAATAAATAAAAATATGTATATAATGGGTATTAAGTATCAAGACGTGTAAAATGTGTGTAGCATCAATAAGTATATAATGGATTTGATAATCAAAAAATAGTACAGTTGTGAAAGAAGAAGAAATGCTTTTAATGAAAACTAAAATTATGCTATTTAAATGTAGATTTTATTTTTTACATTTTTTACAAGTATAGAGTAGGAATTTAAAAGTAATGCGTAAAAAATAATAATCTTATTGAAAAAATTACAAAATTTATTTAATTTCGTATCATAATAATAAATATGGGATAAGAATTCACTTACGAATGGTGTTAGCAATACGTTTCCATAAGAATGGATGCAATGATTGGAAAGTAAAAGTCAATGAACATGGACGCCTTGTCTTCTGATATGCATGTGACCAATCATTTAATAGGCAGAGTTATATACAGCTGCTTGTAAGCAAACTGCACTAATGAGCAAGTGAATTTTCATCCAATGTCAAGATAGCCAGCAATTGATAAACACAATGAATATTTTGTTTCAATTCTTCTTCTTCAATTATTAATCATTTTTCCTCTCAGGTGTTCAATTTCTCTCACTAATAATTAAACTTTATTTTTCAAAATAAAACTTGCTTTACATGATAACATTGAATAATAATGATAACACTAATACCAATAATAAACGGAATTTTTAATCAATAATTTCATCTTCATGCAATAAATTATTATTTATTGTTTTACTTTGTCGCATTTAAAATTGCATTACTAAACTTGCAAATTTTTAAAAATATAGTTCATCTCAGAAATTCAAGTAATAATAAATTGCAAAACATATTTTAGAAAATGCAAACTTTTACTACAAAGTAAAATTAAAATTAATATAATAGAAACTTTAATTCGAATACCTTTCAGTTTCTGTCAAAACAATAACAATCAGCATTTTACAAAGTAAATATTGTGTTATTTAATAAAAATTTCATTTTAATTAATAATTTCAACAATTTGATAATAAAAATTCTTTAATACATATTTCAAATAAAATATAAAAATGAGAATGTTCACAATCTATTTTGCAAAATTAATTTTCGCTCTAATCGAAAATATGATTTTTATACATTTCACTTTTACGATCGAATTTGGAAAAATCAAAAAGCTCTGCATCTTTGTTTCAATGAAAAGTATTTTTGTTGAAACTGATGCAGCAACTGTTTGAATTATAATTACTGGAATGAATTTGTTTAATTAAAATTAAAAAAAAACTTGCATAAATAATAATGGAAATCAAAATTATTTTAATCATCTTCAGTTGCAGTTCAAAATTTGAATAAATAAAAATAACATTAAAACATTAAAGAAAGACTGTTGCAATATTTTCCTTTATTATAAAGCTAATGTAGAGTTTCTTCCGAAATTTCAGTGGTGGGAATATAACATAAAGTATATTTATTTGCAGTTATACCTTTATTTAATATCAAAAGAATCTGCTTTTAGCTTGCACTGAATTGTACTTGATTTAATATTGTTGTTGTCTGCTGAATACTATTTGTTGCTGTTTTTTTTTATTTTTTTAATAATATTTGTTCCAGAAATGAACAATTATTACTTAAAAAGTTGCAATATACTGATTTTATATAAGATTGGGTATAAAAGTAAAAATACAAAATGCATTTCACATATTGCACATTGTTATTACTGTAGTACATTTAAATTTACGTAGAAACAATAGTAAGATTTTTAAAGTAAAAATAAACATAAAAGTTGAAAAATGTTGTTGATAATTAAACCTTTCCAATTTTCATCCAAAACTGAATAAAACACTACAGTCAGTCTTGAAAGATAAATGCAAGAAAAAGGAAGAAATCAATTTAAAATGGATCAAAATATGTCAGATTATTTTTAACAATTTAATAAACCAGCTAGAAAGAAATAAGCATGCCTTTAAGCTTAAACCGTGAGTCAAATTATCTTCTCGATCTGTCAAAAACGGTGACATCATTTTATAAAAATGATAAAATGTGCAAATCAAAATATTTCACGACTTGTTGAACAGATTTACAATTTTCATAAACAAAATTCAAAATAAAAAAGTAATTTCATAATTGATGCTTAAAATGTAAAATAAAAATAATAATAATGTTCAATTATTGTTTTCCTATATATTGTTAAATATATATATGCATTGTCTAGTAAAAATCTGTTTAAATTAGTAATTATTATTTAAAATTAACATAAAAGCGATAAAATAAATAAATGAATAAATTCTTTTATACATACAGATTTTTCCAGTATATATATAAAAAAATAAACTTACTTTGAAAGAAAATCAAAATTAGTCCTCCCTTTTTCTGTGTGGGAGGAAGAGGGGGATAATTTTCAACGAATTATCTTACAAGTTGAAGAGTCATTTAAGATGTTGTTTTAATAAAAAAAAATAATTCATGTTTCTACTGTGAGACATGCACTTGTTTAATGAAGTAAATTAAGTTCTCTCTCTCAGTCTCTTGGTCGCTGAGTCATGGAAATTTATCTTGAAGCGGTTCTGTTTGATACCAAATTTTGAGCATCGTGAAAATCAATTTCCTGTTCAGCTAAAAGCTAGTAAAGTAGGAAGAAAAATTGACCTCCGAGAAAATACTTCTGAGAAAATTAATCGCAATCGCTTATTGCCAGCTTTCACGTGCTTGGATTTGTTGTTTGCAAGCGGTGGCGATTTGATTCAAACTTCGCCAGTTCAAAAATTAATTTGACACTCCAATCTCAGTGCTTGTTGCTCCTGCTTTAGTCAAACCTACAAGATTTTAATTAAAAAAGACGAAAATTCTCCTTTTTCAATTCATTTTTTAATTCTCTTTAATATTGATAATAATTTCATTTAGAAAATTATCATTCTATTGAATTTTTCTGATTGATTAAATTCAACAAAAAAAACCAAAAAAAAAAACAAAAAATTTTACTTTCAGAATTAGCAATGGCAAATAAAAAAATGAAAAGCACATTTGTGGAGCATCAATTATAGAGAAAATTCAAGGAAATTGAATAAATCCACTCAAGGCAGGCAAGTACTGCTTGTTGGATTTTTCATTCACTCAAGTTGATTAAATAAATTTAAAGCAGAAGAAGAAATGAAAAAACAGTAAAGATGGGCTCAATTTATGTACCATTGCCAAAAATAATCATGGAAATTCAATTAGAAAAAACATTTTCTGTTTGACGTAAACATCTTTTCCAAAATAGCGATGCTTTTTGTTTTTCAAGCTAACTAAAACCCACCCACTGACTGCATCATTAATTAATTGTTGTCTGCTTTTCATTTCAGTTGAAATTTGAATAAGCTAAAACCACTACTTGACTTATCATGACATTATGTGTGGCAATTAAAATTACATTACTCTGATGTTAAAATTCCAACAACAAAAATTTGATTGAATTTCAAATTTCACTTTTCAAATATTCACCGTTTAAATTTAAGATTAATACAAAATGCTTTGAATTTTATTGCAACTAAAAAAATAATTTTTTCTTTGAAATTAAATAAAAATTTCAAAATTAAACTGCTACTTATCAATTCTTTTTAAATTGCAACTCCAAATAATCAATCACAGAACAAAAGGCAAACGTTAGCCATTTATAGCATCATCTTGTAAATATTAAATAAATAATGCCGTCAATATTATATCACAAATAACTAAATAAAATAAATTCTTCAATTATTTATTTCAAGACAAAATTATGCTTTTACTCCAGTTTAAGTCCAAGTTGCCCAAGTTGTACTTACTTCATCTCAAAAGTAAATTTTTTTCCATACAATTCACCGCATATAAGAAATTTTTAAAAATAAATCACTAATACAGTCGAACTTGGTTAAGTGTACAATATTTTGGCCTAACAAAATTCCCTGTAGTTAATTATACAGTAAAATAATGGAAAAGTGCACAACTTGGTTAAATGCTAATTACTGTGGTCCACGGGATTTACTGTTTGCAATATATACTCCTTAGTTGCACAATAGGTGCGTTCCTGGTTGCTTTACGTTTATCTGATGCTCAGCAAAGTTTATTATTTATTATATTAGAATAAGCAAGCATCTCACAGACAACATCAACTAGCCCAAATCAAAACAACTACTGCTTTCCCAGGGTGTTACTCACAAGGAAGCAGTCGCATATCTGATGACAATTCAGTCATATTTTCACAAAAACAGCATAAATCTGACAAACCTGGACTGAATTGAAGAGCAGCTAGCAACGCTGGTGCCACAAAAACTGCTAATAACCGCTTGTAACCATAATTCAAATCTACATTCCCGACTATTTTGCATGAAATAAATGGACATTTTTTCGCATTAAACCTATTCGTAAATGGGAAGTTATTGCTCTTTTTAATTACTCTGCATAATTCCCAACTTTGGATAAGTGCACAACTTGGACAAGTGCATGGAAATTCTTGCACTTAACCAAGTTCGACTGTAACAGCAAGCAACTGCATAAACAAAAAATTGTAATAAAAATTGAAATTATAAAAAGTTTTAAAATTTAAATATCATAAGTAAAATTATATGGTGACTACGGATCAAAAATCATTTTTGAAGAAAAAGCGTAAAATTTAAATATTTTAGTTTTTAAAATTTGAAGAACAAATTGTTTCAGTATACTGTATGAAATTTTTTATTTTAAAGTAAATTACATTAAAATATTAATGGTTAAATACAGTATTTCTGTACAGTGTAAAATTACTTTGTTTTCAAAAAATTTTATTAATAAGTATATAATAATTTACTTTGATAATATGCACAAAAAGTAGCACGTGATATTTCATAAGCATTTTATTTCGAATTTCATCATATTGCAAATATTTCAGACAAAAATACCCACATTATATTGCTAATATTCAGATGTTTACGTTAGCATCATATAAAAATGTAAAACTAAAAAAATACAACATATCTATTGCTTAGTAATCTATAGATAAAATGTCTTTTATTTTCACCGGCGAATACTAAATACATGAAAAATTGTTTTTATAAAGCTTTCTCCATCAAAATAAAAATTAATTCAAACCAAAAAAATAAATCAATCATAAATTCATTATTCAAAATTACAAATGTATGTTTGTCGTTTATTTTCGTTGAAGTTTTGTTTGATAGCTGAAAAATTGTTTTAACAGACCTTTTTAATTTATTGAAGATATTATTTATTTATATTTTATTAAAATTATTGCTAATTTTTAATTATTTTGCTCAAGTTTTATTTGACTGTTTAATAAAAATTTCTCTGTAATGTTGATTACCAGTTTGTGCATTTGCATTCGACTAATAATTCTTGATATAATTACAGTTTCAAATTTATTAATGCATCAGAATGTAAGTGCACTCCAAAAAATAGAAGATGGGTTTTTTAATTTATTTATATCTTTGATTGCATGCGTATTGCATGATTAAACTGTATAAAATATTCATCAAAACAAACTATTTAATAAATGCAAGTTTAGCTTGTAATCATGAATATCAATAACAAGATTTTTGTCATTTTTAAAATATTTTTTCTGTAATTTTATTTTAACTATTTTATTTTGCAATATACTTTTGCCTCATAAAAAACATAAAATTTATTTATTGTAAAACAGATTGAATGATACTTTTTGAAAAAATACCACATCCAAACATTTGACAATAAATTATATTAAATCAGTTTGATTAATTTTGAAAATTTGTTGCAATGCAGGAAAAGCTGTTTGATCACTTTTGTCTTTTGACAGCTGATCGTGGTTGAGGTGGTGGTTGATCAACTCGAATATTTTTGACCATCTTTTTTAAGTCTGCAAGAAATTTCAAAGCATTAATTTAAATTTTCACATTATTTTAACTTTTTTTCTGCTGAGATATCTTGAAATAGCCTTTTATGATTAACTTATTATTTCACTTACTGTCGTATTCAACTCTGGTGCATTCATTGAAACAGCGAGCAAATAGAGCTTTCAACTTGATGCATCGCTGCTTTATTTCGTCACATTCCACCATTGGCGCCATGCGTTCCATGCACGCATCACTCAGCATAATACATGCATACCAAGCATTCTCCTCTTTGGAGCATTCTGTAGATCGGCAACTGTACTCTTTGTCCATCCATGCACTTTGTTCCTGAACAGAATTAGAAATCTCACAATAGCATTTTCAAACAGAATTTTTTGAAAAATTTTATTGAACATGTGTTGAACAATATTTTCCAACAAATACATTCCACAAATAGAAATTTACCCTTTTTTATGCTTAATTTTCATGTTAGAATGAAGCAATTTATAAATGTGATAATTTTAGCAAACCAGAAGAGCACAAGTAACACCAGTAACGTTAACATAAAATCTTATACCTGTGCACATAATAGCACATGTTACCAAATGGTGTTATTTAACAATAATAAAAAAAACACCATTAAACATTAAACGGTGTCGGATTTTGTATTGTTTCGAAAACAAGTTTACGAAACTAGCTCAGCAAAAGTTCAAAACTAAAAGCTTCTGAATAGGAATAAATGAAGCATAAAGCAACTCATTTTACCCAGTTAGATCAATTGTCCTCCAACCAACTGCACACCTCAGAATAGTTAGCTAACGGAACAATTACAGTTTTACATATTTATTTGCATTCTGTAGAAACTAGCCCAGAAAACCGGGAATCGACATGACAATTAATATACAACATTATATTAATAATAAAGGATCAAAAAAATTTTCATTATTGTTTGCTAACCATACCAAATACAATTTTTACGTTTCAAACAAAATGCTACAGCAGTTTGTACCTTTTTGATAAAGATATTAAGCTGTTGTAATTTAAAGTTCTTTTTTCATCAGTAAATAAAAATAAATTTATGCAATTTAATGCCAAAAAACATGAACTCAAAATTTTGCAAAAAAATTAATTGTAAAATATTCACCGTAACATTAGCTTCAATCTTGGCTTAACTGAAAATTGCATTTTAAAAATTTAGCAACTTTTTTTATTAGAAATTTTACGAATAGTTTGACAAAAAATGTTGCTTGTTTACTAGTTATCAAATACATTTAATTAATTAATTAATTAATTGCGTTAATATAACTATGCAACTTACTGGGGAAAATCCATCATCAAACGGGATCATATCTATAGATTCGTCACTTGCAAATGGAAAAAAGTCCATGAATCCAGGAGAAGGGGGTTTGTTGGGTCCGAACCGATCTCTTGGTGAACCTGGTGGAGGAGGCGGTGGTAAAGGCTTATGTGGAAATTTCCAATGGTCACTTCCGTGTGGATCTTCATCGCTGTCATCATTTTGTTCCAGAGGTAAAATCATTGATCCATCTCTTTTACCTAATCTTGAATGCGTATCTCTGTACAAATATTTTGGGTGGATGCAACTGACCAAACTTATGCTGCCTAAAAGCGCAAAGAGCATAAACATCACCTTCATGATTGCAATCGGTATATTCTGCGATGCACAACTTTCAGTGTTATTTATATAGCCGTTCATAAGCATAGAAATCCGGAAATTTTGGAAAATGACAATTTAAAACTAGCTGCTAAAAGAGGAGAAACCAGACTCCATTTTTGTATAATTTTGAAACAAAACTGGTCATCGTTTAAAAGTGTTCACATATGAAATTGCTAACTAACTTTTTGATATACGTCACATTTGCAAAATTTCCATGCTAAAATAATTCCAAAATCGTGAAACTTCCCCAAAATAACTTCATTTAAAACATTTGTGTTGCAAAGCAAGAAATCAATTGCATATGCATTTTTATGAAATAAACAAAAAAAAACTACCTAATTAACTGAACGAATCATATTCATGGTTCATAATGCTTATACAAAAGAAAACAGCAGATGGGACTAGTGAGAAAAAATTTATTTTCATTTCAATTTGAATTTTTTTTTCTTTTTATTACTTGCTTACAAATTCTGGTAAGATAAATGTATTTGTATTTTTTCTTTGATATATCCTCTCTGTTTAGCTAATAACAATTGCATTTAAAATGAACATGCATGAAATTATCATAATTTTAACAAATGTATGAAAATTAATTTTATTATTTTATAAATCAATGTCAAGAATGATTTTTGTGACGTAATTTTGTAAAACTAGTAAAGTATCCGGTATTCAAAAAAAAAACTAAACAATCACTTTGAACAATCATGACGAAGCAATTTTTTAAGCTATATACTATTGTTGTTGTTTTCTTGATTTAATTTAAATTTACATTACAACACCCTTTGTAAATAATTTGCGGTGAAATGAATTTTAAAAGAATCATTTTTTTATTTTTAGCTGCAATTTTCCAATGAAAAGCTGTATTTAAAACAAGTTTTGAAAATGATATTCAAAATGGAAGTATTTTATAATAATAATAATAAGCTTTATACAATAATGAAATATTACTATAATAATAATTACAGTAAATTAAATAACAAATTTGTATTATTATTATGCTACGTCATTTGCAACCTGAGGTTGGCTTCAGACAAGAAGAATGGGACGAATGCTTTAACAATAACAGAAGGAAAAAGGATGCATCAAGAGTGTAATTATAGTTGTAATGAAAGAAATACTGCTTCCTGCAGTTGTAATAAACTCTTATTGAAAAACAGAAACGTTTCCACAAATACAAATTTTTATTGTATTTTTGCGATTTCTTGTTTTCGTCTGGTAGCATTGCGATAGTACTAAGAAAGTTATATTATACTTTGACTTTATCAGACTGATAGCTATCAGAAGAACAAATTTCATAATTATAATTTCAAAGAAAACCATTACAAATCTGATTCCATGATACATGAGTCAATACAATATTTAATTAGATACACTGAACAATTATTTCATTAAAGCGGTTTACAAACTTTAATAACGGAAATGCATGAAATCAGTGTGGTTATTTCAACATACTTATCAAACACACTTACATACCCATAGACATTTTTCTTCAATATGCAATGAGCTATGACGTTCACATACTAGCCATTAATGGAAAACAAAAATTACTTAAGGACATACTGTTTGCAAGAATATGAATGACTGAGAGTGACAGGCAAGATGGGATAAAGTCCGAAAGCTATCTCTCTTGCATTCTAACAGTTTTATTTCATAACAAATTTGTATCATATCATCCTTTCTCTGAGCAGAAATCGATTAATTTTTATGTGATTCATCAGTAAGTTCTATACGCTTTCACTTATCCTCCTCTTTTGACTGACAGTTGTGTAATTTGACAAATATATTGCAGTTTTATGAGTGCTATTAACAACTCCCGTGTATTATTTTATTCACCTTAAATCAGTGCATTCCTGAAACGTGCAAACAGCTTACAACAAATGTACACAGAGCAGTATGTATTTCAGTCTCGGCTATTTGTTTGATTCAAAACACAGTGAAAATCAACAAAAATGCTGTGCAAAGCAAAATATTGCATGGAGTAATTTTTATATAAAACAGTTCCTAAAAAATGTAAATTTCAGTAAGTTAGCCAACCCGAAAACATCGAATAAGAAATATTATCTTGAACTTAAGTAAAATTTCTTAAATATATTTTTTATTTAAGTATATTACGTGAAGTTTTTATAGTAGCTATTTGATTCGACTTGCACATATGTAAGTTTACTGTATTACAGTAGTAATGCGTGCACTTAGTTTAGGCAGCTATCGTATGGAATATGTGAACTTTTTATCAATAACTGGTATTATAGTTTAAATGAAATATTAAATTCTGATTTTAATGATATTGCTTTTTATTCTGATAAATTTTATAAAAATGTTACTTGTTCAGTAATGGAGCTAATAAGCTAAGCTATTAGCGCCGGTGAATATTCTATTCCAAAGTAAACATTTTCACGATAAGCTGATAGCGTATTAGAAAGGAAATATGAAATAATGGGAGGAATTTGTTTAGTGATATTTGAATGCTCTATTCCCAAGGCAGCATTTTCAATTTTAAGCATTAAATTATTAATATTTCCAGATGTGATTGTTTATAGTTGTTGATTAGTGCGTTTGTGCTTGCTTTGATGGTTGAATTTTAGGTTGGTTGGTTGGATGAGTTTAATGCAAGTTGAGAGTTCGATTTTGAAAGGTCGTTATTGGCCTTTTGAAATTGCAAATAATATTTTTGATGGTGTTTTTGAAGTCGCAAAAGTTGTTGGAAATATCATTTTAAGAAAAACTTGGATCACTGATATATCATCCGAATATTCCCGCGGTCTTTATGAAATATGCAACGACGGTGGTATACTTCTCTTGCTTTCACATTGCAAAAAAATGGAACGTTGCATTTGTTTACGTTGGGAAAGACAAAAAATGCTATGGTATGAAAACATTTTTCCTTAAAGTTTAAAAATATTGGGCTTTGAAAAAAATGAGGAATTTTTTTATTACGTATACTTATGCAATTTATTCTGCCATCATGATGCACATATTGCATTTCAATATAAATGTTTTAATTATTTGAAAGATTTTTATTCTTGTTAAAAATTACCTGAAATTTTAGCTAAATTTATTATTTTTTCAATTCAAATGTTTTATTTATTAGCATTTAAGATATAGAAGATATTTTGCACAATGCATCTGACTTTTAAAAGTTTGAGATATATTTGTATTTTTTTATTTCAGTATTTTCAGCAGTTCCAATCCTTCTGTGGCATTGGAAATGTACCACAAGTTGATGAATATTTCCTCCCTTATTCGTGCAATACGTAAGGTGTATTTTAATTATTTACATTTGTTTTGATTTGTCAACTACTAAGATGCACTTAAAATTTAATCAGTTATTTGCAATTATAGAAAATGTTAATATGAAAGGTTGATTTTTTAAAATTATTTTTCAAAATTAATATTTTTAGCGAATATATTGCAATGTTCTATAAGAAATTTTATTTGCAGGTAGGCAATTTAAATAAGCAATATGTATTATATAAGCAATGTTTATTATGTTAGTTTGAGTTTATATAAATGGAAATTGATCTTAAAATTATTCGTGATTCTTTGATTATACTTGATTATAGATAGACATGCAGTGCTTGGAGAGTTGATGACACTGGTTAAAGAGCAACCTCATTGGGAGGATGTCCACTATGCCGTATTTTTAGGGTTGGACAGTTATTTCGAGCAAGAGTTGACCAACATTGATAGGTAGGTAATTAATTTAAAAAGATTATTTGAATTTAATGCATTATAATTTTAATGTATAGTTCATTAAACCATTTTAGAAATGAAATGAAACATACTTTATTTGACAATATACAGTGAAACTCCGATTATCCGAAGGTTATTCTTGGTTTTTGAGGGTTATTCGGATAATCAGACGTTTTCAATTTTTCAAAATGTATTTACGTAATTGAAGCGTTTATAGCTGTTATTCTCAATTAGACGCGGAAGAAAGAGTAGACATTCAGTTTATTATGCGACGTTATTTGCTCCTTACTTGCTTAAATTGCATGAACATTTATTAACACACACTCTTACTGTCAGCAGACAACTTTTCACCGTGAATTTTAAGCTCGCGTATGCTATGCCGACTTTTAAAGTTTCTTAGCCATCCTGAACTGGCTACAAAATTATCAATACCCAGCTTAGTACTGAAAGCTGGTAGCTTTTTCTTGCAAAATGGGACCACTTATTGGTTGATCAAGTGCTCGTTTCTGGAGGAACTACATGTATATTGCTGAATTAAGCGCGCTGTTTGACGCTTTTTTCATCGATTTTCGTGAAGAACAGCTACTCGAAGTATCCATGTGCAACATGAAGTCAGTTAGCTGATGTCGACTGCGATAGATGTCTGAAACTGAGGACAGACCCACACGAAAACTCTCAGCGATTTTCCTGAGTGACTCGTCTCTCTCCACTAGTCTACACACTTCTAGCTTTTTCTCTAAATTGAAAACTTCTCTCTTTCTAGTAGTAGACATACCGGACATAAAAATTAGCCAACAACAAAATGTTACAGAATTAGTGAAATGCAGGTTGTCCAACTGAAAACTATTCCGATAATCGAGTAACGGATAATCGGAGTTTCACTGTAATTCAATTTGTCAGTGTTTGTTTAAAAAGTCCCTGTACAAAATATGAATTTAGAATGCAACTGTAAACATTTTAAAATTTGAAATAATAATGTGCAACGAAGTTTTTTTCATTGGATTGTAATTTCACGATGAATTTTTTTACAGAGTCATTAATTTGAAATCGAGACCTGAAGGTTGGACACCATTGCATTTGGCAGTAAAAGCTGAAAACTTTAAGTTACTTGAAAAGCTCATCCATCTTGGTGCGGATATTAAAGCTGTTGATGCATTGGATCGTAATGCTTTTCACCTTGCGCGCAAATCGAATATAATTAAGGTGGAAGGAACAGTTTTTATCTTTTTTTTTGTTTCATATGTTCAGTTGGCTTGACTTTTCAGTTACTGGCTAATTATTTGAATCCTGCGGATTTGAAAGTTCTAGTAAATGAGTCAGATGTAAATTTCATGACTCCACTGCACTACGCGGTTCGTGAAGGCACAGATGCGGCTACACAAACGTTGATCCAAATCGGTGCCAAACATTCGAGTTCTACACCACCGTTTCATCTTGCTATTAAAATGAAAAATTTATCGTATGTCACAGTTTTGCAGTCAATTAATTGATTTAAATTTCTTATATGTACATATATATATATATATATATATATATAGACAAATTAAATGTTTTTTGGAAAATGATCCAACTGTTTTGGAAGAGAAGGACACTTTGACGGGAAACACTGCATTGCATACTACGTATGATTTGAAGGTAATGAAACTGAAAGAAAATTATCATATAAATTGGATATTCAAATGAGCTTTTTAAACATTTCTCTCTATTTTTATTTTATTTTATTTTGTTCATTTCTACATAAAAACTTCTTTTCAACTTGTAATGTTCTGCATAATAATGATAATAATAAGTGTAAATTGGCATCATCATCATCATTTCATAATTTCTCCGTTGAAAAATATTGTTTTCTATTTTTTAAAAATATACTTGTTACTTTAAAACAACTTTGAAAAAATATTTTGTTCATTGTGAAATTAATTTTTTTTCAGTTATTAAAATAATTTAGCTTTTTAAAATATTATTTGTAGATTTTGCGTCTTCTGTTGAATTATGTTAAAAATGAAGCGACAGTGAATACTTTGAACAACAAAGCTGAAACCCCGTTGCTTGTTCAAATGCAACAGTCGGATGCTTTATCAAATATTGTCGCATTGATTGCTTATGGGGCCGATGTGAACGCGTCACGTGATGCCGATCACTTCACGGCTCTTCACTTGGCGGTCACTAAGCAGCAGCTTTCTTATGTTAAAGCGTTGTTTGTGTTCGGTGCTGATAGTTCCAAAGTGACAAAATCTGGCAAAACGGCTCTTCAAATCGCGTTAGAATTGGAAAAGCGGAATCAATCTGAGTATGTTTTATTTCATTTTGTTTTATTCAACACGATTAATTGTATTCAGAAATTTTGCATGAATTCTGTTTTATTTTATAATAATGCAGCGGTTCTCAACCAGAGGGGAATTTTCACATTTCAGATTTGTAGACTCAAAATGGAATGAATTACAGTACCCTGACAATCTACTGGACGTTTTTGTCTGTTGAAACTATGAATATAATTGAAGAAAATATACATATACAAACATAATTATAAATAAATTTTCAGTATTATATTTAGATCATTTGGAAGTAAACAGTTTGCAAAGGGAGGAATGACGTTCTGACAAACAGTGAAAAGGGTACATTAGAGAAAGAAATATTGAAAACCACTGTAATAAAGGCAACAACATTTGAAATGAAAAGAAAAATTCACTTACTGTTAATTTTGATTTTATTCATCATTAATAATTAGCGTAAAAACATAAATTGATGAAGAATGAATTGAAATGAAAAGTTAAATTTGATTCATTTTTACTGTGATTGATTTTTAATAAGAATGAAATTTTCAGCATATCCAGAGAAATTGTTTCTTGCATTGAAACATATGAAAAGCGATACCAACTGGAAAATTTTGAATTTTTGCAAAGTAGTTCTGAATTGATGCAATTTGATGGTAATGATCAATTTTTTGTTATTATTATTATTATTATTATCAATTTTTCTTTTCTAATATTCGTTTTTTTCTTTTGAAGATTGGTGTAAGTTTACAAGAATGTTGAACGTTAAGAACGTTATTCAGCGATTCACTGACGACAGTGTCATGACTGAAAATTTGATATCCTTTGACGGCGGTGGAATTCGCGGTTTGATAACCATACAGGTATTTTGCTTCTTCCATTCGTGACCTTTGTTTATTATTTGTTTTTTTTTCTTTTTATTTCATAATTATGTTTGCATAATTTTTAGATATTAATGCTTATTGAACAAGCTGTTGGATCTGATTGGTTTAAAAACTTTCAGTGGGTAGCGGGTTCAAGCACTGGTTGCATAATCGCCGTTGGACTATGTTTGGGCTATTCACTTGGCAGAATGCAAAAACTTTATTTTCAATTGAAAGATACTGTTTTTTGCGGAACAAAGCCATACAGCGAAGAAGGCTTGGAGAGTGTTTTAAAACAAGAATTTGGAACCAGAGAAATGGCAAGCTTAATGCCTCGAAAGTATGCATTTTTATCAACGTAATAATATCTGTCTATCTGAGAGTTGATTTTCCTGCTGTTAGGTTGATTGTTACAGCTACAAATGCGTTGACTCGTCCTGCGAAATTGAAATTGTTCCGAAGCTATCCATTTCCTCACTCACTTCAAACTGCAGAGGAAGACATGCAAAACGATAATCCTCGTAATAGGCAGTTTTTTTTAAATTATTTGTCAATTAAAATATTTTTAGATGTTCATTTCAATTTTTTTACTAATTATATAAATACTTTTGGACGATGTTTTTCTTTTCATTTTCATTTTGATGATCATGGAGTTTTTATTTAATATTTTTAAGTCGTCGTCACTTTTATTATAAATTGAGATTTTCTTCTTGATTATTATTTAAAATGATGAATATAAGTAAATATTATATTTAGACGAGATAAATTGTCAAACGCATTTGATGTCAGGAGGGAAATTTTAAAATAAGTTGTTGAATGCAGAAAAAATTAATTAAATAGTTAAACTTGCATTATTAGTGATGTCGATCCATTTTATGTGAGAGTAAAACTCAGCGTTTTCTGGAGTAAAATTGTTTGTCACATAAGACAGACATATGTTTTAAATTGGGAAAACATTTTTCAGCTCTGCCCATTTGGAAAGTGATACGATCCAGTTGTGCTGCACCATATTATTTTCCGCCATTGGATGGAATTTACATAGATGGCGGCTTGATGTCGAACAATCCTTCGTTGGAATTGATGACTGAAATGAATAGAATGAATACAGTGATGAATTTCCAAGTAATTGTTGCACACTGATGCTCGCTACTTTTTCGAAACCTTCAGTTTTTTTTGTTCACTAAAAGAAGCGGAAAATTTCGAACATTGGTTGCTTTTTATCGCTCGGCACCGGCCGGACACGTACCACAGAAGCATACGCTCCAGATTTCAAGTCTTCTTGGAGCATTTTTGACAAGTTTTTCCATTTCAAAGAATTTGTAACCATGTTATATACTCAGGTTAGTACTTTCACATGGCGGAGAAGCAATATAAACACACTGGCAGTTGTTTACAATTTGAAATGTGCATTATTTATTCCATTTCAGTGTTGCCAGACGGATGGTTGCGTTGTAGACCGATGTAGAGCTTGGTGCGAGTCTCTGGGCGCTGCATATTTCCGATTAACACCTGAAATTAATGACTTGCGTCTAGATGAAACTGATGATAGTCGGCTGATTGATGCATGCTGGGAAACTATACGGTATTTTAAAGAAAATCAAGAAGAAATTGTAACTGTTTGTAGTTTTTTGAAAGAAGTTAATACTTTGGAAAAGTAGAAGTCTGTGTTTTGTTAACTTTTGTTTTGTTCCAACTGTTTTCAACCATGGGTGCTCACCATGGTTCAGAGAGCTTATTCGAGGGGTGCAGGAATGTCCTTTGAAGGAATCACGTGTTACGTCTGGAGATGTCGACTTTTATAACTGAATTGCAGTGTAGCCGGTCGTGTGGCGTATCTTCTGGTCATATGACCATCAAAGAGCCCGTTCATCGTAGTTTAAAGCTGCTAATCTCAGTTACGAAGTCGAGTTGACTACTGGGATGCGGGACACGATTGCCTGTCTTCTGGGGATGTGAGCGACAAAAAGGTTGGGAATCACTGAACTGTATCTTGCCTGTTTGATTTTATTATCAACTGTTGGAGTAATTGATCGGCTGCTTTGTTTTTGAATGGCTGAATTTATGATTAGCTGAATAGTTTTACAGTTGACATTGTTGTACAAAGTAAAATATTTTTTTAATAATATTTTGGAATAAATAATCAAAATGAATTTAAACAAAGCTGTTTATGGTTATAATTTTGAATTCTTTTGTTCTTATGTTTAAAAAAAGTAATCCCAACTGTTTCATTTTATTTATTCATTCCGACACTGAATAAAATTGATTTTTATTAGTACTTTCTTTTTTAAAATAATCTCTATGTAAGTGTTTTATTTATTAATAAGACAAGACTGCGAATTATATAAATACAATCATAAAATAGTATAAAAATATATGCAGTATAAAGCAATGTAGTAATCAGTAATTACTAGATCTAGAGTAAAGCAGGTTGAAGTTTTCAAGAATTGCTCTACTGTACATGTATTACCATGATATTCAGCAGTCAGTGAAGTTATTTCTTCACACTTACCGTTGATTAACTGTAAGTCTCTGGTGAGCTTGTTTCTTGCTCTCAGCAGTGCTAACAGCATGTTAATATTTTTAACAATTAGGATATGGAGCAATTTGTGTATATTTTTATAAGTTTCCACTTTCTGTTCATGTCAGCATTCTAGAAATTCCAAACTATATGCATTCGAAAACAGAAATTTGCTGGAGATTATTAAATAAAGCCTAATTTTAGTACTTGTAACATTATCATTTTGGTTGGCATTTTTCACTGGTAGAAATGCTATTATGGCCAGTAGTATTCCAGTAGTTTTTCAGGTTTCTAGTTCACAATTATATTTTAATGCGAAGTTCGACCGCCTTCTTTTTTGATGAAGTAGAACGAGCATTTAAAGTAGATCTTTACACTGTTTTAATTACTTTTAGCAAAAGAAGAATGCTTACTTTTGGAATTAGAGAATATCAAAATTGTTTCTGGCAGTATCGTTTCTAATGGGCAGATTGTGCACAAAAGCAACTAATATATATTAAATGACTATGTATACAGTAAGCAGCCATTTTAAAATGCAATATAAACTGTGCATTAAACAGAATATAAGAGTATCTGCTGATATTTGTTAATTGCTGTTTGAGAATAATATTAAACTATTACTTTCATAAATTTTACACAAAGAAATTTTCTTTTCAAAATGATAATTAATATTTTGACCAGAATTTCCAAAAGTTCTCAAGATTCTCCAATTTGGAGATATATTGGTAATATATATTATATTCCGCCTTTTCTGCGAACATGAAATTGTTCGTGTTTTATTGTGATGAGTAAATCGACGAAGTTTTTTAATTTAAAAAATTGGTATATGCAAAGTTTGTATAGGCGTATCTTTCTTTTCTTTGGTTCCATTTATTAGTTTACTACTGTTTTTAACTGACAGCTTACCTCAGCATTGCTAGTGTTAAGTGATTTATTGTTCATTTGTGTGATTTACAACAGAGTGTACTAACTTGAAAATTCCAAGTCAGTTTTAATTTTAATAACAACACAATTGGGAATGATTTTGAAGAATAGTAATAGTTACCTATTTTGAATCATTAATTTATCTGATAATTAATTGACCATCAATTAAGAATGTCTGTGAATGGCATAATAATCAAAATAAAATGTTGAGTTATCACTGTAGCGAAGCTTTGTGATCGTTCGGGCAGTTAGACACACACGCAAAGCCGGGAAAGTAAGAAATTTTTTGCAGAATTTAAATTTCCAGCTTAGCAATGAATGCTTTAAGCAGTTTTATCACGTCGCTGGATGTAGTATTCATCAAGTCGAGCACTTCCTCGTGCGTTATTTCTAAGGCATCTTTATCGCAGTCAGTGCAACTTCTGAAAAGGAAAATTACATGAAATGCAATTTTGGAAGTTTGACTAAAGCATATTTTATCGTTTTACAAGTTTGAAATCAATGATATTCCGACCACTTGCATATCGCTGTGCTTTGCGGCAATTGCTTCGTGAACGCTGCTCATACCTGAAGCATTGCATATGATCATCTGCTTTGAGAGATGTCATTTACTGTTGTTATACCGATAGCATCGGCGCCAAATAATTGCAACATCCTCGTTTCGGCCGGTGTTTCATATTGAGGGCCCATCACCATCATGTACACTCCTTCGCGTAGTCGAATTCCAGTCTCTTTTGCAATTTCTTTCAGCATTGTTCGGTATTCTTTGTCATAAACGTGATTCATACTTGGAAATCGTGTGCCATATCTATATTTTAACAGTCAGCAATTTTTTTTGTTACACTTTTGCTCTTGTACCTTTCATCATTTGGACCAACAAGAGGGCTAAATCCTGACAAGCAAGGCAGCGAGATGTGATCCTTTATCAGCATGATATCGCCGGGAATATAGTTTTGATTTGCTCCACCAGCAGCGTTTGTAATAATCAAAATTTTTACGCCGAGCATCTTCATCACTCGAATGGGAAGTACGCACAACGCAGTTGAACGGCCTTCATAAGGATGTACACGACCCTGCATGCAGATCAGTGATTTTCCTCCAGATTTTCCAAGCACCAGATTTCCATGATGTCCCTGTACTGAAATTTATTTTTCTTTAGAATGGAGAAAACATCTTTATTCTTATTGTTATCATTAAATTAAAAAAAACTGAATACCAGTGCTAACGGGAAAGCCAGGTATTTTGCTGTATTCAATACTTTCACGCTCTTCGAGCATATCACACAACTTTCCCAAACCGGAACCGCAGATAATGCCGATTAATGGTTTATGATGTGTATTCTGTTTAATATATTTTGCTACATTTTCGGCAGTTTCAAAACTCCTGAAATAAAATAAAATAAAATAAAATATATGCTTGCTTTTATCATTACGTATTGAAATTCATGAAAATTTACATAGTTAAACAAAAGAAACAGAAATGAAAATTTATAATAATACATTATTTAATTCAAAAAAAAGTTTGATGCCCAATCTAAAAATTTGTTGATAAAACATTTTATTTGCTATCATGACTTATCTTGGAATAACAACAGTTTCATTGAAAAAATGATTTACAATAATTTGTACGATTAGATAATAATTTTGAAATTATACAAATTAAATAAATTATATTATTAAATTTTATATTGAATATTTGGTATTTCTAATTTTTTGCTTGATTAATCAATCTACCATGCTATAACAGTGAAGCTTTGGAAACTAGAATTTCAACTTACATTGTTCGCACATCAATTTATTCAAATTGATTAGACAGTTTCCTTAACAGTTAACTGGTTGATTATACAAAATTATTTATGGAGTGTAAATATTAATGACATTTTGAGAGATTCAGAACTTTTTTAATTAAAACTTTCGTCATTTTTATTTGAAAGGTTTCATTTGAAAATTTTGAAAAAAATAGTCATCATTGCAATAAAAAGTTTATAAATAATGGTAATGTTCTTGTTGAAGCAACAAAGAAGATTTTATTATTGAAATTTTATCAATTTAAAATTATTGTCTTCTAATTTTATTTAAATTTCCATTTAAAATTTGAATAAAATGGAAAGAAAATTTCACTTTAAAGCATTGAATAAATAAAGTAAGCTGAATTTTTTTCATTTAATTAACAGAATAATAGTAGAATTATAATAACATTTAATAATTTTATTGTTATAAAAAAGTATATTATTAAAAAAAGATTTAATAATAATTATGATGCAAAAAATATGATATTGTTGTCTTCATATATATATTTGAAGAGAAGCTAAGAAATCCAGCAAAACGGTAAATTGCGGCTAATGCTTGTGTAAAAATAATAAATTATAAAAAGAAAATCATGGTTTTTGTTGAAAAAATAATAAAGTTATGCAATTAGTAAAATTAAAGAATTTGTTTTAAAATTTATGTCATTAACTTGTTTATTATTTTATATGTGATGAAAAATAAAAATAAGAAAAAATATTTTCATCATTTCTTTAGAATATAATGAATAATAATGTTAAATGTTAATATAAAATTATTGACTTACCAAGCTTTCTGTTCGTTCATGATTTCAAGAGAAAATTTTCTGCCAGATTCAAATGATAATTTGTCGCTGCTTGTTCTGTACTGGACAAATTCCTATTGACAAATGAAAAATTGATTGAGCATCGTAAATTTATGCCACGCAAACCGACCTGCTTAATAGCACTGACCGGCTTCAGCTATGTCAAGCATTGTACTTGATCATATCAGTCAATAAAATTATTACTGATGTGATTGTTCTGGAAAAAAAATAAAAAATACAGTATTTTTTATTATTAATTATTTTTGAACAAGGAAACTATGCTAAAGGGCCAACTAATTATCTGTATATCAGTGATTTTTTGATTTGCCTTGCAGGTTGGTATACATACATTTTTCCATCAAACTTTGACTGGAAAATACATTATCATTATTATTGAATAGATGACATTATCTTGTCAATAAAAGAAATATGGAACATGTTTTGAACAATCTCATAAACACTGCATAATAATAATTTATATAATTACATAATTTTTATAAATAAAATTATTTACTTGCCAATTTTTTTATCGACTTATTTATGCATAAGAATTTATTAGTTCGTGATATCTTTCCTAAGAAACTAATTATTTTCAATTTCAAAAATATTTCTTTCAGAACTACTTTACATATAAAAAATTACAACTATTTTAATAAGTGTTATCAATTTTGCGTCGAATTTTTCAAAACATTTTTACTCAGTCAATTTAATCAACATTCAACATTAATAAATATCTGATTTTTCAATAGTTTTGCTGCTAATTTTTTGTGTTTCCTACAATAATCTTTTTTTTAACATAACATTTTTTGTTTTTATTTCCTGGTCACGTATTTTCTGAAATTTTTCACTAAACAATAAATATACAATTGGACAGTGAGAACTTCAATCATTTGAAACTTGATTTTATCGCATTCCAGTATACGTGATACTTTAAAACAGTATTAATGAACTAAAATGTATCTAAACTTATTAATTTATAAACTTAAATGAACAAATAATATAAAAATATTTTAAAGCAAAAGCATGCAATGCAATTCAACTCGACTGTGCAAATCAATACAGATCTTATTTTAAATATATAATTTACAATTATTAAAGCCTATTATAATTGTTTTTCAATAAAAGGTAATGATTTCAATAAAAAACATTCAAGGGAAGTGTTGAAATAGCTAACCAAATTCACTGTTTATAGAAGAAGATTATGGTAAAAATACTTGCATTTTTCCGTTCACTGTGATAATTAATAGTGCTAATTGCCAACAAAATAAACAATTTTTATTAATTTTAAATTCGAATTTATTTCAAATAAAATTGCATATTTAAAAATTATTATTTTAATTTAAGACCAATAAGTATTTAACAGTTGATGTTTATTTTATCTTAAGTTATTTTAATTGCACATACACAATTATGTCGACAGTGAAGCTTCATAAATTGTCAATAAATATTAATTATGTATTTTACAAGAAATATTTCTAAAATGCCGAAAAAACTATATTATAATTTCACTTATCACCGTTTTAAATTATACTTCAGTTGTTTGCAAAAAGCAGATGAGGTGATATCTCAGTTTCCCACAAATCGTTATATTTGTTTTCAAAATTTTCCATTTCTTCTCTAAAAGTGCATCCTTACTAATCAATCGCTAACAGTCGCTATCAAAAACAATCGTACACGTGCCAAATAAGCAAAATCCAAACAACAATGCACTGTTTACTGCTTTAAATTTTAATTATCAACAATGTTCAATTCGAATTTAACATTAATCAATTAATAAATTCACAACAACTAATTTTTTGCTCGATTTCGAACTGAATTTAGAACAATTTTCATGACTGGATCATCAAGTTTAAGCTCATCTGAATAATTCAAATTTCTAAGTGGAAAATTTATCACTTCTTCAGTCTTCAATGTGACATCATTTTCCTGTTTTCTTGGTTCCATAGTCGTTTTGAAAGAACGAGGCAAATTTGCATCGCGCAATTTCATCTGAGGCATCACGTTCATTGCTTGCAGTTCTTGAAACAGCAACTTGCACGCGTACGGCATGCACACAGTAGCCAGAGCTTGTGAAGATTTACAATTTTGACACCTAAAACGAGAAATAAGCACAATAAAAGCAATAATAAATTCTTTTTTCCTTTAAATAAACATACTGTACAATTGAAACTGATAACTTCGAATAAATAAATAATGTATATGGCAAAAGATTTGATTTTCAAGTTCAGTTAATTATTAATGAATAGACTTTATGCGTGCAGAAATAAAGGAATTTGAATTTCATTTTCATTTTGAATTTGATTTGTCAAACCAATAAATTTAAAAAATTTTCTTATTGAAAATTTACCATCCAGGATAACAAATCAGACCGCAAACACTGCATACTGTCGCCTCGAATGCATCGCTGGATACCATCAACCGCTCTACTAGTATCGCACTCGCACCATAAGCGATGAAACAATCCCGTTCCATCTCACCTAACCGCAGACCTCCATCGCGTGATCTACCCTCTGTTGGTTGCCTGGTAAGATTTTCCATGGGACCTTTGCCTCGCGCATGGACTTTGTCCAATACCATGTGCTTCAATTTCTGCAACAAATAAACCTCATCACAACCAACCAAATTCCATTTGTATTAATCGAAAAACCTGATAAAAAATTGGACCAAAAAATATGTAACTGTTCAACGGCATGCCAGTCACTCCAGAAATGAGTACATCTTTTCCCAAATAATTAAAACCGTGCTGCATTAAATCTTTGGCAATTTCTTCAATTTTATCCCCACTAAATGCTAAAATAAACAAGTATGTTTCAAATATATGGAAATACAAATGTTAAAAACACTGCCTACCTGTGCCGTATCTAGGAGTACCGGTGAAGGTACCCCCTTTACCATTTATCAGTTCTAACAATTTCCCAACTGTCATTCGAGATGGATAACCATGTGGATTCATTATCAAGTCAGGCACAATCCCTTCACTGCTAAATGGCATGTCTTCTTGTTGAACAATCAGTCCAACTACACTGAAATAAAAGGGAATTTATCCAAGAAAACAAAACAAAAAGACTTCCGTAATTTAAAAGAGTAATTGTCTCTTAACTACTACTATGTTCAAAAAAGTACTAATGCCCCTGGGCAATAAAAACACAAGTTGCTGCTTGAATGTTACATACCCTTTTTGACCATGACGACTGCTGAATTTGTCCCCCAATTCTGGCCTTCTAGTTTGCCTCAGCAGCACTTTGATCAAGCACTGATTATCCAAATTCGACGTGAGTAAAACCCGTTCAGCATATGCTTCAGCTGCCCCAGCCCAAACCAGTGGCTCTTCCTTGTAGTCAGTTTCAGACACTACAGTAGGTTCTTCTTCATTAAGTAGCGCCGACTTCGGAGCTACCTTGTTGACCAAAACTTGACCAATTTTGACCACATTTCCTACAAACAAAGATTACAGTACAATATTTTGGTTGATTTTCAAAAAAAAAATATCTTTCACCAGGTTTAACAATGCCCTCGGCATCTAATGCCATGTGTCGAAACACTGGCTTGCCAGTAGTCACGTCCACAAGTGGACCCAAAATACGATCTGAATCCATGTTGCTGTAACTCTTCACAAAACATTTGTTACTTCGGTAAACATGGCATCGGCCAAACCCTTAAACAAATTAATATGTAAACAATTTATTCTGAGAAGAAAAATTGGAATAAATCACACTACAGTACATGCACTCGATTATGTTAACATCTGTTAACAAAGCAAAAAATAAATAAAAAAAATGAAACATATTATTTGCTTGCCTCGATCTAAAGATGCTTTATTCAGTATAATTGCATCCTCAATGTCGTAACCGCTGTATGACATGACAGCAACGATTGCATTTTGACCAGCTGGAAGGCATTCGAAATTAATCAGTTCAATAGTCTAAATGTTCAACATTCAAGCAAGATACAAAATAAAAAAATATTGAAAGAAAAAAAATTTAATAACGTAAAACAGAATTTACTTTAGTTTTCACAAGAGGTCGTTGAGGATATACCAGACCATAAAGCAATGAATCCATACGAATGCTCTGATTGTATGCAATGATGCCCATCGCTTGCTTGCCCATAGCGCACTGATATGTATTTCTTGGAGACTGATTGTGATTTGGATACGGTATCAGTCCAGCGCATACTCCGAAAAGTGTAAACGGTTCAATTTCCAGATGAGTTGTTTTCCTGAGTAGATAATAAAAAGAAAAAATGGAAAAGATAATAAAATAAAGATGATAAACTTTAAAAACCAACTCAGTAATTTCAGAATCATAGACTGCAATTAAAGCGCTTTCTTCTTCACTAACATCCAAGTATTCTATTAAACCATCTTTGAAAAAATCTTCCAAATTTCGTTTGCCACATGCCAACTCGCGCAAGTGATGATTTTGAAGCAATGATTTCCCATTTTCCACAATTATATAAGGCCTACAAGAAAATACATCTCTTTCACAATTTGCAACTATTTCATTATGCGGTGCTGAAAAATTAATTCGCTTCAACCGTACCCTATTCATAAAAATTACATACAATGTTGAGTAAATTTTTCAATTAATACATTCCTTACCTACATATTCGTCCACCATCACAAGAAACGTACAAAGTTCGCTGCTCTTCGTTCAAGAAGAGATTTACAAATTTATTCAAAAAGCCATGCCGACGCATGTACCTCAACGAGTTATAAAGTTGAACAACGTCTCTTGTTATGCCAAACAGAACACCTATATGAAAGATGAATTTCAAAAAATGAATTAATATAAAACAAGCAAAAAGTAAACCATTGAGAAAAACAAAACTGGTAGATGGATGCAAAAGAACTTCTGTACTCAAATAATTTACATCTTCTACTCCTAAATTGCAAAACGCTTTTTTCACAGGCAATTCTTCAGAATCAGTAGTTATGTGCGACAGCAATGCCAAACTCTTGATCAAACCACACGGCTTAAAAGTGTTTTATTCAAAATTGAACAATTAAACCAAACATTTTCTGTTCACCTACCTCACCTTCGGGAGTATCGGCCGGACAAAGCATACCCCACTGAGATGGTTGAAGAGACCTCGGACCACCCATTTTCCGAGTATGTTCAAACTAAAATTGAAAAAAAAACATCAACTTAAACAAACACAGTCGAACAAATTACACTCATTTACCTGAGAATTGATTCGAGTCATCATACCGAGCATTGCTATGTAAGACATTCGCGATAATATCTGAGTGACGCCATGTTTGTCCATCCTGTATCTGCGAATAACCCAGTTACCCTTAAATATTCATCTCTGCGTAAACAATATCAAATATTATTATTATCTGCTGCTTCACTGGGAATGCTTTACCGTTGCGATGGCATTCAACAGCCCATTAGTAATTAAATCTTTTGGAGTGTGTTTTACAAAGTCAAACAACGCAGTTCGCAACCGCTGAATAGTACGGTCTGTTAATAAACTAATCTTCAACGAAAAAATACATACAATTAGAAAAATATGAAAATTGAATTTAAAAAATGAAAAGAAAAATACTTCTTGATTAAATCGTTTAAACAAATCTTCAAACAACAACGCCAGCAACGAGCCGGCCAACTCTAGACGCTTATTTCCATAATAATCAGGATCATCGACAGTAGCCTTGCCAAGCATAACTTGAATAATGCGCTGAATCATCAGACCCATATAGACTGCTTTCAATTTCATATTGCCAACATTGCTCTGTGGAAATAAATAGTCAATGACAATAAGAAATTACTTTCTTTGTTATCAGCTGCTTACTGGAACATGAGCACAAACAACATCTGCCAAAAATGAAAGCCCCAGTTCATCCTTACTAACAGTGCTATTCTTGGCAATAAAAAATGTGCTTCCTTTAATTCGATTTCCAACAAATATCAACGCCTGAAAAAAAGGAGTTCACAAAATTAATTATACAACAAATAAACCACTATTACATCCTTCTGTGTGAAAATTTCCCTCTTATGCAGATCTTGTAGCGTGTTCAAAAATACCAAACAAGAGTCTTGTTCACCGCTGACAAGATGCAGCATTTCCCTTTCACTCAATATTCCCATCGCTCTGAATATAATTGCCATCGAGATATCCTGAAAACAGATTAAAAAATTCATCAAAAAATCTTGATTTTTCTTCTCCTACTGAAATTACTTCAGTCAGACGATTATTTCGCATGAAAAATATATCCTTTTTATAAACAACATACGTTTTACCCCGAGATACGTGTGTCATCCTAAATTTGAACGTTATGAATTAAGAGATGTGAAACTGTTTTTTAACCCTTACGTCAAAACACCACAACTAATTTCGTCTGCTTTATCCATCGCAACAAGCATGCGATTCTTCGACATCTGCTCTTGAATGAGAACCACTCTTTCAGTACCTCTTATTATAAAATAACCGCCAGGATCCAATGGACATTCGTTCATTTTAATAAGCTCCTTTTCACTTTTTCCCTTCAATACGCAACGACTGCTGCGAAGCATTATGGGCATTCTAATTATTACTATTATTATTAATAACAGCAAAGCATAGCATTGAATAATTTCTGCTTCGCAACAAAGTCAACAAACCTGCCGATTTGAAAATTTTTCCTTAGCACCTTCTCTTTTCCACGAGTATATTCTATGTCAACAAAGATTGGAGCAGCATAGGTAATATCACGCAATCGACATTCATGAGGCGTTACAGAGGTTTGCAAACAATCTGCTTCTTCTGCTTTCGGTAAACCAACACGTATGTCAACATATCTAAAATAAAAGAAAAAGAATAAAAATGTATGAACGAATCCTTGATATTGAACCAATTATAATCTCCTACCCTATAAGATTGAATTCATTCAACACAAAAATGTAGACAATTATGTTAGAAATTTATAGAACATCATAAATGTATTATTGATGAAAATGATACAGAATTATTTAAAAAAAAAACATCAATTTACTTTATGTAAAAGCTTGGATCAGCGTTACATCTTACCATATTATTCGCTTTGACAATTTCTTTAATCTAAAAATGAACTTCATTAAAATAATTGATTTCTTCCAAACATATCATTGGACAGTTTACTTCGGAATTAATAAAATAGTCGAATGAATCAATGTGCTGATTTATAAGTCCCTTCGTTCTAAGATAGTGAGGTATAATTGCCCATTTTTGCTAAAGTAAAAAAAAATTACATTCATCATTCGTTGCAACAAAAAACATAAAAACGCTTACTTCTAATGAATCAACAGGTAAACCCAAATGTTCACCTTTTCCACCGAGAGAATTATCATAAACAGACGAACAACGACTTTCAGCTTTTACTTTAATATTATTAAATGAAACTGGCTGATTTTCTTGTTTTATCATTATTATTTAACAATTCTGAAACATGAATTACATTTAAAAAAAATTTAATATGAAACAATTTCATTCACAAAAAAAAATATTCCCAGATATGACGGCACCAATGAGCATGAGATTAATTTTATTTAATGGAATATTCTTTAAACTTTATAAATTGCTATAAAAGTCGTACAAACTAATATAACAACTAAAAAAACAACTAAGAAACATTATCATAACATTACAAACTTTTCCATAACAATAACCACACATGCTACTATTTATTGATCTCATACTGTAATACCGGTTAATGAAAAGTGAGTTGTATGATACCTGTTATTTATTTATTTATTTGTTTATGATCAGATATCACTGCTTCGTAAACTTTACGACTACTTAAAGTCTGAAAATAAAGCTACAAAAATTATTTTTGTTATAGTTTTATCATCATGATGTTTGTATTGATAATTATAAATGTTTAATGAAATTCAGAACTTATTAAAAATGTCAACATGATCATTGTAATTCGCTGAAGTACGACGTTTTTGTTTACTTTACTCGGCATTATCATAAAAGTTACACATGGTTGGACGCCATTTGTTTTAATATAAGAAAAACAAACGTTCAGTTCAATGTGAAGTGTTGCAATTCGAAATAAATAATTTTTAACATTTCACACGCTGGATTGCTGACAAAAATTCCAAAAAGTTTACTTCCAGTACTGTCAACGATTTTGATATATCTTTAATGGATACTGCAATTCCAAATATCCACATCGAAAATGGATATGATGCGTTCCCAAGACTGAAAATATTAAGTTCTTCCATTTTGTTAATTGTATCGAGCAGTTCATTTCCCATTTCCACTAGCTGCATTCCAGGTTTAAACTAAAAACAACAAAATTATAATTCATACTTCATATGTATATATGAAACAGTGAATCGAATCAAGTATTCAGCTCAATGACTAACAAAACTTGAAAAAAATTTGTATAAATGAATATAAGCAAAACAATTTTTCTTATTTACGCAATGCTAAGGAGTAATATATTATAATTTCTATAACAAAATATATTAAACACTTTATAAGCAATAGAAATTATAAAATGCAAATACTATTTTCGAAATTGCGTCCGACATCTTCAAAACAAGTTCAGCATATTCACTTCCAGATATAATCTGGCCACAATTCATTCTAACCTGAAAAATACTCTTAATAACACTATATATTATTTTAATCAGCACTGAAAAAAGAATAAAAAAGCATACATTCACCAAATCATGTATTCTTTCATACTCTTTTATGAAAGTTTTTATAACGACACCAAACTTTGTTGCATTTAGTGCAAGGGTGTGCTGATATTCCTCGGCGATCATACGATTGGATTTGGAGAAATTACGGCGATGCATAAGTAATCTGCTCGAAAAAGTGAAAAGACATTTAAATAAAAGATATGTTCATAGCAACTCGGCAAATATTCATTAGATTAATAAAAGGAATTCAATACTGTGTTTCAAAAGATAAAGATTTTAACATATTAATAATATTATGATGCTCGATGAAATCAATATCTTTTATTTTAAATATATATAAATATTTAAAATCTTTAAAGCAATAGGAATCTGCAGCCATACAAATTAAACATTATTTTAATAAAAAAAAATTATAGACCAAAAGACCGTATGAAATTTACAGTATGAAAATAATAAAGACAAAAAAAAACTGATAAATATTTTCATAGCTATTATCATATTATCAAAGCAGTTAATAGCAGTAAAATTTAAAGTAACACTAATAAACAAACATATGTATGTACATATACATTTAAACATATTTATTTAACAATATTAGCTTTCATCAACGCAACTAGCAAGGAATAAAGATTCAAATGCCAGACAAACATGATCAAAACTTTATTTAAAACATATTTGGCATACAATTTATCTTCTGTTCTATTATTATAATATCAGTTTACGTAGTCATAGGAGAATAATTTTCGAAGCATCAGTTCCTTATGTATAAAGGAAGAACTTCTAAATTGTACTTGATCATCAATATAATCATAATGTGTATTGAAATTGCCGATTTGGTGCGTCTTGATTGTGCAGTTTTTTTTGTTATATCTCTAGTATAGAGTGTTTTTTCTTGTAGAGTTTCTTTACTATCCGAGTTAATAAGGGGTGTCTATTTTATTCTCATTGACAAGAACAGAGAATTAAGGTCATCGATTTTAATAGACTCGCATAATTGACTTGCGAACAGACAACCGTTAAGGGCTGTTCTTTCTGCAACAATAGAACTTCGAAAATGGTGGTAAGAACTTGACAGAAGCCCTTTACTTGATTGGCATAAGCATGAATCTTTCATACACCTTATTTTGATTTTTTAGATGAGATTTAATAAAATTAATGTAGATGACATGGAAAAAGATTATTTATTTGAAGAATATACAGTTACGTTTCAGTTTAAATGTTAATGATGAGAAAAATTACGAATTACTTATTTCAGCAGTATTTGTAAAGAATGAAGTTTGTTTATTTGAACAAGAGCATGACGTAACGTGTTTTCTTATCGGTTGTTGGACGTTCATGCATTCGGTTTTTTTTCGTGACTACTAACCGAACAAAGTTAGAGTAGGTGCCTAAGGGAACGGCATGAACGCACAGTGCTGTCAACGATCAGTAATAAAATATCCGGTGAGATAACGCCGTCAACGATCAATAAGAAAATGCGTTGAAAATTGTGTCCTTTATGGGCTATCCCAAGAATTTCATGTTAAAATGTGCCTTAATTATTGATATTTTATAACGGGTCATATCGTAAAAAATAGTTCTACTCTTTTCAAAATAAAAATAATAGTGAATATCTTGCTATTTAAATGAAATTACATGCAATACTTATAATTTAATTTTTAAGTTTTTTCCATAACAAATTTTCGGTTTATAGAGCAGTAATTATAGTATAACTTATTTAATATATCAGTATTAAATTAAATTATATTATTTTATTTTATATAGTATAGCTAAATGATCATGAAAGCTAAAAAATTTATTCGGCTAGCAACACAGAAAATGACGTGATATACGAAAGATGTTTCTATGAGTGATGTATGTAAAATACTGATTGCGATTGTGATCTTTAAAAAATTGCCTGGCACTAAATGACTGACTCTAGTAGCTAAGTTTAGTTTCAGTAGTTTTAGCTCAAGCCGAACTTTAACTAATTGATTTTGACTGAGAAAAATATACTGCTTTAACACAAAGATGTCTTAGAAAATGCAGTTGAAAGTATTTCTTTTTGTTGATTTTTGCTTCACTGAAAGCTGGTTGTATGCATGCACAAAATACCTTTGAAAATGGTAGAAGTGACTTAAATGTAGCCCATCACATAAACAGAATTATCATAAAGAAAAGATGTCTGTTTTGAAAGATATAGGCTAAGCATTTTTAAGAATTACTTATTCCTTGCCATTTGCTTTGCTTTGAAGAAAAAAATGGATGTAAAGCTGTCATTTATATGTAAAGCATGTGAAGAATGCTAAGCAATCAAATGAAGATGACAACAAATGCCCGCCGGATCTACATTTTGCCGACGAACTGGAAATTAAAAGTAAAAAAATTATAAAAGGATGAAAAGTAAAAAGAGTAGTAGAAGGCATTGTTTTCACTGATGGGAAGTAATAATAATATCTACTTTATGGTTCGCATCTAATTTCTGAATGTGCAGTTTCGGGGCTGTTTTTTTTTTCATTTTTGATATTTTATTACACAAAGAAGGTTGTAATAAAATATTTTGATCAATGAAGCGTTGAGTACTGCAGTTATTCTAAATATACATTATTGGGTAATAAAATAATAACAGTAAGTATCATCAGTATATGAGCGAATGATAAGAAGATCATTTCCGATCAATAAAATAAATAAATAATAAGAAAAAGTTGCAGCAGTCACAATACACATGTCAGGATCTCCTCCCTCCTTATGTGGACCGTTCAGAGTCCACTGCACGCCGGGCATGTTCTGCCAAGAAATCTAAAAAGCTCTGCGAGGCCGGTTCTTCTGCCAGCTTCCCACACGTTGATCTTTCCATCGGGATTGTATGTCCTTTGGCAGTTGGGACACCAGTTGTGGTAGTGCCATCCGGAAACCGGATACAGCGGTGTCGAGATTCTTTCCAATTGCCTTCAATTCTAATAGGGGGCCATTCAACTTGTTATGCATTGCCAATAGTCCTTCCTTTCCCTTGCCGATCTCGTTCGTGATAATGAATATCTGGGGGATGTGCGCGTCCAACACATCTGAGACTCGGTAGAATCGGTCGTGTTGCAGTATTTACACTACTGCTAGATAGTTTTCGGCTGCTGTTTCCACGCCGTTGATTGCATTTAGTGCTGCGCCAGACAGGCAAGATCGAAGATGCACGAATTTAGTGACATCTTCGAAGTCTTCTCTCCGGTGCACTATTGCATTAAACTGATCCCAGAAGGCCTTGAATTGGAGGATGTCTCCATCGAACGTTGGTAATTTTGGGATCGACCTGGTCGTGTTGGGTTTGTTGTTGTTCGCCGGCGGTTGAGTTGTTTTGGTCGACGACGGTGATTCAGCAGTTGCCAGCAGTTCGTCGGCTTGATGTTATATGGTCGTAAGCTTAGCAATTAGTAGCTCGTTGAATTCGACGATCGCTGCAGCTCTCTCTTCCTCCGGGATGCCATCCAACCGAAGTTGGCGTGAACCGAAAAAAGGTTGTATTGTGCGCTCCAACGCTCTGGTTGCTTCCCGGATGGCTTCCATGTTAGTTGCTCTGGCGCAAAGCTTTTGCAACCGATCCATCCAGTACGATAGTGCCATTCTTTCCGAGTCATATGTCACGACTTGCCTCTTCTGGCTGGTTAGGCTGCTGGTAGAGTCGTTTTGGGTGGACGTTTGATCACTTGGTGTATCCATAGGTCGCTGGTTCGGCTCCGGCTCGGACGACCAAAAAAATATTGTGAAATTTTTCTGTTCGAACTTGAAGATCTTTTTTGTAGTGGACTGTATATGTTATTTATAGATAATCAGTAATAAGGTGTGTGATAAAATTCGATTTGTTCAGTTCAAACAAGGAATGGAAATGTGAGATAGCAAGCAAAAGGTGGTTCAAGCGATCTTATAGACGGCGTGATCCGTAGTATTTTTTCCCTCCTCACTCGTATTTATACATTTTTCTTGACCGGACTCCGCGTCTGGTGACTTAAATCTTCGAAAAAACAATTAGGAAATTGGCTTGGTCGCGCAATCGCTCAGATTGTGCGGCTTCGCCGGGTCTGAAGAGCCGCGCTGTCAGAACCATTTCACTTTGACGCCTTTTCCACAGCTGACCACCGCAGTTGTGGCAGGTATACAGCATGACGCTGGCCTTTTTACCGCTCAATTGCGATTCCATTGTTTACTGTTGAGAAAAACAAGGGAGGCAGCTGGCGTTGCGTCACCGTTGTTTTCGTACCAGGCGCAATGTTTTAACCGTGGGGAGTTTTGTGTACTGATGAGCAGGTATAGAGAAAAGATTTCTCAACAAATAAAATTGCCATTAAAACATGCCGTAAATAGAATAATAAATTTTGCGGCAAGTGACTAGTAGTCTAATGGTAAACTATTTACTTTAACCAAATTGATTTATTAATGCCTGAATTTTTCTTTAAGTATAGTATGAACATGTTAATTACTTTTCTGCACATATTTTTAAAATACTTTTTAAATGATGAAATTTAGTGGTGAAGTTTAATGATGAAAAAAATTTTTTTTGAATATTTATTGTTCTTATTGTGGATTTTTATTATTGTGATTTAAAGCACTAGAAATGTCCACTCCGGCAAGAAGACGTTTGATGCGTGATTTCAAAAGGCAAATAATTTATTTTCTACAAACTCTTTTTATTTTATTACAGTGATTTATTATGTAAAATGTTCTTTTCTTCTCTTCTTTAACATGGTGATCATTTGGAATGTGTATGCATTATTAGAAGCATATAATTTTATAATTGCATTTCTTTATCTTTAAATTGCTGATGAATATGTTTAAAAGTTTGTTTAGAGAAGGGCAGTTTTGAATTGTGTCAGTTATAACATTTTTAAGTAAAATTTTATGTTTTTTAAAGCTTCTTGTATACATATATTTTATTGTGCTTCTTTTAAATGTAAAAAAGATAGTTTAATAATGAGGTAAGGTTTTAAAAATGTATTTAAATAATTTATAATATTTCAGTATACTAAATAATAATATTTCATTAATAAGAAACAGGAAATATACTGAATGAGTATTGTTTAGACTTCAAGATGATCCACCTTCTGGTGTTAGTGGTGCACCGACTGAAGACAATATATTAATATGGCAAGCTATCATTTTTGGGTGAGCATTTCACAGTTTTGTTCTTGATCCATTGTTGGTTTTACTTTTAGACCTCAAGATTCTCCTTTTGAAGATGGAACTTTTAAAGTAATATTAGAATTTACCGAAGAATATCCGAATAAACCTCCCAATGTAAAATTTCTATCGAAAATGTTTCATCCAAACGGTGCTCATTAATGACAATTGGTGAAATTAATTGACATTTTCGATTAGGAACTTTTTTTCAAATTTTTGTAGTTTATTCCGATGGCAGTATTTGTTTGGATATTCTACAGAATCGTTGGTCGCCCACTTATGATGTTGCAGCAATTTTGACAAGTCTTCAAGTATTATTAAATAGTTGTTTTATTGTATTAAGAGAAAAGTTTCGTTGTTCAGTCTCTTCTCGATGAACCGAATCCAACTTCTCCGGCTAATTCGGTGGCTGCTCAGTTGTATCAAGAAAATCGGAAAGAATACAACAAGCGGGTTCAGCAAGTTGTGGAATGGTCATGGATGAATTTTCCAGACGACGAAGTCGCGGAACATTCTGAAACTTCGCGTGGTAGTCGTCGTCGGTCCTCATCCAGGGATGCATCCAGTGGTCAATCCACCAGTCAACCAGGCGAATTTGTTCCACAGATTTGAATTTATAAAATTTAGCTTTGTACGAGTTGTTTCAAAGATCTGTTCAGTTTAAACAGCAGCTCGGTGTAATTCCACTCTCCGAAATGGGACAGTGAAAAATACATACGAGGTGAACATTTTTTGTTGTTGCCACATGCTTACTCAATGCACGGTTTTATTTTCGTTTATGATGATTCATTTTGACAGTGAACACTAACTTGAGGAATAAAAAGACCAATATCAGGGATGGATTGGATTTTCAATTTTATATCAATGAACTGTGCGATTTTGATTCAGTTGATTATTTCACAATTGATTGAAATTGAAATGTTAATTTTTGTGTTTTGTACCAAGATGCCAGCAGAGGTGATTTTAATTCTTTCCGGCAAAGGCGGTGTGGGAAAGACCACGTTCGCTTGTCAGTTGGCGATGTTGATCAGTGAACAGTACAAAGTTGGATTATTGGACCTGGACTTGTGCGGTCCTAGCGTTCCAACTGTTCTTGGCTTGAAAGATCACCTCGTCCATGAATCTCCTCTGGGGTATGTTGTTTGCTTTATTCTTTTTATTCTAGAAACTTATTCCTCAGTGAATATGTAATATAATAATTAATAATTGAGTAAATAATTTTGATATGGTAATTTGACTTGTCACAAGGTGGACTCCGGTTTATGCGGATAAAGAAGAAAAATTAGCTGTAATGTCGGTTGGTTTCCTGTTAAACAATCAAGATTCAGCGATAATTTGGCGTGGACCGAAGAAAGAAGGTAACAATTGTTCACTTTTATTGTATGCATTACAATTGATTGATTGATTTGCCCAGCCATGGTGGAACAATTTGTAAAAAAAGTAAACTGGGGAGATGTGGACTTTTTGATTGTCGACACACCGCCGGGAACAAGCGACGAACACATATCCGTCGTCCAGCATTTGGAAAATATGCATCTGGCAGGTGCTGTCATCGTCACCACTCCACAAGTGATAATTGACAAGCCAAATTAATAATTTAATAATTCAATTTGCCAATTAATTAGGAAGTGTCGTTGATTGACGCTGCTCGCGAAATTTCCTTTTGCAAAGTGACAGGCATTAATATTCTCGGCGTTGTGGAAAACATGAGTGGATACTTGTGCCCGTACTGTGACCACGTGACGAACGTTTTGTCCTCCCATACTGGAGTGCAATTCTGCCAGCAACACCAAGTTGACTTTTTAGGTAAATTAACAAATAAACAAACAATAAAAAATACAATTAAATTTTAATATTTTTACAGGACAATTGCCGATTGAAATTCGTCTGTCGCAATGCATGGAGGATGGGAAAAATTTTTGCAAACTGAATCCAGAAAGTAACGCTTCTGTAGTTTTCAAAGATATCTGGGATAAAATATCGAGAAAAATTAACTCATAAAATAAAAAGAAGATGCTGCTCTTATTATTAGTCTGAACTCAGAAAAAAAAAACTTTTCATATTTCCGTTTTATAAAATGTCCAATTATTTATATAGTTTATATTATGCTGATGAAGTGAGTAGAAAAATGAAAATTAAAAAATTAACATCTCAATTTATTCATTCACAGTGATTTCGACGGCGATCCATTAACGGTTCTTCTGATTTCTGAAATAATTGTCAAAAATACAAATTGTCTAAAATCATAAACCATACTTACAAAAGCTATGTTCGTTCGATGAATTAAATTACGAATAACTGTCGTCTACAAACAACAACGAAATTGTAATTAAGCAAAGATTATACAACGCATACAAATTTACCTCAACCAAGCGTCTAAGCTTGCGCAACTGTATGTCAGCTTTTTGAGATAATACATGTCGAGGGTCAGGTTTTCGCATATAAATATATTTGTCAATACTGTCGATTACTCTGTCCGTTATGTAACCAGCTTCGATTAATAATATTAATTGCCTCTCGATTTCTTCAACGCTAGTGTCAAAAGTGGACGCCATTGTCTGCATACTGACCGATGAATATGGATACAAAAACTAAAAAACGAACATAAATTCCATCAATTTTCCTTTTACGATGTAAAAATCGAAAAATGTCGAACTTGTGCAAAACTTCGATTTCGAATCCTCATGTACAAACTGTTCACGTGGGGTTCAATGTATACATCGATACTCAAACATGCCTTTAAAAGCAAATATAGAAACAATAATAAATTGAAATAATATCAATTGATCAGGTCAGATCTATTAACATACCCTGATAGAATCTAACAACGAAAAAAGTTTTTTGTACTGACAGTCTATGTATGTTTGCAGAATTTCCCGAACAATCAGGTTCTCTTCCATCAATTTCCGTTCTCTAAAATCAAAGTTTATTTTTCATTAAATTTTGCTTATTTTTTAAACAAAAATTAAAGAAAACTTTGATATTTCTTCCAACTGCTCGGCGTCACATTTGGAAGCCATTTTCTCCTTCAATACGTCATTCTTCAAACTAGCGCGTTCAAAAGTGGCCAATGCACAAATTCCACAATACAGAGCAATATGTTCAGTTGAGATAACATAAAAAATAAACAAAGAAAAATTAGTTCAATAATTTTAAATTATTATTTTATTTTAAAATTCAAAAACTGTTCGACCATACTTCGGGAAATAAAAAGTTTTCAATGTCCACTTTCAAAAAAGCATGTGCTGATTTCTTGAATTCCCCTTCACACAAATATGCTATTCCTTTCGCTGCATACAATTTGCCCAGGTAAGGCATCAAACTTCTTGACCTTTCATTCTAAAATTGAACGAAATATTCAAAATAAAATAATAATAATAAACTTTTCATAAATTATTAAATCAGGAATTAAGTAAAATACCGCACCAAATGCTTTATGTTTTTTTTAAATGCCTTAAAGTTATTCAAAAATGTCAAAAAATTTTTACCTCACTTTCAATTGTTGCAATAGCAGCTTCGCTGACAGAAATTACCTCAGACCAGCGTTGTGTGTAAATGCATAACTGTAAATATTTCATCACAAAAAGATCTAATTTTAAAATCCAACACTTACTTTGATAAAAGTCAGCTGCGCTGATAGCATTGTCGTTTTGTCACAACAATGCTGTATTGCTTTAGAAGCACATTTGTAAGCTTTGCTCAATTCTCCCATTTCCAAATGATGCTCGCCAAGATATAAAAAACCACGTCTGGGTGAATCAAAAACTTACCAATATCATTAATAAAGGGGTTTGAAAGAAATTACCGAATGCTTTCTTTAATACTATTGCAACGATAAACGTTCAATTCTTGGTCAAGCTTTTCAAATTTTGCTTTCGCTTTTCGCTTCTGAACTTCAAACCAATCAGCATCAAATGGTGGGACAGTTATGGCCGTTTCGCCCATAAAGCTCCTAGAATACATGCTATTAATAATTGTTTAAAAAGTAAACAAAAAATGAAACACCTTTTCTTGCTCAGTTCAGTAAGTTTCCCATGAATTACGCTGTACAAATGATAGTTACTGGTAAGTTTGACCTTCTGCAAAGCCAACAGCAGCGCTTGAGCACGTAAAGATGGACATCGGTTTGCAATAAACAAAAGTCGATGCAATTCTGCATAACCGCTGTACATCTTGATGTACTCTTCCAAATCCTAAAAGCTTTTTATTATTATGCAAAAAGTTCATCAAACTGAATAAGTTGCATTACTTTTGCACAAATAATAATAAATTACGTTATGCAAACAACTATATTAAAAGTTCATAACCGTAGTGTTTGTGCTAGGCAAACTTACAAATCTTTCCAAGTAGACTTCTTTCCCAGCAGAATTTTCATTTATCACATCAATCAGCAGAGAATTCGGTAAATGTTCATGATTGACACAATCACCATTGCTCATATGCTGATACTCCATCTCTGCAAAACAAGCAACTTACAAAAGCCAAAACACTTTATCCATCATTGTTTACAGTATGTTTTAAGAATTCAGGTTTATCATTGTTCTGCTACAGCGTTTTTTCTATGCAAATATTTTTATAAAACATTTAAAATTATATTAATATATAAGGATTATATTCAAATTTTCAAACATGTCTAATAATTTACAGCTGAAACGTTCATTTACAAAGATACATTTCTGATTCCAAATTAAAGAAATTTTAATGATTGTACAAAATTAATACTTTTAAAATTCCTTGTAAAGTTTTCTTTTTATTTTATTATTTGAAAAAAGTTTTAAAATATTCTCTACAATTATGTCAACTACTTAAAATAGCCAGACTAGTTCATTCTGAAATATGCAGTTTAAAAGAATTATCTGTAAAATGTAAAAAATGACTAGTTGTAATGTAATGTCTTGATCTTTTTATTACTAGTAAAGATAAAACCCGTTTTTTGTTCATTAATAATATTATCCAAACTCATCATCATTGTTACAGTAGGTCACTTCAGAAAAAGCAAACCTGCACAATAAAAACTGTAACACATCAATAATTTGGCTATTGGTTGAATAGGTTTTAGCTCGTTGGTTTAGGTCATCTGTTTTTTCTATTATCAGTTTTATTCGTACATAAAGTTTTTAAACATATTTCCTTGAGGTAATTAAATTTTCAACAGTACAAGAATGAGCCTGTATTTTATGTTTTATTTTAAACATTTTTAATTATGTGAAGTAGTAGAATATTTAGAATTCTGCAGCGTTGAGAATTTTCATTTTGAAATAATGGAAATTTATTATGATGTTTGAATAATTTTTCAACTGTTACTTATACTTTTCGATGAAACATCTCATTTTGAGGGCAATTTTTGGTATACGTTAGTTGATAAGTAAACTTTTACTTTATATCTTATACCACAATTATATTTTTTAATGAACAGAATGAGATTTTTTAAAGTTTCCATAGGTATACTGCTGATCATTATTAAAATGACGCGACTTCTCATGTGTTTAATTTTTGTTTCATAATTTTTTATATTCTTCTAAATATTGTAATGTTTAATTGTGAAATAGATGTTTGTTCATTTATTAATATCACGTTGCTTTAGATTTTTATTTTAAACTCTGGAAGATGAGTGATTCAAAGTATTTTACCACCACAAAAAAAGGTTTGTCTAATTAGTGGTTATTTTGCGTACATTGATTAATTAATTACTTTTATACAATGTTCAGGAGAAATATTTGAACTGAAGAGCGAGCTGAATAGTGATAGAAAAGAAAAGAAGAAAGAAGCTGTAAAAAAAGTAATAGCCAGCATGACTGTTGGAAAGGATGTCAGGTGATGAAAATAATAATGATTTTTTTTGCAAAGCGATTATTTGTATGCATTTATTTCATTTTCAGTGCACTATTCCCTGATGTAGTGAACTGCATGCAGACGGATAATTTGGAACTGAAAAAGCTCGTTTATCTGTATTTGATGAACTACGCTAAGACACAACCCGATTTAGCTATTATGGCAGTGAATACTTTTGTAAAAGTGAGTGAGAAGCGCTCTTTTATTTGTTTTTCACTTTATTCATACCTATAAACTGTGCAATAGTGAAGGGCAAATTTTTTCTGCACTGCGCATGAGTTCCTCATTTGAAATGGCTATTTTTCAATTTCAAATAAATGTAAATTGAATCTTTTGTAAGTGAAACTTTATATTGTATTTGATTTTTTTTAAATCAGTAATTTATTTTTGAAATAAAAGTGATCTTACATTTTTTTGCAGTATGTATATGTATGTATAATTTGCACCACAATTTCAAGCAGGTTGTTCATATGTATCAACAAATGTATTGTTTTATTTTGCACGTGGATTAATGTCCAAGCAGAAATATTTGCTATTTTTTATATTATTATTATACTTATTTGATAAAGTGTACCTTTAAAACAGGATTGCGAAGATCCGAATCCATTGATTCGTGCACTTGCAGTTCGAACAATGGGATGCATTCGAGTGGATAAAATTACAGAATATTTGTGTGATCCTTTGCGCAAATGTTTGAAAGATGAAGATCCATATGTACGAAAAACCGCTGCAGTTTGTGTTGTCAAATTGTACGACATCAACGCTGAACTTGTCGAAGATCAGGGTTTTCTTGATCAATTAAAAGAGCTGATGTCCGATTCCAATCCAATGGTATAAGAAAATTTTATCCTTTTTAATCATCGAGATATTTTCTGAGAGCGTCTGATATCAATAGGTGGTCGCTAATGCAGTGGCAGCGTTGACTGAAATCAATGAAATGAGTCCGAAACCGTTGATGGAAATGAATTCACAAACGGTGAACAAATTACTGACCGCCTTAAATGAATGCACAGAGTATGCAGATTTCGATATACATATGCATTTAATTTACAATAATTGGTGTTCTGATTTCAGGTGGGGCCAGGTATTTATTTTGGATTCTTTGGCAAATTATATTCCAAAAGACGAAAGAGAGGCTCAGAGGTGTTTATTTTTAAAATATTCTTGTTTCTGTTAATTATTCAATTGTTGGTTTTAGCATTTGCGAACGGGTCTGTCCAAGACTCGCGCACGCCAACGCTGCTGTAGTGTTGTCAGCTGTTAAAGTGTGAAATACATTTTATTATTTATGATTGTAATGTGTTATTCAGTGTAATTATTATAAACCAGGTACTTATGAAATTTTTGAAAGCAATCGTTTCCGACACTGATTTTGTAAATATGCTGGTGAAAAAGATGGCTCCACCGCTTGTGACACTTCTGTCCGCCGAGCCTGAAATACAATACGTCGCTTTACGAAATATTAATTTGATCGTACAGAAGAGGTATTTGTTGTTGTTGTTGTTTATTTTAACAAATTTTGAAAATGCTATAAAAGTTCCTTCATGCATTCACGTAGGCCTGATATTTTGAAACATGAGATGAAAGTATTTTTTGTTAAATACAACGATCCAATTTATGTAAAAATGGAAAAGTTGGACATCATGATTCGTTTAGCATCACAGGCAAATATTGCCCAAGTGTTGGCAGAATTGAAAGAGTATGTTCAAGATTTTTCCATTCAATTTATTTTTCCTTATGCAAATGTGCAATTTTTGTTTATTGTAGATACGCAACTGAAGTAGATGTAGACTTTGTACGCAAGTCGGTTCGCGCCATTGGACGTTGCGCAATTAAAGTGGAAACGTCGGCCGAGCGTTGTGTGCAGACTTTGCTTGATTTGATTCAAACTAAAGTCAACTATGTTGTTCAAGAAGCAGTTGTAGTTATAAAAGTTGGACATTTTTTTTCTTTTTTCTACAATTATTTTTTAAATAACAAAAATTCTTCAATAATAATTTATTTATAATCTATTTATTCGTGTAGTGTCAATTTCATTTATGTCTTTCTGCAGGATATATTTAGAAAATATCCGAACAAATATGAAAGCATCATTTCGACATTGTGCGAAAATTTGGATACTCTCGACGAGCCGGAAGCGAAGTATTTGATTATAGTATTTTAAGCAGTTGTTTTGCTTTTTATTAATGGAGAGAAAATATTTTGAAATGAAGGGCCTCGATGATATGGATAATTGGCGAATATGCGGAACGAATCGACAATGCGGACGAGCTGTTGGAATCGTTTTTGGAAGGTTTTGCCGATGAAAATACTCAAGTCCAATTGCAACTTTTAACGGCTATTGTGAAACTATTCTTGAAACGACCAGCCGACACTCAGCAGCTTGTTCAACGTGTTCTCAGTCTTGCTACACAGGTAAATTATTTTCTAATTTTCTAATTTTAAATGAAATAAATGCTTTTTTTGTTTGCTTTGATTTCAGGATAGTGATAATCCAGACTTGCGTGATCGAGGTTACATTTATTGGAGATTGTTGTCAGCCGACCCTGTCACAGCAAAGGAGGTGGTTTTGTCTGAAAAGCCACTCATATCTGAAGAGACCGATTTATTAGAACCGACACTGCTTGATGAACTGATCTGTCACATAGGCTCGTTGGCTTCTGTTTATCACAAACCGCCAGCGGTGTTTCTGGACAGCAATCAAGTGTCTCGTAAAGCTGCATCAGGGCAAGCTGTGTAAGCGCGTTTGCTTTTGCAATTTTTATTTCAACTTTTTAATCGACGCGCGTATGGTTTGTTCATTATTTACGTTTAGCGATGGAATGGGAGCAAATGCTACCCCGAACATGCTTATCGACCAACTTGACGACAAGCCTCGTGTTATACCGGCGCAGGATTCGCTCGTCGCGGATCTACTTAATTTGGATCTGAGCGGCTCTGCGGAACCGCCATATCAATCTGGCTATGGACAAGCACCAATGTCGAATGCACTGGACGATTTGCTTGGACTTGGTTCCGATGGTCTGGTGAGTTGTTTTCTTCATCATCTTGTTTCATTTGCTTTTTTGTTCTTGATGTAAAATATTATTCTGTTATAATTTTTGGATTATTCTTTAGCTTGGTTCGGTGAATAATTTCGCACCAACGGCTCCAACAGCAGCAGCTTCAAATTTAGCTCCGCCAGGGTTAGAAAGCAATTCTTCATCTGGTTTCCATGGTATATTAGGCGACATTTTTGGCCAACCTTTGACAAGCAGTTCTCACGTTGCGCCGAAACAAGTGAACCAACAACCTAAGTGTTGTTGTTGTTTTGTTGTTATTTTTTGAATTATTCATTGTTCAGGTATGGCTTATGGCAACCAGTGGTAAAGGTATGGAAATTAGTGGCACTTTTGCCAGGCGAAATCAAAAGATTTACATGGATTTGACATTTACCAATCGAGCAATGCAACCGTTGAGGGGCTTTGCCATACAATTCAACAAAAATAGGTAAGCGTTCGTTTTTAATTACAATTTATTTATATACTCTTTTTTTAAAAAAATTAGCTTTGGCTTGGCTCCAGCTGAACCATTGCAAGTACAGAGTCCTTTATTTCCGAATCAAAGTGTAAACACCAGTTTATTGTTAAACTGTACTGGTCCAGTTCAAAAAATGGATCCATTGATGGTTCTGCAAGTATATATATATTTTTTTTAATATTTAATACGCATCTTCTTAATGTACGCGTTACTAAAAAGAAAAATTTATTACTTTACAGATTGCCGTCAAGAATGATATAGATATTTTTTATTTTTCCTGTATCATACCAATTTATGTACTGTTTGCGGATGATGGCCAAATGGATAAAAGATTGTTTTTGCAAGCTTGGAAAGATATACCTGCAGAAAATGAAGTACAATACAATATAGAAAATGTTAAAGCACTTTCTCCAGGTAGGCGTGAAATGTTTCATATTCGACTTTTTTAAAATGTCGATTTATTTTCAGATGGCATATGTACAAAATTGGAACAGAACAACGTCTACACAGTGGCCAGAAGAAATGTTGAAAGTCAAGAACTTTTGTACCATTCGATGAAATTAACCAACGGCATATGGGTGCTATCCGAATTGAAGTTACAACCGAATAATTCTTCAATGATCGTAAGTGAAATTTGTTTAAATGAAATAAATTGAATTAATTGTGCAGCTTTTTCTTTTTGATAAACTTTAGCTGTCGTTGAAATCACGGAACACCGTCGTAGTTGACAGTATCAATCAAGCATTTGTGACAATTTTGCAAGCTTAAATCAATTAGATAAACGAATATTTTAATCATATTTATATATTTGTTTCTTTTTATTCTTTGTTTCTTTCTGTTATTAATTAACAAATATTAAAAAAGAAGTTGTCGTCGTGATTGAAGAAATTTTTCCCATACCTTTGAATCACTTCATCCTGTTCGGTGGTGTTTGTAATAGCAATATCAAATAATTCGCCTCACGTTTATTATATGTTTACTGTGCCGGTTTAATTACATGCTGTTTGTTTGAAAATATTCTTGAAATTCATTTTTGCCTAATAAAATTGATTTTTCTTTTTTTCATTTTAAAGTGAATTGAAGAAGACATATTTTTTTTTGTTTCATATTGAAAAAAGATCAAATTCTTGAATTTTCTCGACGATGCATCAGAATAAAAATTACATCAAAATGCTGAAGATCTTTTTTATTGAAAATAAATGCCAAAAGTTAGCTTATCATTAAATGGAAAGGAAAAATTTTCACGTCTTTTTGTATTGCGTTTTTTCAACTTTAACTTCGTCATTTATCAGTTTGTAAATGTAAATTGTAACGATAGCCTGTTGAACGTCAAGTAAAACGAACGATGGCGTCACATTTCTACAAAACGTGCACTACTGTGATCTGATATGAATAAAAATTGCAAATAAAACTTACGGCTCTAATGGAGTGAATGCGCCAGTTATGGAACCAGGATTTATGTAATATATACCTTCGCGTTCGTAAGTTTCCAATTTGTGAGTATTGCCGGTGATCATGATATCAACGTTTAATTTTCTCCTGAGCATCTCAATCACTTGAAAATCACCCCAAGGAACCAGCTGATGACCATGGCAAAGACCAATACGGAACTGTCCAACGGTTACAACTTTCGTCTCTTGATTATCAGAGTCCTGATCGATGAAAATTTAAACAATTGAAAAATATTACAGTGAACAACAAACAAGCTGTGTGCATGCATCTTAGTTCACCTCGTCGAAGTCACCTTTCACAACATGCACGTCGCTGGCTAAACTTTTCAAAAAATCAAACTGCTCTTTTGTACACAAATTTCCAGTACAGAGAATGTGTTGAATTTTGTTCGGCAGCAACATTCTGCGAAACTGTTTTGGCAATGCAGCGCATCGATGAGGAATATGCGCATCGCCAAGCACCAGCACCAACTAAAAAACGAATTTTAATTTCAAAAAAAATAATCATTACAAAAAGTAATACACGTCATATACATAGTTCTTATTTTCTTAGAATTTGTTAACATTTTCATCAAATGCATAAATTAATAAAAGCCAAACAATTCACAAACAAACTAATAACAACATGGGCTTTGCCAAAAAAGTGCATCAATCGTTAATCTTTTACATTGTTCTGAAATTATATTATTTTTGTCATTCTCTGCTAAAATTAAAGAGAATAACAACTGAAACAATTGCTGCATTTCTGAATAAGTGGTAAATATATAAATGTCACAACTGTCAATGCCGTTAAATGCTGCAAAACTTGAAAAGATGCAAGTTTCGAACATATATATATATATGATTTCTCCGTTTCTAATACAAATTTTAAACTCAAGCTTCAATAAAGGTTTTGCAATAAAATCATTCATAATTTTAAAACCAAGTAAACATTATTTAAAAAATACAAACTTTAATTTTACAAAAAAAATACTTTAATAAGATGGATTAACTTCGAAAAACTGTAAACAAACTAAAAATAAGTATAAACAAATTTTGCCAACCAATTCTTTGTTAAACAAACATTTTAAAAAGATAGATTAAAACACAAAAAAGTAAATTATTCACATATTAAGTGGATTGCATAAAGTCAACATTAACAAACAGCCTTAGCAAATGCAAATGAAACAAAACAAACACTCCAATAGAATAAAATTACAGTATTGTGCATATACAAATATATGAGTCCTTACCATAATTAATTAGTCGTAGGATTCAACCAAAAATACACCAATAATATTATAAAATAAAATATAATTCCCAAATGTTCTGCATGTACATTATTTCATTAGCGTTTTGTACTACAGTCAATGAAAATCAAGTTACCGTAAATAAAATCATTTGCACTGTACAGTAAATAACTTTAATACTTAATTTATTTTAATAGCACTATAAAAAATTATGTTTATTATTTTGAAATTAAGTAGTACTTTCATCAATTAATGTATGAAATTAATTAATTAAATCATACGCATTTATTTGATAATTCTTTTTCAAATAAATAAAGCGATGAATGGGAAAGCATCAATTTAATTTTTCACTAAAACATTTTATAAAGCTAACACAATATGAATTCTTTTTTACATTTAACAGTGCAAATACAGTTTAACAGGCAATAACGATCCTGTCATTACATTAACATATATATATATATATATATATATATATCAAGGTCATTATTGTGTAACATGCCTTTCCTTTTATTGTGCAACAATGAATTTCATTTTGCAGCAGCACTCTATTTGTATTTATGCAGCGAAGGTAAAAGGTTTTCCATGATTCAAGCGATAACATTTTCAATCACAGTCGTTACGAAACTTAACAATCTAAAAATCATTAGCAGACACCATATAATAAGTTATTCGTTTTCAGCCGTAACATCCATTACAGCACAACATTTTATTGCTTATACTACAATACATTATTTACAGTAACTTATAAAAATGGATTTAAAAAGTAATAACTGAATTACAATAAACAAAATGATCACGAAGCAGTCTCACTTTGTAAAGTGACCCCATCTCTTGCTGGAAGCATAGTTACATCTGCACAAACTCCCTAAAATTGAAAAATGTAATTAGTGATGCAAACGAAATAATGCAGCTGCTTTGAAGTAAATTTCTATTTTATTTACTACAGTTCAGGTAACAAAATTTGCCACAAATGGCGTATAGTATAATTACCTCATGATCTGCACTGCCAGAAATCTTAGTTATCATACCACTTGAGAGGACATGTATTTCAATGAGCTGTCGCTTAGCCAAAGCAATCAATTCATTTATGGCTGCTTCGTTGGGATTCTGTTCCGAATTACATTTTAAGGCAAGATACAGTTGATTCACTTGAATGCTGTCGGAGAGCAAAATTCGTTTCACGTTTTGAATACCACACACTGCCTGACCTTCAATAAACTGAAGATTGGACAGTTTTCTGAAATTGATAGACGCATTATTTTAACGGAAATGAAAAGTTCGATTTATATTTACTTCTTAAATTCTGAATATGAACGTGGATCCGAATATTTCATGCCTAAATATTCTTCAAAAAAAGTTTCAGGTTTCAGTTTTTTTATCCTCCTCATACATTTAACAAACCAAACTGGATGCTGTTTATTAAATAAACGCATTCTTGCTCTGTAACTCATGTCTAAATTGTATAAAACATTTATTTATTTGAATTCATAATCTTCATGCTGAAAAATAAAAACTAACTTCTAGTTAATTGTTGCATCAACATGTTCTTTCTCCTTTAAATCAGCTTAAACTCTCCTGTATACAGTAGAATTAGTTCTTTTTAATCATTACATTATTGTAGCATTTTGAGAAATAAGTTCATGTGAATGTAAAAATATTTATTTGTTAAAAATTAATATAAGAAAAAAATATACAAAATTTTATCCGTATAAAAGAGAATCGCAGATGACGAATTCGTCTAGTGATGCGCAAGTAGCAGTAGATTGTAATTTGTGAACGTAAATGAACTGATATGTCAAGTATAAATTGCAATGCCTGCAAGATTCACTAAAGATTATCAGATATATCAGACAGTAACGACAGAAAGGATATAGATCGCACTATGAAGGAACGCAATCCACCGCTGATATAATTCCACTAGCATAAAATAGAACACATCTCGTTTCACCAAATAAAACAATCTCACCTCGAGATATTAGATTAATTATTACATAACTTATTTAAACATAATTTGTGACGATGAGTTTGGACACAAAATGTTCATTGCCATATATATAAAGAACAAATATTCGATACATTTATTAACTGAAAAATTTGGTCACCTCTTTGTACAACAACAATAAAAAGGTTCAGAATGAATTTTAGCTTTCTAGCTTGCTGTATATAATTTACGGAATTCTTTCTTCTTTTACTCGATTGTGTTTATTCTATTGTCTTATACTGCTCATCCGATTTTCCCTTTGGCGAGTATTTTGCTCTCGTCATCTTATGACTGTCATACAATTTCTAGACGCTTTCGTAGTCGCCTGTCTCGAAAAAGATGTTTACTTGAAAATTTTTTATTCTGGATATGCTTCGCGATCGATCTTTCTTGTGTAGTTGATTGCTTTTTCCGTGTCTCATTCTGTTTGGTCATCATCAGAAATCATTATGCATTTTTCAATTGCAATCTCCGTCGTAATCGTGAAAAATTCTGCGTTGCGACCATCCATCTCCTGGAGCATCCAGCGCATGGACGTGTCGCGCAGCAGCATCAGTCCGGGGCGTTGTCCAAGTCAAAACTCGTCAACTTATTCGGCCAGTTGTTCAACATGCCGGGGCCAGACCGTGTACTGGGAGAACAGGAAATAATGCAATAAGCGTGACCATTTCCTCACCTATGTTAATCAAGCCTGTTCGAGGTTTCCTGCCCTTTTTACTATTACACAGAACGACCTGTTCTAGAATTTGACCACTTTATTTGATAAAAATGTATACCATTTAAACTGTGCAGTACCTCTGTTTCTGAAGTGTTTCACGCCTATTCTGCCCCGCCGCTGGTTGCAGTTTCATCTTTTCAGGTCTGATAATAATCACAGCATGTACACCACATACAAAAGTCTTTGCTCACCCTCAATCCATGCCAGTGGAATCATTGGCTAGCAGTTTTACGTTTCTTTCTGTCCAATGATTATAGCAAGACTGCTGTTACGTAATAATGTTGGAGGGGGATGGTCCAGACCGGTTCCACTTTACTCTTATTGGTCGTTGAACGCGCTATTTTTTTGGGCCGTCAAGTTGTTGTCTTATTGGTTTTCCTTGTCTAATTGCTCATTGATTCAAATCTTTCCCTTGTGATTAGCCCTTGTGATTGGTCTTTGCCCACGCTATTTTATTGGACCGTGAAATCTTTGTCGTATTGGTTTTCATTTTATTGGGTCGTGAAGTCTTTGTCGTATGGGTTTTCCTTGTCTAATTGCTCATTGATTCAAACTCTTCAGTTGTGATTAGCTGTAATATTTTTTAACTTCATTGGTTCAAATATTCCATTTAGGATTACGTAACTTTAATAATAGTGACGTAACATAAAAAATGAAAATATTTATTGTTCCAAAATTTTATTGTTTGTTTGAAGTTTTGTCATTCATTGAAATTCTGTTTATTTAAATATATTATTTGTGGTGAAGTTTATACTTTTTCATGATCAGCATTCCCGAAAATAATTTTTATCATTATTCTATATTTTATTGTACCAAAGTGACGTTATATCAAATGCGATAGTAATAATTCAGAAAAAACAATACAAAAAATAAGTTAGAGCCATTTGTAACCCGAAAATTGGAAGTGTTGCTACAACATTCCAGATTTTTCAAACACATTAACCGCAACACATTTCTTCTCGATATGGCACGTAGAACGCTTCTGCCAACTACTGATCTTCAGATTCGTGGATTGTATTATTAATGGTTTTGACGGCGACCCGACAGCTTCATTGAGTAGCTTGTCAGGAGAGTTTAAGTGAGATCGCTACATCAGCTACCTGTGAATCAGGAGCTTTATTGCGGTCCACACCGGACAGATCGAACCGAAGAGCGATCCACAGAAAGAACACAAAGTAGACCACATATTCCGCACGCTGTCTCTCTCAAACGTACGCCACGTACGACGCGTTGCTCCAACTCTCTTCTTCGTGAATGTGACTTCACTGGCTTCTTTATTTTTGCTGCTTCGCCAGTGCATAACGTCTGTGTTGATTCCACTTCTTCCTCGACATATTCGCTGACGATCTACTGGCGATGACGATCTACTTCGACTCCACTATCTCTCTACTGCTCTGCTTCGCTGTTCCCAGCTTTCTATCAGTGATTGTCACGGCGTTTTCACCATTGTCTATACTAGGCCTGGATTTAGCGGATGGATGAGTAGCCTGCGTGTGTTGCCAGTGACGTGGTCTGGTCACCAGTATCTTGGCGTGATGTCGCTTTGCCATGCTGCCGCCGACCCTTGTTAGCTTTGCTGCCTTCGTCCGAGAGCTTGGACCTGTAGCTTCAGAGAGGTAACTCAACATCAATTACGTTCTAATACGTTCACCAAAGGGTAGACCCGATTTCCCCGCTGACTCCGCCTACTTTTTCACAGTAAAATTTCATTGGTTGCTGCTCTGACGCGTGCCTGTAAATTTCATTTGTTGTCACTTCTTTGCATTTTATTTGTCAAATATAATTTCTAACTTTTTGACTGTTTTATAATAATTCTGCCGTTCTCAGATTGAGAAAAGTAAGAGAATGAAACAATGAAAAAATAAAACAAAACAATACAATACAATACAATACAGATACAATGCCATGCAGTACAAATATAATGCAACCCATTACTTGAATGGTCGCTGATAATTTTTCTTAACTTTATGATATTGCATATTTAATTTTTATAGAAAAAACTGAATTTTTTGATTGATATAAAAAATGAGGTGCTGTTCATATAGACGCAGCGCAACATTAAATGGTGCGAAACAAATATTCTTTCTTTCTTTCTGTTAGCATCATCAAAGTGCTTTACTTTTATCACGCCAAATGCATAAATACTGTTCAGAAGAATTCCAACGAACAGTTGCTTTGCTTGTCAGATAAATTACGTTTCAGCTAGCAATTAAATGAGATTTATGCAAAAGATGCTTTTCCGTTTGTCAGAAAATATTCTGCTGATTAGCTAAAGGCGATTGTAATACAATGGAAAAATCAAAAAGTGGTGAATTGTCCACAGCTGCAGTTGTCAGCTAAAACTAGGCATGGCAACTGCTAATTTGTTAGCATTTAAATACTTTTCTAGAGAGAGGGAATAGCGATGAACCCCGAACCTCGCGGTCAAACGAGATGCCTTCTGACCCCCCGTTCGAAAAGGATTAGAAGACGAGAGAAGTGAACCCCGTAAATGTGAACATGGCGTCAAGGAACACATCAGGCAGAACTCGGTTGCAGATCATTCGAGCTCTTGCTCATGGTGACGGTAAACGGAAGATGGTCGTCAACTGTCTGTTTGATACAGGAGCTGAGCGGTCTTTCGTCAGAGAGGATGTGGCACAGGAGCTCGGTCTCCCCGGCGGGCTCGTTCGTCGCCTCAACAGGGTTGCTGCCACAGTCATCACCAAATGACGACGCGCCGGTGTCGCCCTGCGGGTTTATCTCTGTGTCTGTATCGTTCGTTCGGTTACTACCGGCCCTGTCGCCCCTTTTTCCTAATTCACGCTTTGTTGGTAACATTCTCACACAAAGAACAGAACAAGAATACAGTAATTATTCGTAAATAACAACATCGACCACCACTGTATATCGAAAGCGCCAAACTATCGCTGCCCCACTGCCAATGATAACAACGCACCACCCTAATCCTTCCTGATCTTCAAGTACCGGTGAGCTTACGGTAGCTTTGTTCTTCTTTCTCCTCTTCGTTATCCAGAGAAGCACAGCAGTTGTTGTCGGTCTGCGTCTGCTACATTACTATTACATTTCATTCAACTTTTTTGTGGCGCAATAGAAAATATAGAATTAGGAAAAATTTGTTTATAAAATGCTAATCACTAAAAAATAAAAAATTTGAAGACAAACAATACATTTAAAGAAAAAGATTGTTAAAACCACTTTTGCTCGAACCTGATAATCAAAATCTGCTACCATAACCTGACGTTTGTTGATTGGACGTCATTCTCACGTTGTAACGCGTGAGCAACGGGTTCATGTATATCAGTAGTGCGCAACTTTCTGGCTACTGGAGGCCGCATTCAGCATCCTTCAAGTCACAGCAGCTGCAAGTGAGCCCAACCACACTGTCCAAAGATATCCAATTTGATTGAAAATCCACCTGTGTCCAATGAGATTTGGAAATCTACCTACGACCGCGTTTACGCCAATTTCAAAAGCATGGAATGAGGTGCATAAGAAGAAATATTTTGTTTTCCCAAAAATTTATTCAGTTTAGCATCGTTCATCGTCGGCCGCACATTTTCGACTGCTCGTTCTATTCGCAGATTGCGCACCCCTGATGTATCTATTGAAGGCGTGCGATAAATTGATTGCTTTGACGGTTTTGAGTGCGATTGCGTCTGATTGATCAACTTCCGTGTGTTTCGTTGTTCTGGAATTACAGCTAATTCCTAAGCCGGAAAAGGGCCAGCGATTCAATTAGCCATACCCAACTGTCTCGCGTACAGTTGGATTAACCTTGAGAATCAAACCTGATTATTCTCAACATATTTTGGTTCCACGAACCGACAGGCCAGAAGTAAGATTTGTTTTGAGATGAAAGCAGAAACGGCGAAAGGGCGCTTAATTCTCGATCAGAGGCGTTAGAAAGGCGTGATCAGCCGAGTTGTGATACAAGTGGAAGAAGCCACCTCACGAACAGCAGCCAAGTGTGTCCTGTATGCGCAGTATGCAGAGGCACATAGAGCTCAGGTTCCGCCAGAATACGCTCTTCCAGACAAAGACGTTCTTGAAGCGGCGCTTCAAGATTGGTGGTCACTGGTGAAAGAAGTGTCCATGACGCGTATCGAGGCTGCGACTTTCTTAAATGAAAAGGAAGCAGGTGATGTCTCACAACAGAATCACAGCTGATGGAGAATCCGCAGCCGAAGTCAGATGGCGACATACGGCACTTAAATCTTTTTGGGACCAATTTGAGGCGTGTCCATCTACGGGAAGAACTAAGCAACATCACAAAGCTCCACTATCAGAGATCATGTTTGTCTAGTCCGGCGTTGAAGGCAATTCAAGGTGTGACGGTTTGTGCGCCACTCGAGAATCGATTTCACCGACTGGAGGACGTCGTGGAGAGTCATGGATGTTCCCGCGGTTATACTTGGTTGGATTAAAGTCGTACGCGCACGACGAAACTGCACAGCTGACGAGACTGCATGATGAGCTGAATAGGCACTTTCTACAGCTGAATGCTCTTGAGAAAATGTGATTAGTCATTTTTACCTACTTTTGCTCATAATAAAAATCTCGGACCGTAACCGACTTAAAGAGCTTCGTCACGGACAAGATGGATGATGAGATCACGTCGGATGAGTTTCTCGCCTTTTTGTTAGATCAAGCCAGGATCAGAGAATCGAACAACGCAACTCGAACGAAAGCTACTCTGAAGAAGGACAAGCCGGAGTATGAGAAAAGAGAGTCTGAATTATGGTTCAGGACCGCGTTGGGGCCGTGCAATATGGATCAGAGTGTTTCGTGTGTGGCGGGAATCATCTGCCCGACGATTGTCCGCGGTTCATGACACACCCCGTGCCGGAGAAATGGCATTGTGTGCAGAGGCTCCATCTCAGCATTGTCTGCTTGCAGAAGGGACATCGCAAAGAGGATTTTCCAAAGAGGAAAGCGGGACAGGCGTTGAATGCGCTGCTTGAATGAGGCGCCACAAACAAGCGCGAGCACCGCCAGAGGGTGGGGGATCCTGCCGACCGCCGCCGACTGAACCGACGATCCAGTGATGAAGTGATTTGAAGAATTCTCTGCGATGGATTGAGATATTCCGTTGACATTCTCTGGAGACTTGATTCGCCCCCTCTGCCAGACAACATGGAAGTCGCGTTGAGTAGGCTACGAGCGTTGAAACGGCGGTTGAACCGCGTCCCGGAGAAAGAACAGGTGTACGCAGGAGTCATCTGTGCCTGTCTTGACTGTGGATAGGCAGAAGAAGAGGATGGAAGAAAAGGTCCGTCTGGAAGAACATGGTCAACCTGTCCCATCCGGCCGTCTAGCAAGACAATCACGGTAAGAAGAAATGCCGGGTAATGTTCGACGGCTCTGCGGAATGGAACAGTACATCCTTGAACAGCTGTCTCGACCCAGGACCGAAGTTACAATGCAACGTATAGTCACCACGCTTCTCTGGCTCCGAGGATCCAGGATAGCACTGCAGCCGACACCGAGAAGATGTACCTGCAGGTCAAATTACGTCCGGATGATTGGGACGTGCCGTTTTATACGGAAGGATGGGTGTTGCACAGCCCCCATGAAGGTCTACCGGTTGACGCGGGTGAGGTTCGACCTTACATGCTCCCATTGCTCGCCATGCAATTGGTGAGGCACCATGCGCAACGCCGTTGGAGCATCAACGAGCTGTAATGGAATTGATGTGGTGCGGCAACTGGTCTAGAGGCTGACGAAACTCATGCGAGCTGACGGCGTTTTTTCGGGTAATGGGCAAGCAATGTGTCAGACGCATTGAGAGCTTCACCAGATGAACCCAGTAAGTCACAGTACAGCTTGCCGATTTTAAAGATTTTAATTTATGAAATTAATTGAATTAATTACTTTAAGTATTACTCGAATTAAGTCACTGTTACTGCAGAGTTCAACGTGGGTTTTTATGATGAAGTTTTTAACTGCAGCTTCAGCAAAATATGAACATAAACAGCAACGTAATCGTTAATAAAAATAAAGTTTGTAACATAAAACCGCTATATACTATCATATTCATTAAGTCATTTTAACGCAGCATTATGAAAATAAAAAAGCAATGAGAAAGATTTTTCAAAGTAAAATGCATTTATCGAGGAAAGTTGTAAAACTTATGCAAACTATTTCTCACAGTATGAACTGTATGTCTATGGTAAAAGAAGTTATTGATTTTTTGGTGCATATTTAATGAAATTGAAAATTGTTTTTGAAAGTGTTAATATTTTCTATTTTCAAAAATTACGATAAATTGTAAGCATTTCATTATTGTTAAATGCAGTTCTCAATTTTATAATTTTTACTTATTTTAAGCGCGTAATAAGACGATAAAGTTATCATAAAAATGTTGTGCATTGCTTTAATTGAATATTCAGTGGTAGCAGCGAATTGGCTGTGTGAAACGTATGAAATTTTCTTTGCTTATGATTAATTATATGTGTAATTGTTTTTGAAGAAATTGGCATGCGTAAAGAGGCGGAGAAGACTGAAGTGAATAATACAGTTTTCGTCCAAGGCATTCCGGATATAGCATCTGCCCAGATGATCGCAGAATATTTCAGCGAAAGTGGAGAAATTATGGTCTGTACATGAGGAGTTTTGTCACCTTTTAACAAAGTGGTTTGATGTAATTCAGGTTATTAAAAATACGCTTGACTGCACTGACCTTTTTTATTAAATCGATTTAATATTTTCAATAATATTTGCTTGTATAAAAATTGCGGTTTACTTTTAGGATTGAAATTTCCTTCGTTGTGGAGGCCATCCCAGTTTTTGGACAAATCTATTATTGAAGCTGCTGAAAAGTTATCGATTTCACGAAAAGAATTTGTTTGTGATCTGCCCATAGAATGGCCTAAAAGTATGCTCAGTTTAATGTTTAATATTATTAAAATATTTATGCTATTTAAACTTTTTTATACACAACTCCCGTTGCATAACCAACATGCAGATTTTGTAAAAAAAACAACAAATATTAAGTACCGTTTTGAAACTTTAGTTGGAAAACTTTCTGAGAAATATGCTTCAGGTGTTGCATGTTATGAGATTAATTATTTGTGTTTATTAAATTATTTCCTTGTTCTTCAATGATTTGTTTTATTTAAAGTACTTGAATCATGTCAATGCTTTGGTAAACTTGAGATGAGCTGGTTCAGTGGCATAGTCGAACGTCCAAGCAATAGTAGATGATGAAGTGCTAATCACCGTTTCTTTTATTGTATTAATTGAGCTTTACGTGCGTATTTACTTTTTGAGAAAGAAGATGTAAAGACTATGCTTGCTAGCAGCCGACACGTAGGTGATGGTTATGAAGTGAAATTGAAAGATTCATCTGGTGAACCTCGACCGGTAAGTTCTTTACGAAAGTTTTGCATATCATATTAAAGATGAATATTCATTGATTGATCAATATTTTAGGTGGTCCTTAAACCATGGATCATGACTGAAGGTGTTTGTTTGGATGATCATGTTTGTCTGGTCCGGCGTTGAAGGCAGTTGAAGGTGTGACGGTTTGTGCGCCGCTCAAGAATCGATTTCACCGCCTGCAGGACGTCGTGGAGAGTCATGGATGTTCCCGCGGTTGAGCCTGGTTATATTACAGTCGTACGCGTACGACGGAGCTGCACAGCTGACGAGATTGCATGATGGGCTGAATAGGCAAAATACCTTTCTCTGCTTTCAGTTTTGATTGGTAAAATGATTTCAAAATCCAATGATTCTTTTTGATTATCATTTGGTTATCATCGAATACAACAATTCCAACTTGAATGTTTAGTCAACTCAGTGGTCTGTTTACTTTAAATATTGAAAAAAAATTTAATACAATTTACACAAAATGTATAACCACAGATGTTTATTTTAAACAATATTCCATATTTTTATTTTTCAATTTAAACAAAACATGGAAAGAACAACAGCAACTCGTGTGAATTGCAGCGAAAGAAAGAAGCGTTGGAATAATTAAGTATGAGGAACAATTTCAGAGAATAGGCTGGCAAAATCGAAAATGTAATACAATGTTAACAAATTAGCAGTTGCCAGTCCTAGTTTTACCTCAAAACAACAGCTGTGGACAATTTATCAGTTGTTGATTTTGCCATTGTATTAAAGTCCCCTTTAGCTACAATTTGTGACAAACGAAAAAGCATCTTATGCATAAATCTCGTATAACTGCCAGCTGAAGCGTAATTTATCTAATGAGCGAAGTACTTTATTGCTTGAAATTTTTTTGAACCGTATTTTTAAACTCGGATGGATAAATAAAAGTGAAGCACTTCGAAAGCAGAAAGAAAGCGTTAGACAGCACCAAGTAGAAAAACGCTTGAAGCTGCTTCAAATTCACTTTCCACTGGAAGACTGCAATTTTTGGATGCCGACATTTGTGCGCCATTTGGGTATGATTAATTTTCTTCTTTCAGAATCAACAAAAGGCATTCGTGCCACAAGAAATATCAGAAGTTGATCTTCGATTGTAGATAAAATAAGAAATGAAAACTAAATATTGTTGCAAAATGATTATTTAAAATGAAATTTAAAACCGTCAAATTGATTTTCGTTTTGGTTTTGCGTTTGATTTCAGTGCTGAGCATTCGAGCGTTATTAGCTGATGAACGAAACAACTGTCACAATATTTGTTTGTCTCTTGTAATAAGTAATTACAAGAAACTGATGAATCAAATATCAGATATCATCATCCGTCTCAAATTTTTGTCTGTTGAAATTCTGAACTGGGAATGGGCTGGATTTTTCACAGATGTCAGTACAAGTATTACTAATACCGGAGTAAACAAGATGTACATCATAGAGCAGGAAGCAAGCTAGTGATATCGTGCGTAATGGTCAACCCAGCTGACTGGGCTTGACTCTAAACGGGATCGGAGCAAAATCAGTTTTAAAAAATTCAAGACTGCTAATTCTACTTTCGTTTATTGCCATGTTTACGTTAAGCTTCCTTGTGTTCATTTCCATATCGTTGCTTTGACATTTTTTTATGAAGGTGGAGACAAATAATGATGAAATTTAGTTTGGGACTGCAAAAAGGCACCAACAGAAATTAGTATACAAAAGAAGGTTCTACACCCTGAAGCGGACAAATCGTAATGATAAATGCTAGATGTAAATAAAAATAAAAAGAATGACTTAACGTAGCACATTATCATTGTAAGATCACAAGCAATCCATTTTTTTAATTTAGGAATTGCTGGGCGTCCGTAGCGCGTTTTCCCCAAATGTAGAAATGGACCTTTTCCATACTTATTCATTATTATTGTCCTACCTGTCTTGTCCTTGCACCTGTCAGATTTGATCATTGTTGTAAAGTGAAAGATTGTATAATATTTAGTTCATAAACAACATAAAAAGTACGATGTGGAATTTTATTACGGACAGTTATCAAGCTGAGCAGCAATTTCATTAAATCTAGCAAATATATCATTATTTTCAATGCAAACTGCCAACGATGGTTCTTTGGCTTGATCTTTCTAAATTATATGAAAAGAATTAATCTAATTAGTTGTGAAATGCTTTTGAACTTACAAAGTATGGTTTGTCTATATGACAAAATATATTGCCAGGATCTGAAACTGCCCAGCTTGTTTCGTCCAATTCAAGATTGGTATTATGACCACTAACCGAAGCTGGACTGGTGATTAAACGAATGTGCCTTTGAGAAACTCTGCAATCACTTTTCAGTTTATTGTCTCTTCTTGACCACACTTTTATCGTCTTTTTTAAAGCTTTCACAATAATTTTTTTGTAAATTTCTAAAGATTCATTTTAATTAATAATAATTAGCTTGTGCACAGTGCATTTCTTATTATTATACTTTAAGGTAATAAAATTTGTAATCTGATTAAAGTTAATTCTATTTTATCATTATAAATTTAAACATTTTTGGCGTTTTTTAACTTTTGGAAAAAATGACACTAGTCTTTCTGACATCAGAGCAGATATGCAACAGAAATTTTATAAAATTAACAGTCACTTTGCAATGCATAAATTGTCAATGATTTATTTCTTTTACTTTAAGACATGTAAATAAGTTTTCATATAACCATTAAAATGAACATTAAGCTTTTCTTATAATAATTTAAAATTCTGGTAATTGTTTAAGCTTACCATATTTAGATGACTCTGATTTGCTGTAAATATAAACTGTTACAGGACCTCCAGCATTATCTGTACGAATTGATCCTCTTGATGTAAATGGTGGCAGAGTTGGAATCTCTCCTTTTATTAATTTACCGAAGTATGGCATTGCTGCAGTTTCTGTCTCAGGGATATCATTATAATGTATCATAGGTTGAATAAATAGCAATGATGCAGCTAAAGAGACAATGTTGAGCAAAATTAGTTAATGCACTATTGAATGATTAGAACTTCGAAGAAAACAAATTGAAAGTGAGTAATACAGAAATATGCCACTAAATGTTTTCTTAGAGTATAATATTATTTCATGAAATGTGAATTATTTCATAACATGAAATAACAAATGGTTAGTAATGTATAATTTATTATTTTAGAAATAATCTTCATGAATTATTGATCATTCTGCAATTAAAACTGTTGATTTAATCAAATTCAAAGCAATAACATTTCTATATTACATCTTTAATTTGATGAATGTTGTTACTTTTGAAGAGGCAAGCTAACTTATATGAGCATAATTGTTTTGCTTATGGAAGTACAAACCTATAGCATTTATTTGAGATTCAGGGATAGTTAGACAAAGTAATAAATGTCCTTTTGCAGTCTCAGCTGCCGGCCAAGTGTAAACTGTTTTTGGGATCGGAAATCCTGGTACAGTATGCACAATCCACGCTGCGGCATCTGCATTGGTAGATAAGATGATTACTCCTGCAATAAAAATACAAAATTTTATATATAATTTCATCAAATGTTTCCAAAATAATTAACATGTGTTTATATCACCTTTGCTGTTCGATTTTGTTTTGACCTTGGGAACTCGAGGTGGGGCGTTGTTGTATGCAAGAAATTTTATCTGATTATTGTCTCCTACGACATGCTCTAATGCCTTAGCAAATGAATGACCGTTGGCAGCGTTGATTGCTTCTGCTCCATTCTGCCAATTTCCTGCAGCACCTGCTACAATAATTTTGCCGTTCACCTGCCCTGGTGCTTTGTATACTATGGACCTATATTTATATTTGGCATATTTCATTTCAATTTTCAAAAATGGATCAAAATTATTGACTGTGTTTAAACTTATTTGTCAACCTGAAATGATGCTTTATTACATAATTTTTGTGAATATGAAATATTGTGGGAAAGTTCGATTTCAAACCACAAATGTGCTGTGTCGTTTTGAGAAAAATGAGATACAGTACTCATCAAAATGTTGCAATTTTATTATTATTATTATTATTATTATTATTTTGTGCTATTAAAGAGCTGTCACTTTGAAGAACTGCACGTTTATTTGTTTATCAGATGCCGATGAAAGCAAAAAATTGTTCTAATATTGTTAAAAGTTTCTTCTAAACTTACCAGTTTACTGGAGCGTTACCACCTGCATTCTGACATTTTGAAGTTTGCGAATACGAAAAATTAATAAAAAGAAATATAGAAATAACTTTTAAAAACATTAATGTCATTAACTTCATTATTAACTAAGTTTTAGACAGATTTTAAATAATGTCATTTATATCAATAAATATTTATGGCACAGAATAAACTGAATAATATTTACTAAAAATTTACCATGTTGTTGATTAGAGTTATGCTTAATACAAAACTTACAGAATGTAATTCATAATAATTATCCTTTAAACAATGTTCGCTTTGCTTAGTTTGTTTTTATTTGTTGTTATTCGCACTATTTATTTCTGCTGCTTTATCTGTGCAGCTTTTGAGTGCGCACTGAAAAACAGATTACTTTAAGTGTAAATGAAAAATCTTTTCCTGCTTTGCGTTTCTGAAATATTGAGTTGCATATTTCAGTTCAATTAAGGCCATTTAAAATATAATTGAATATACTAATGATATATTACTAAAAATGAAATATTTGTTTACAATGGATTTTTATGGAGCCTTGAAATTCGCATAAATGTGTGCACATTATTATTTTCAAGATTTTCTGTGTATCATCCCTTTGTTTCAATTAATGAGGTTTATAGTTATAAATTTATAACGTTTTATTTTGAATAGAATTTCAAATACTTAAATATCTAGAATGTTTAATGATTTGATCTGAGGGCGATAACAATTGCCATTAATTTCGCAAACATCAACTTATGATATAAAGATATCGATTATTCTAAGCAAACTTATATGATTTTTTTATTTATTGGAAAATTTATGTAACATTTGCGGTGCACTGTTGGATAGGAAGAGCAATTAATGAAGAATTATGTATATTTTTATATATTTTATTTATTAGATTATGATTCTGATATCTCACTTTATAGTACAAATATTTTATAAATACTGGCTTGAAAACACATTAAAAGTCGTTTCTCATATCAATAGCAGTAGCAAAATAAAATTTCTTTTAAAAAATTACGTAAATGTTTGCTAAATCTTTTGAATACTCAACAAAGTAATTTTCATTTTAAAATAATTACTCGAAATAAAAGAAAGGACAAATATAAAGGTGGAAACAGGTAAACATGCATCTGTTCCGTTATTAGAATTTGTACTTATGTTTATAATATATTTAATAAATTTTCATATGGATTTGAGTTCACATGAAACTGAACATGAATTAAAAAGAATCATTATTAAAGGTAAATCAGAATATTCAATATGATCAAAATGCATCAAATGCATTGCAATGCATCAATGATCAAATATGCAGAACATCAAATTCTTTAATGTTTTTTAATGACCATATTTATGTATAACAATAGCATAGATGTGTGATTGCAAGGAATTTCTTTACAATGCAATTGATGCTGCATGGCTTACTCAGGCTGCTCAATTCTAAGTAAAGATTATAAGTTATGTAAATTACTTTGAATATGTAGTGCACTGCGGCGTATTATCAAATTTGAAGATGCGTACACATGATAAAGTTAGAATTTATTTGCGTATGATACGTTTCCTTAACTTCCTAAACTATTCTGTATTCTGACAGTTTATTTCTGTTTGATACGTTTGTTTTAATTGTATTTTTACATCAGTTAAATAGAGCTACATAAGATGCAATTGCTAGTGATTATGTTAGAAGAAAGATGCTCGATCTGTTTAATCAGCCAAATGATACATTACATTCTCGAGCTAATTAAAATGAAAATTTTGTGAGCAATAATTTGGGACAAACAGGCATTAACAAAAATGTGTTACAGTTGTATCAGAGTCAAGTAATTTGAAATGTAAATTGAAAACTCACTTTTAGATATGAAAATTGATGCTTTTATGCAAAAATGAATGTTGAACTACCGAGGCCAAAATTTCCCCAGAATGCTATTTATGTGATTTACTCATTCATGCTGAATGTATCCTGACTTAAATTAATTGGTGTCGGCTTTGCTACTTAATAACACCAATACTAAAAAATCTTGAAGTTCTTGATTTTGACATTTGACAATTTCTTAAACTCATAATGTAGGTTTTAGTATTGTTGGGTTCCAATTGACTCTGAAATTTTGATAAGAGCAAACTGTTGTTAACTGTTTCTAAAATATCTATTTATCATGAGTCAGTGATGCAGCAAAGTTGTCTATTTCTGGTTGATTGACAAAGTTCATGGCATGTTTTCATGAAACAGGGCTGTTTTTTGTTGAAACAGCTACCGTAATATGCATAAGGACATTATAAATAAGATATTATAAAAGTTAGATATAACAAGAATATGCATCTGGCAATCTAGTTCAAGAAGAGAATCTGATTACTTGCTCCGCACTGCTGTCATATTTGAATTTAGAGAAAATTTCACCTCTGCATAAGTATCAGCTACTTCTAATATTGGTGAGTCACTTATGTGCAAATCACACCAAGAAACTTCCTCATCAGAAATATAATCTCGCGTTGTCGTTCATTGCAAGCGTGTTAAAAGAAATGCTGTGCATGGAGTCATTTGCACATGTTTATCCGTTTAAATTGATGTGATGATGTTTAAATTTTGTTTACTTTTGATTATCAGCTGGTCGACAATGTTTAAATTATTACACTTTATTAAACAATAAGGCAAAGACATTCCTAGCTATTATTATTGTTTCAATGAAAAATAAACCCTGATTTTCAAGGCATAAACCATAATAAAAATGAGAAATTCTAACTGGGATAGATCATGGGGATTCCTTGATTACACTTGCCTTATTTTCTGTAAACATTCGTGAAAATGCACTAAACCTTAATGTAATCAGAATAGCACTACAAATATTTATCAAAAATATTGCTGGGAAATCAGTGAGATTAATATTATTTGCTTGCAATAACAATTGAACTTCTCTTATTTGCCAATGTTAAAAAATATTATTTCTTAAAAATATAACAAATCTATAACAAATGCAGGATTTATTCTTCTATGAAATTGACATACATACAGTCCAAGCGACCTTATACAGTCCAAGGGATAACTATGAAAGGCATCGGCACCTTATGCCATAAACAAAAAGTAAAACAATATGCTATGAGATTTTACAATGGACAGTCTTCGAGTTGTGCAGCAATTTCACTAAATCTAGCAAATATATCATTATTTTCAATGCAAATTGCCATCGCTGGTTCTCTGGTTTGATTTCTCTTAATTATGCAAAAAGTAATAACTTAAATATTTCCAAAAGCGTTTAAACTTACAAAATATGGTTTGTCAACTTGACAAAATATATTGCCAGGATCTGAAACTGCCCAGTTTGTGTCATCTGCCTCAAGATTGGTGTTATGACCGTTAATGGAAGTTGGACTTTTGATTAAACGAATGTTTTTTTGAGGAACTCTGCAATCACCTTTCAGTTTATTGTCTCTTCTTGACCACACTTTTATCGTTTTTTTCAAAGCTTTTATAATGACTTTTTTGTAAATTTCTAAAGATTCATTTTCAGTGATCATAATTATCTTTCAGCTACTGTATTTTATAAAATAATTTTTTAAAGTTTAAGTAGGCTTTGCTGAAAATAAATTTACAATTGAAAGTTAAATTTGTTTAGCATATTTTAACAGTGCAAGGCAAATAAATAACTAGATAGTTCAAAAATCACACATTTTTGTTTTATTCAAGCTGTTGATGCATTACTTTTTTTACTTCTAAAACATAAAGGAGTTCTCACTAAAATTAAAGTTAATTAAAAACTTATAAATGAAGAATTGAAAATTCCTACAACTATATATGCGTACCATATTTCGAGGTCTCTGATTTGCTGTAAATATGAACTGTTACAGGACCTCCCGCATTTTCGGTTCGAATTGATCTTTTTGATGTGAATGGTGGCAAAGTAGGAGTTCGTCCTTCCTTTAATTTATTGAAGTATGGCATTGCTGCAGTTTCTGTCTCAGGAATATCATTATAATGCACCAAAGGTTGAACAAGAAGTAATGAAGCAGCTAAAAAAGCAGCGGTGAAGAGAAAAATATTTTTAAAAAATATGATTATTAAAAGACAAAAAGTAGAACATAAAATTTGAGCAATTTAAGTTATTTTCATAATACTCTGCCATGAAAAAGTGTTAAAAATGTAATCATTTTCTCAGAATAATTAGTGCATCAAAGAGTAAAAATTATTACTTTATTAGTAGTTTTAATGGATTATTAATTGTTCATTTTTAATTTAAGATATACATTAAAATGAGTTGTAAGCAATGTCATTTCTTTATAAAATCTTCAATTCTATCAAATATTGCAACTTCTGAAAACGCAAACTGCCCTAAATCAGTAATTTCAGTAATGAAAATGCAAACCTATTGCATTTATTTGAGATTCACTGATAGTGAGACAAATAAGTAAATGCCCTCTGGCATTCTCAGCTACCGGCCAAGTGTAGCCTGTTTTTGCTGCAGGAAATCCTGGTAAAGTATGTACAATCCACGCTGCAGCATCTGCAGCAGTAGATAAAACTATCACTCCTATAATAAAAATGCAAAATTTTATATATAATTTCATCAAATGTTTCCAAAATAATTGACATGTGTTTATATCACCTTTGCTGTTAGATTTTGTTTTGACTTTGGGAACTCGAGGTGGGGCGTTGTTGTATGCAAGAAATTTTATTCTACCATCGTTTCCTACGACGTGTTCTAATGCCTTAGCAAATGAATGGCCGTTTTGTACGGTGATTTCTACTGCTCCATCCTGCCAATTTACTGCACCACCTGCTACAATAATTTTGCCGTTAGCCTGCCCTGGTGCTTTGTATACTATGGACCTACGTTTATATTTTACATTTTTCATTTCAATTTTCAAGAATGCAATGAAAATTTTTGACTATGTTTAAACTTATTTGTCAATCTATAATGTTGTTTTATTACATAATTTTTGTGAATATATAACATTGTGAAAAAGTTCGATTTCAAATAGCAAATATGCTATGCCGCTTTCAGAAAAATGGAAATACAGTACTCATCAAAATTTTTGTGATTTTATTATTATTATTATTATTATTATTATTATTATTATTAAAAATTATATATCTATTTGAGTAACTGCATTCCTATCTGCATGGAAAATGCTGATGAAAACAAGAAAAATATTCTAGTATTGTTAGATGTTTCTTCTACACTTACCAGTTTGCTGTAGCGGCACCTGTTCTATCCTGACATTTTGAAGTTTGTGAATATGAAAAATTTATGAAAAGAAATAATGGAATAACTTCCAAAAACATTAATGCCATTAACCACGTTATTTACTGAATTTAGAGCCTATTTTAAATCATGTCATTTAAGATAGTAAATATTTATAGCATAGAATAAACTGAATAATATTTACTGAAAATTTACCGTTGCTGTCGATTTGAGTTATGCTTACAGAAAGTAATTTAATCATGATAATTATTCTTTAAGCAATGCTGCCTTGCTTTCATTGTTTTCATTTCTTGTTGCTTGCACTATTTATTTCTGCTGCTTTATCAGTGCAACTTTTGAAATGCACAATGAAAAACAGATTATATTAATAATTATAAATATAATTATATATAATATATAATAAGTAAATTATATATTATATAAAATAAAAAAAGATTATATAATAAATATATATTTGTGACGACGACCACGAAATTGCACCTGCGCATCACGTTTACCTTTTTGTAGGTCAACCGGCGGTAAAAACGAAGTTGTCAGCGTGGAGTAGCAAGTAGTGTGGTGAATTGAAATAGTCATACGGCGTGCGCGTCCCGCCCTGCTTGATCTTAGYATWWCACAAATGGTGCGTATTAATCGAACACCCGACGGCGCTACAAATTATATAATAAATATTATATATAATAAAAAATATATAATAAATAAGGAAATAGATTAAGTGAAAATGGAAAATCTTTTCCTGCTTTGCGTTTCTGAAATATTAAGTTTTCACTTTGGTTGATGTGGGCTAGTCTGAACTCATCCGCATCCCAATTTCCCCAAATCCCGCCCCCTTTTTGTGATTGACTGTACACTAATAGGTTGCACGCGATTGATCAGCAATTGGCTAATGACTTCTACTATTTTATTAGCTAATCATTATGATAAATGATTGGGTTAACAACTTTGCCATTTAATTAGCTATTCAGCTGTGATCAAGGATTGGGTGATTGTTGTTTATATACTCTTCACCTAATATGGGTGCAGTACCATTAAAATACCTCATATGGACATAAAAAAACATTTACTATTTTTTAAAGAGGAAGCTTTTTAAGATATGGTGTTAACTATCTTTTATTGCATTAAAGAAATTATAACAATAACAAAGTTAATATGCTTCAAACTAATGTTTAACTTCTTTACACTTGCATATTCTTTGTGTATGCTGTTAAGAAGAGCATTTAACAAAATATATTGCAATATTCGAATATGGCTTTAAATAAGTGGTTATCTTAGTCAATAACATTAATGATTCTTCAGTTTTACATTTCATTGTTCGCAAAATAACTTGCTTTTGAAATTTTATTTCTTCACATCTGTGCTAATCAGCAGACTACTTTGCACAGAAACATTTCTGCTTTTCGATACATGTATGCATAGTATACATAGTATACTACTATGCAAATGTATAGCATACAGCATCATGTTACAGCACCAATAAATAACGATCAACAACAACTAACAAGCAATGAAAATCAACAATAGCCAACAATAAATAAGAATTAACAATAACCAGCAATAAATAAAAATCAACAATAACGAACAATAAATAAGAACAACAACAAACAAGCGTGAACTATAATACAATATATACAATATATGACAAAGACAAACTATACAATCATAAGGAATAAAAAATATATACAACAGTAATGAATGAAATATATACAACAGTAATAAACAGTGCAAAAGTACTATAATCGTAGTGATTCAGGAGTATGATACGATATTGCACTCAAAAAATGCTCAACACTAATTTCATTATGAACCAATCTACCCGTAAGCGAAGCTACCCGTCGCTGCTGGACTCCGTAAGCTGCGCTACGTCTTACGGAGCCCCTTCCATGCGTATAGCCATCATCTATTTGCCGCATCACCGTTTCAGTCTTACCCTGTTCATCAAGGATAAGTTGTAAAAACAGATAAAACCTCAGGTGGTGCTTTCGTGCTCTTTTGCTCATGCGGCTGTGCCAACCGTCCAGATGGTTGTTGATCCGCTCAGACACACCATGAACGTTCCAAAGCTTAATTTTTGTGGCCTGAAGCCACTCTTGCTGGAAATATTGGAACAAAGCTTCCAGTTGACTCGACGTCCCAACATTTATGATTTCAAAACCAGCGGGTACAAGGTGCACCGGAAAAAATGCTAATGCCATCAGCATTTTTACCTTTTTTCTTACCTCCAATGATGAGTTTGCCTGTAATGTAACTTCAAAAAATTGGTAATTTTTAGCTGTTCTTTGTGAATACTGTTAGCAGAGAAATCTTCTGATTTGTCTATATAGCTGAATATGTACACGCTGTCTCTCTGAGCATCGTAATTGGTCCGCGTCTTCTGCGGAAGACAATGAAAAAATGTAGCAGTCGCATCAGCACTGAAAATATTCTTTGCTGGATATCCTCCAAATAATTTGAGCAGAGTTCCATTCAACCAGTTCTCCGCTTGCTGCTGGAAAACATGCTTATGTAGCCCTCATCAGTGCTAAATGGTTATGAACCACCACCAACGGTTAAATATTTATTATTTGTCAACAGTGTCTATAAGACAATGTCAATAAGATGCGCAGGTACAATTCTGTTCTTCCGCTGCCACGTTTAGATTCTCTGCATACACGTTTAAAAAAATTCCATGCCTAACGTTCAATCTTTCGAACCGGCCAGTACTCATGGTAAACAGAACGTTTCATTCTATGGCAAACGCTTCTGCCTTTTTCATCAAAACAGGTTCATTCACCGGAAGATTCAGAGCTTTTGCTTCCCTGAACCAGAGTAGAAATGCTTCATTGACATCTCAGCAACGTTCTGATCACATGCGTTTTTGCTATGGAAAAAACTCTACACGGTTAAACGAATTCATGATTTCACTACGGTTCTTGAAGTTTCTCATATATAATTTCACGGTAACAACCAAAGAATGTTTCCCTTGATTATTTTAATACATAAGCACATCTTTTCAATGAATAAGTTTTCATTGTAGTATAAATACACTTTCTAAGTGATGTAATTTTAACATGAAATAAATAACACCTAAAATACAGTATCCACACTCACATAAGTGCAATTTAAGAAGATATTTTAAACTAATTTTTATACGCCTAATTAAAGGCACACAAAATTTGCAAATGCAAGGCAAATTTTGTTTCAAAAAGCACGAGTACTTACAAGAAAGATGATGTACCCATTTGTGCTTCAAATTTAAACTTTTATTGTTGTTAGTACTTGGGTCAGTAACTTCTCCTCCAGGTAGAGGAGTGTCAGGCACAATGACAGCTGTCGTCATTATAATATTTATCTGATTTAATTATTGGGTTTTGTAAAATTTGCAAAGGGGAGACCCGTTTCCTCCAACTAACTCCGCCTCCTTTTTTCTCCTAAATTTCACTGATTCACGGTTATTTATTTATATTTTTTACTACGATTATTTATATTTTTTAGCTGCCGCGCTGATGCCTTTTATTTGTTCGTTATTTCTTTCCTCTCAATGGTCAATTGTGAATTAATTTACAGCTCTTTTACTTTTAATTTATATGTTTTATCAAATCAAATAGTTTTAAAATGCAATTATTTGATGAACTGTAATTTTAATTAATCAATTATTTTGATAAAATCTGAGCGAGATTGCTTTTTTATAGAAAAAGTTGTGTCACCATGATAGTGCTGTCTAGGCAGATAATAGATTTTACTATACCGGATGAAACGAATGATCACAAGCCTGCTGTTATATTTGACTATAATCAGTGCGAGGGAGCTGTAGGCAAGCTTAATAAAATGATCAAAGAATACAGCACTTGGTGATGTTCAAGACAGGGTATGTCCACTGGTCACTTTATGAACGTCCTTGATTTGCCGCCCTGAATGCGTTCAAATATATTCTACAAAATGTTATCTTTCCATGGTCAAGTTTCACCACGTCCAAGATTGTTTCTAAACAATTTTGGCTAGACTTCGTTCTGCCTCACATTCAGAGGCGAACAAACGCAAGTTTGGTCCAGATCTGGCTATATTTTGACCTCGTTTTCTTATTGGTCGTAAAATGCACTGTTTTATTGGACCTTTATACTGTTGTCTTATTGATTGATTGAAATAAACTTAATATAATTCTCGAATAAGAAATATTTTCATTATTTTGTCTCTAGGAGTACTTAAAATAAGAGGGGGAAAAAGTCCCTCAAAAATCCCTAAGCAAACGGGGCAATCAGGATCCAGTCTAAGAGTCACCTCAAACCATCTGTGGATTTCATTTGTGATTAACTGTAATATTTTTTATTACATTGGTTCGAATATTTCATTTAAAATTATGTAACTTCAACAGTAGTGACGTAACACTAATAATAAAAATATTATTCAAGAATTATATTAAGCTTGTTTCAATCAACCAATAAGAAAACGGAATGATGGTCCAATGAAATAGCGCGTTCTACGACCAATAAGAAAATGGGGTCAAAATATGGCCTGAACTGTACCATCCCAAGTTTTACCGTACTGCCGAGAAATGTTCAAAGGGTGATGCGAGCGGTGATTGCAAGCTCAGGATTTCATAAAGAACGTCGCAGAAGAGGAAGGTATTGTATGTGCTCCTGAAAGCCTGAAAAGAAATATCAACAGAAATGTGGCGTGCGCCACTAGTTCGAGCGTGACCAGCACTGTTTTGGTCCTTCAAGACGCGTCTGTGACGCTGCCGTGAAACTAAGTATTGAGAGCTATATTCACTGTTTGTTCTTCTTAGATGCAACTTTTTTGTTTTTCTGTCCATGACATAAACTTGCATTAAATAACACAACTTTTTTGCACTATGTAGTGAAGGGATAGTCTGAACTCATCCGCATCCCAATTTCCCCAAACTCCTCCCCCTTTTTGTGATTGGCACTTATGTGCACTAATCAGCAGACTACTTTGCACAGAAACATTTCTGCTTTTCGCTACATGTATGCATAGTATACATAGTATACTACTATGCAAATGTATAGTATACAGCATCATGTTACAGCAACAATCAATAAGGATCAACAACAACTAACAAGCAATGAAAATCAACAAAAACCAACAATAAATAAGAATCAACAATAACGAACAATAAATAAGATAAACAACAAACAATCGTGAACTATAATACAATATATACAATAAGTACAATATATACAATATATGACAAAGACAAACTATACAATCATAAGGAATCAAAAAATATATACAACAATAATGAATGAAATATATACAACACTAATAAACAGTGCAAACGTACTATAATCGTAGTGGTTCAGGAGTATGATACGATATTGCACTCAAAAAATGCTCAACAGTAATTTCATTATGAACCAATTTAGCCGTAAGCGCAGCTACCCGTCGCTGCTGGACTCCGTAAGCTGCGCTACGTCTTACGGAGCCCTTTCCATGCGTATAGCCATCATCTATTTGCCGCATCACCGTTTCAGTCTTACCCTGTTCATCAAGGATAAGTTGTAAAAACAGATAAAACCTCAGGTGGTGCTTTCGTGCTCTTTTGCTCATGCGGCTGTGCCAACCGTCCAGATGGTTGTTGATCCGCTCAGACACACCATGAACGTTCCAAAGCTTAATTTTTGTGGCCTGAAGCCACTCTTGCTGGAAATATTGGAACAAAGCTTCCAGTTGACTCGACGTCCCAACATTTATGATTTCAAAACCAGCGGGTACAAGGTGCACCGGAAAAAATGCTAATGCCATCAGCATTTTTACCTTTTTTCTTACCTCCAATGATGAGTTTGCCTGTAATGTAACTTCAAAAAATTGGTAATTTTTAGCTGTTCTTTGTGAATACTGTTAGCAGAGAAATCTTCTGATTTGTCTATATAGCTGAATATGTACACGCTGTCTCTCTGAGCATCGTAATTGGTCCGCGTCTTCTGCGGAAGACAATGAAAAAATGTAGCAGTCGCATCAGCACTGAAAATATTCTTTGCTGGATATCCTCCAAATAATTTGAGCAGAGTTCCATTCAACCAGTTCTCCGCTTGCTGCTGGAAAACATGCTTATGTAGCCCTCATCAGTGCTAAATGGTTATGAACCACCACCAACGGTTAAATATTTATTATTTGTCAACAGTGTCTATAAGACAATGTCAATAAGATGCGCAGGAACAATTCTGTTCTTCCGCTGCCACGTTTAGATTCTCTGCATACACGTTTAAAAAAATTCCATGCCTAACGTTCAATCTTTCGAACCGGCCAGTACTCATGGTAAACAGAACGTTTCATTCTATGGCAAACGCTTCTGCCTTTTTCATCAAAACAGGTTCATTCACCGGAAGATTCAGAGCTTTTGCTTCCCTGAACCAGAGTAGAAATGCTTCATTGACATCTCAGCAACGTTCTGATCACATGCGTTTTTGCTATGGAAAAAACTCTACACGGTTAAACGAATTCATGATTTCACTACGGTTCTTGAAGTTTCTCATATATAATTTCACGGTAACAACCAAAGAATGTTTCCCTTGATTATTTTAATACATAAGCACATCTTTTCAATGAATAAGTTTTCATTGTAGTATAAATACACTTTCTAAGTGATGTAATTTTAACATGAAATAAATAACACCTAAAATACAGTATCCACAATCACATAAGTGCAATTTAAGAAGATATTTTAAACTAATTTTTATACGCCTAATTAAAGGCACACAAAATTTGCAAATGCAAGGCAAATTTTGTTTCAAAAAGCACGAGTACTTACAAAAAAGATGATGTACCCATTTGTGCTTCAAATTTAAACTTTTATTGTTGTTAGTACTTGGGTCAGTAACTTCTCCTCCAGGTAGAGGAGTGTCAGGCACAATGACAGCTGTCGTCATTATAATATTTATCTGATTTAATTATTGGGTTTTGTAAAATTTGCAAAGGGGAGACCCGTTTCCTCCAACTAACTCCGCCTCCTTTTTTCTCCTAAATTTCACTGATTCACGGTTATTTATTTATATTTTTTACTACGATTATTTATATTTTTTAGCTGCCGCGCTGATGCCTTTTATTTGTTCGTTATTTCTTTCCTCTCAATGGTCAATTGTGAATTAATTTACAGCTCTTTTACTTTTAATTTATATGTTTTATCAAATCAAATAGTTTTAAAATGCAATTATTTGATGAACTGTAATTTTAATTAATCAATTATTTTGATAAAATCTGAGCGAGATTGCTTTTTTTATAGTAAAAGTTGTGTCACCATGATAGTGCTGTCTAGGCAGATAATAGATTTTACTATACCGGATGAAACGAATGATCACAAGCCTGCTGTTATATTTGACTATAATCAGTGCGAGGGAGCTGTAGGCAAGCTTAATAAAATGATCAAAGAATACAGCACTTGGTGATGTTCAAGACAGGGTATGTCCACTGGTCACTTTATGAACGTCCTTGATTTGCCGCCCTGAATGCGTTCAAATATATTCTACAAAATGTTATCTTTCCATGGTCAAGTTTCACCACGTCCAAGATTGTTTCTAAACAATTTTGGCTAGACTTCGTTCTGCCTCACATTCAGAGGCGAACAAACGCAAGTTTGGTCCAGATCTGGCTATATTTTGACCTCGTTTTCTTATTGGTCGTAAAATGCACTGTTTTATTGGACCTTTATACTGTTGTCTTATTGATTGATTGAAATAAACTTAATATAATTCTCGAATAAGAAATATTTTCATTATTTTGTCTCTAGGAGTACTTAAAATAAGAGGGGGAAAAAGTCCCTCAAAAATCCCTAAGCAAACGGGGCAATCAGGATCCAGTCTAAGAGTCACCTCAAACCATCTGTGGATTTCATTTGTGATTAACTGTAATATTTTTTATTACATTGGTTCGAATATTTCATTTAAAATTATGTAACTTCAACAGTAGTGACGTAACACTAATAATAAAAATATTATTCAAGAATTATATTAAGCTTGTTTCAATCAACCAATAAGAAAACGGAATGATGGTCCAATGAAATAGCGCGTTCTACGACCAATAAGAAAATGGGGTCAAAATATGGCCTGAACTGTACCATCCCAAGTTTTACCGTACTGCCGAGAAATGTTCAAAGGGTGATGCGAGCGGTGATTGCAAGCTCAGGATTTCATAAAGAACGTCGCAGAAGAGGAAGGTATTGTATGTGCTCCTGAAAGCCTGAAAAGAAATATCAACAGAAATGTGGCGTGCGCCACTAGTTCGAGCGTGACCAGCACTGTTTTGGTCCTTCAAGACGCGTCTGTGACGCTGCCGTGAAACTAAGTATTGAGAGCTATATTCACTGTTTGTTCTTCTTAGATGCAACTTTTTTGTTTTTCTGTCCATGACATAAACTTGCATTAAATAACACAACTTTTTGCACTATGTAGTGAAGGGATAGTCTGAACTCATCCGCATCCCAATTTCCCCAAACTCCTCCCCCTTTTTGTGATTGGCACTTATGTGCACTAATCAGCAGACTACTTTGCACAGAAACATTTCTGCTTTTCGCTACATGTATGCATAGTATACATAGTATACTACTATGCAAATGTATAGTATACAGCATCATGTTACAGCAACAATCAATAAGGATCAACAACAACTAACAAGCAATGAAAATCAACAAAAACCAACAATAAATAAGAATCAACAATAACGAACAATAAATAAGATAAACAACAAACAATCGTGAACTATAATACAATATATACAATAAGTACAATATATACAATATATGACAAAGACAAACTATACAATCATAAGGAATCAAAAAATATATACAACAATAATGAATGAAATATATACAACACTAATAAACAGTGCAAACGTACTATAATCGTAGTGGTTCAGGAGTATGATACGATATTGCACTCAAAAAATGCTCAACAGTAATTTCATTATGAACCAATTTAGCCGTAAGCGCAGCTACCCGTCGCTGCTGGACTCCGTAAGCTGCGCTACGTCTTACGGAGCCCTTTCCATGCGTATAGCCATCATCTATTTGCCGCATCACCGTTTCAGTCTTACCCTGTTCATCAAGGATAAGTTGTAAAAACAGATAAAACCTCAGGTGGTGCTTTCGTGCTCTTTTGCTCATGCGGCTGTGCCAACCGTCCAGATGGTTGTTGATCCGCTCAGACACACCATGAACGTTCCAAAGCTTAATTTTTGTGGCCTGAAGCCACTCTTGCTGGAAATATTGGAACAAGCTWGGMGTTGACTCGACGTCCCAACATTTATGATTTCAAAACCAGCGGGTACAAGGTGCACCGGAAAAAATGCTAATGCCATCAGCATTTTTACCTTTTTTCTTACCTCCAATGATGAGTTTGCCTGTAATGTAACTTCAAAAAATTGGTAATTTTTAGCTGTTCTTTGTGAATACTGTTAGCAGAGAAATCTTCTGATTTGTCTATATAGCTGAATATGTACACGCTGTCTCTCTGAGCATCGTAATTGGTCCGCGTCTTCTGCGGAAGACAATGAAAAAATGTAGCAGTCGCATCAGCACTGAAAATATTCTTTGCTGGATATCCTCCAAATAATTTGAGCAGAGTTCCATTCAACCAGTTCTCCGCTTGCTGCTGGAAAACATGCTTATGTAGCCCTCATCAGTGCTAAATGGTTATGAACCACCACCAACGGTTAAATATTTATTATTTGTCAACAGTGTCTATAAGACAATGTCAATAAGATGCGCAGGTACAATTCTGTTCTTCCGCTGCCACGTTTAGATTCTCTGCATACACGTTTAAAAAAATTCCATGCCTAACGTTCAATCTTTCGAACCGGCCAGTACTCATGGTAAACAGAACGTTTCATTCTATGGCAAACGCTTCTGCCTTTTTCATCAAAACAGGTTCATTCACCGGAAGATTCAGAGCTTTTGCTTCCCTGAACCAGAGTAGAAATGCTTCATTGACATCTCAGCAACGTTCTGATCACATGCGTTTTTGCTATGGAAAAAACTCTACACGGTTAAACGAATTCATGATTTCACTACGGTTCTTGAAGTTTCTCATATATAATTTCACGGTAACAACCAAAGAATGTTTCCCTTGATTATTTTAATACATAAGCACATCTTTTCAATGAATAAGTTTTCATTGTAGTATAAATACACTTTCTAAGTGATGTAATTTTAACATGAAATAAATAACACCTAAAATACAGTATCCACACTCACATAAGTGCAATTTAAGAAGATATTTTAAACTAATTTTTATACGCCTAATTAAAGGCACACAAAATTTGCAAATGCAAGGCAAATTTTGTTTCAAAAAGCACGAGTACTTACAAGAAAGATGATGTACCCATTTGTGCTTCAAATTTAAACTTTTATTGTTGTTAGTACTTGGGTCAGTAACTTCTCCTCCAGGTAGAGGAGTGTCAGGCACAATGACAGCTGTCGTCATTATAATATTTATCTGATTTAATTATTGGGTTTTGTAAAATTTGCAAAGGGGAGACCCGTTTCCTCCAACTAACTCCGCCTCCTTTTTTCTCCTAAATTTCACTGATTCACGGTTATTTATTTATATTTTTTACTACGATTATTTATATTTTTTAGCTGCCGCGCTGATGCCTTTTATTTGTTCGTTATTTCTTTCCTCTCAATGGTCAATTGTGAATTAATTTACAGCTCTTTTACTTTTAATTTATATGTTTTATCAAATCAAATAGTTTTAAAATGCAATTATTTGATGAACTGTAATTTTAATTAATCAATTATTTTGATAAAATCTGAGCGAGATTGCTTTTTTATAGAAAAAGTTGTGTCACCATGATAGTGCTGTCTAGGCAGATAATAGATTTTACTATACCGGATGAAACGAATGATCACAAGCCTGCTGTTATATTTGACTATAATCAGTGCGAGGGAGCTGTAGGCAAGCTTAATAAAATGATCAAAGAATACAGCACTTGGTGATGTTCAAGACAGGGTATGTCCACTGGTCACTTTATGAACGTCCTTGATTTGCCGCCCTGAATGCGTTCAAATATATTCTACAAAATGTTATCTTTCCATGGTCAAGTTTCACCACGTCCAAGATTGTTTCTAAACAATTTTGGCTAGACTTCGTTCTGCCTCACATTCAGAGGCGAACAAACGCAAGTTTGGTCCAGATCTGGCTATATTTTGACCTCGTTTTCTTATTGGTCGTAAAATGCACTGTTTTATTGGACCTTTATACTGTTGTCTTATTGATTGATTGAAATAAACTTAATATAATTCTCGAATAAGAAATATTTTCATTATTTTGTCTCTAGGAGTACTTAAAATAAGAGGGGGAAAAAGTCCCTCAAAAATCCCTAAGCAAACGGGGCAATCAGGATCCAGTCTAAGAGTCACCTCAAACCATCTGTGGATTTCATTTGTGATTAACTGTAATATTTTTTATTACATTGGTTCGAATATTTCATTTAAAATTATGTAACTTCAACAGTAGTGACGTAACACTAATAATAAAAATATTATTCAAGAATTATATTAAGCTTGTTTCAATCAACCAATAAGAAAACGGAATGATGGTCCAATGAAATAGCGCGTTCTACGACCAATAAGAAAATGGGGTCAAAATATGGCCTGAACTGTACCATCCCAAGTTTTACCGTACTGCCGAGAAATGTTCAAAGGGTGATGCGAGCGGTGATTGCAAGCTCAGGATTTCATAAAGAACGTCGCAGAAGAGGAAGGTATTGTATGTGCTCCTGAAAGCCTGAAAAGAAATATCAACAGAAATGTGGCGTGCGCCACTAGTTCGAGCGTGACCAGCACTGTTTTGGTCCTTCAAGACGCGTCTGTGACGCTGCCGTGAAACTAAGTATTGAGAGCTATATTCACTGTTTGTTCTTCTTAGATGCAACTTTTTGTTTTTCTGTCCATGACATAAACTTGCATTAAATAACACAACTTTTTTGCACTATGTAGTGAAGGGATAGTCTGAACTCATCCGCATCCCAATTTCCCCAAACTCCTCCCCCTTTTTGTGATTGGCACTTATGTGCACTAATCAGCAGACTACTTTGCACAGAAACATTTCTGCTTTTCGCTACATGTATGCATAGTATACATAGTATACTACTATGCAAATGTATAGTATACAGCATCATGTTACAGCAACAATCAATAAGGATCAACAACAACTAACAAGCAATGAAAATCAACAAAAACCAACAATAAATAAGAATCAACAATAACGAACAATAAATAAGATAAACAACAAACAATCGTGAACTATAATACAATATATACAATAAGTACAATATATACAATATATGACAAAGACAAACTATACAATCATAAGGAATCAAAAAATATATACAACAATAATGAATGAAATATATACAACACTAATAAACAGTGCAAACGTACTATAATCGTAGTGGTTCAGGAGTATGATACGATATTGCACTCAAAAAATGCTCAACAGTAATTTCATTATGAACCAATTTAGCCGTAAGCGCAGCTACCCGTCGCTGCTGGACTCCGTAAGCTGCGCTACGTCTTACGGAGCCCTTTCCATGCGTATAGCCATCATCTATTTGCCGCATCACCGTTTCAGTCTTACCCTGTTCATCAAGGATAAGTTGTAAAAACAGATAAAACCTCAGGTGGTGCTTTCGTGCTCTTTTGCTCATGCGGCTGTGCCAACCGTCCAGATGGTTGTTGATCCGCTCAGACACACCATGAACGTTTCAAAGCTTAATTTTAGTGGCCGGAAGCCACTCTTGCTGGAAATATTGGTACAAGGCTTCCAGTTGACCCGACGTCCCAACATTTATGATTTCGAAACCAGCGGGTACTAGGTGCACCGGTAAAAATGCTAATGCCATCAGCATTTTTACCTTTTTTCTTACCTCCTGATTATTCATATAATTGGTTCTTAAGCCAAGCCGGCCGACCTGTAGAAACACACCTTGGCAAAAGTGGAAGAACCAACGTTGTACCCGGGTGTTGGGAAAGTTGCCTTGAAAAGTCGGGATCAGGGCTATTTCGAAATCGCAAACAAATTACCCCAGATCAACTTCGACGCCAAGTTCTTCCGCTTTGGAATGGAGTACTTAAATATTCGGCTATACGTGGGCAGATCTTTCTTAACAGTCAAACAATATACGACGGGCAGCAGTTTACGCCTCAGGAACGCATGAAGGGTGAACAATACGTCCCATCCCCGCACCAGCAGTTACTCTGAGCCAGCAGCCTCACATCAGCCTCGTTGGCAAAAATTAATATATCATTGGTCGGCGAATTATACATTAAAAATTGCGCACCGGATTTCGTTGTCGTCTGCTCGGCAGTAAGTTGCAGATCCTGCCGCCTGGCCGGAAGTTGTGGTTATCCCTTCGAACGGCTGTAATACATTGTGTTCTGGGCCTGGTCCCACTTTGGAAAATGCGCGGCAGTTTCTAGGCTGGTGGAGGCGTTGCTTGCCAGCTCATCGTAAATTTCAAATACCGGCCTCGGATCCCCTGCAACCAGCCTCTTCAATTCATTCAGCTGCTGCTGATGGTAGAATGCATGGGCATGTACTTGGCAGCCCTCTGCATGCTCACCGGTTCTCATGACTTGTGTGGCATCAAGGTTAGTATAGAGCTTGCCAGGGAAACCTCTCGTTCCCTAAATTGCAAACGATATTGTAAGCTCATGATACTACACAATAATAACAACGTGCTATAATAAAATAATTCTGTTTACTGATGCACATATCCAACATTTGTCATTGCGATTCGTCCGCTTGAGGGTGTAACACCTTCCTCTGTACACCAATTTTTGTTGGTTCCTTTGAGTAGAAACAAACTGAATTTCATCACTCTCCATTAGTAAAAACTCTTAAATACGAAGCACAGAACTATACGGAAAACCAGGGAAATAAATTTAAATAATCATTTTGAAACAACATTTAGCTTTCATTTCTCATCTTATCTACAATTCCATTATTACTAATACTGGAGTAAACGGGAAGTACACTATGAAGCAGGAAGTAAAATGCTGCTGGGCATAAAGCATGACGCAGCTAAGTGAGCTAGACAAATCAACCGGAACGGTGCATAAGCTATTTAATGGTTGCAAAATGGTTATTTAAAACGGAGTGCAAAACCGTCAAATTTATTTTCTTTTTTGGTATTGCGTTTGAGTTCAGTGCTTAGCATTCGAGGGTTATTTGCTGAGGAGCAAAACAAGATCAGATATTATCATCCGAAATTTGCCTGCTGAAATTGTGATGGATACGGCTTTCTGGACTGGACGGCAATGAACAGAAAATAAACGCGGAAATGGATTCCATTTTTAATTGACACATTTGTGATCAAGAATTAAAATGCTTACTCATGTCTTTTCAATTTCTCATTTATTTGTCATATTCTCTCAGCAGTATACATCTCGTTGGGAAATTTCAATCTATATAGATGTTCTCTTTATGCACGATTTGTTAAACTGCCATTCTGTTGAATAGACTCAAGAAAAAGTCACATCGGCTCATTTTTTTTCTAACACTCAGTTTGTTTTGGTGTCTTGAATGGACAAGCAAAACGCGCTTGCTATTTAGAAACCTGATTGGCTTCCAATAAACTATATTTGTATCGCACCGAATTCATTTTTTGCGTAATAGTAAATAGATATTTTTTCAGCAATGTATACAATAATGCGGTTCCAATTTTTGTTCCTGATGACTGCGGGTTAACAGAACTTTTATGTTAGTGGTTGCCTTTTTCAATGTTAACTTTTGCTTGCATTCACACAACAGTGAACGGCGCAGGTAGTTTGAAATTTTATGCAACGAATGATATAAAGGAAGAACAAAGATAACGCAAAGGCATTAAGTATTCGAGCAACAACTTCTCTGGTCCTTCTGTCTCCTTTTCCAATTTGTATAGCACGGACGAGTCTGCTGCTTGGAATGCAACTGCTGTAAATTCTGTCAAATAGTTTTCCTCTGGTCTGTCGTACGCGCGGCTGCTTGTTACTACAACCCCATTTCACGATATCTCAGGCGCCTTTGCCCCACAACTGTTGTCCATTATTGGCAGAAACAGAGTTCTGCTTGTGCCTGTCGCGTCACTTGCTGCTTTTTTCACTTACAGTGAGACCCTGCACTGTTGCGCAATCAGCTCACTGATCAATCTGTTCAGGCACTAGGCTCGATGGCGTTCTTATTCCATATACTTGGGCGCAGCATTACCACCCGTTTGACGTTCAGTGAGCTAGCCGATATGCCAAAATGTCTAATATGCCATTTAAATGGTAACAAATAAATGGTACAGTTTTCTATTGGTTTTGCATTGTATTATGTTGTATTGTATTGTATTGTATTGTATTATATTATGCTATATTATTGTTTTGTATTGCGCTATGTTATAGTTTTTACTGCTGAACGAAGCATTTAAGTAAGATAGTTTAGGAGATTCTGTGCTATCTGAAAAACATTTTTTCTGATTGATGCCTTCTCACATAAATAAAACCACAACCTTCGCTTTTACCTCTGTGTAAAATTCAGTACATTCTAATGTGTATGGAAACCAAAATGCAGACTTTCTCTTCCAGATGTGATATTTACATTAATAAAATATAAAAATTGTTCAGGTTCATTTGAATAATTAATTTGGTTAACATTAAAAGTCCCCAAATATATGCCTCTGAAAAGTATTCAGTTTTTAAATACAAATTTAAAAGAGCTTTAAACTGATGCAGAAAGTGACCAATGATGGAAAAGTAATAATAAAAAAATATAGCGCGTGAGAGGGACAGTTGAGGGATAAATGACAATCTGATTGTTCACTTTTGGTTTGGATCATGATATTTTTTGACATATATAGACACATTCGTCATTTTTGAACACCATATGCTGTGGTAAATACAGGTTCTTCTATCATCGCCAGGCACATTCTCGACTCTTTCTATTATACCTTCTATCATGTACTCCGTTAACGTCTTGGAATGAATTTCTGACTTTCCGTGATTCTTCAAAAGACCAGCTTATGTCTTTAGCAAACGCTTCAATTCGTCTATATAGTTAGTTATTCGGTAAATTTCGCAATCTTGGTTTCCGTGGAATTTTAACAGCATAACAACCATTGCTATATTCTAGAATCTCTTGGAAAGTCTTCATGAGATGAGAGACAGACGGATCTTCCTTTTCCTTATCATTTGTCACAGTGATAATTTATGTCTAAAGCCCAAAATCGTCTGAAGTCATCTTCGTCGAACGCGAACAGCACCGACCGCATGCCTACACTGAATTTGGTACTACTCGGTCCCACTTTTCTCTTATTGGTCTTTGCTTACGCTATTTTATTGGACCGTCAAATCTTTGTTGTATTGGTTTTCATTTTATTGGGCCGTCAAGTCTTTGTCGTATTGGTTTTCCTTGTCTAATTGCTCATTGATTCAAACTCTTCAGTTGTGATTAGCTGTAATATTTTTTAATTTCATTGGTTCAAATATTCCATTTAGGATTACGTAACTTTAATAATAGTGACGTAACATAAAAATGGAAATATTTATCATTCCAAAATTTTGTGTTTGAAGTTTCATTGAAATTTTGTTTATTTAAATATATTATTAGTGGTGAAGTTCATATTTTTTCATGATCAGCATTCCCGAAAATAATTGTTATCATTATTCTATATTTTATTGTACAAAAGTCACGTTATATGAAATGCGATAGTCATAATTCAATAAAAACAATACAAAAAATAAGTTAAATAGTGATTTTCATTTTTCACTAGCTAACAACAGCAACAAGAACAGTAATAAACAGCCAACAACGGTCTAGTACAGATTTCCCTCCTGATATATAAATCTGCTCTGACTGTTTGTAAATAAATTTGCTGCCTGTTGAAATATATCAAGATTGGAGTTCACTTCCGGGTGTAATATCAGAATACTGAATAATCTGTTTGAAAAATCTGGAATGTTGTAGCAACACTTCCAATTTTCGGGTTACGAATGGCACTAATGCTAACGTTACGTGTTAGCTCGCGATTTCATTTAATTTTACGCATGATTTCACGCATATGCCTTTGTCAAACATTGCTCGCGTTTCTCGTCACATCGCATATGTTGGTAAAGGCGATTTTAATACAAAGGGGAAATGCACAATTGACAAATTGTTCACAGTTGCAGCTTTCAAGCTTAACCAAGGAGTGACTATTACTAAATTGTTAGCATCTGATTAATTTCTTGATTTTACTGGGAGTGTTATATTTAAATCTTTCTTGTTTACAATCTAAGAATTTTACTTTAATATTTACAAAGTTTCTTTCATTACGAAACAAACATCCATATATGTATTTTTATACATGTCGATGAGGTTTGCTGTTTGTATGAAAAATCCTGTTTGACATTCATACATTTCATATAAAATACAGTCGAACTTCATTAAGTGCATAATATTTTGGCCGAAAAAAATTCCCTTTTTTTAATTAAATGGTAAAATATTGGAAAATAATGGAAAAAAGTCAAAATTAAAATTTTTTGATTGTTATCAGGAAAGATTTTCAGAGAATAGTCTGCACAGTGAATTTGAAGCAGCTTTAACTGCTATTCGCTTGGTGCTGTCCATCGCTGAATATTCTGATGATTAGCTAAAGGCGATTTTAATACAATGGAAAAATCAACAAGTGATATATTGTCCACAGCTGCAGTTGTCAGCTAAAACTAGGCATGGCATTACCATTTGAATACTTTTCTAATTTCAGGCTAACTGTTCTCTGAAAATCTTTCTTGCTAGCAATCAAATAAATTTATTTTCAACTTCAGAAAGTTTTTACCTTTTTCGTCAGTGTTATTATTTTCATTCTTGTTTTATTTAAATAAATAATAAAAGCTGGAATTTTATTTAGAAATCAAAAAAAAGTACTTATATATTTGGTGTAAATTGTAAACTTTCTATTTTTACATCTGAACGAAACGACTAGTGCGTTGGTGAACACTTAAATTGCCATCTATTTTCATTTCCATTTGCAACATTTTAATGTATATTTTAATGATAACGAATTATTTAAACATTCCGCATCAAAAGCTGCGCCTATGATTTAGCTGATCTGTTTGATGTTGCATTTCAAATTACATTTGAACTTGGTTATAAGTGAGCATGGAATTTTGAAAGAATTTCCATGCACTTATCTATTATTTTACCGTTTAATTAAATAAAGGGAATTTTTTTCGGCCAAAACTTATGCACTTAACCAAGTTCGACTGTATTTTATATGAAATGTATGAATGTCAAACACGATTTTTCATACAACAGCAAAACTAATCGAGATGTATAAAAATATAATGGATGTTTTGTAACGAAATAAACTTTGTAAATATAAAAGTAAAATTCTTGGATTGTAAACAATAAAGATTTAAATGGAACACTCCCAGTAAAATCAAGAAATTAATCAGATGCTAACAATTTAGTAATAGTCACTCCTTGGTTAAGCTTGAAAGCTGCAACTGTGAACAATTTGTCAATTGTGCATTTCCCCTTTGCATTAAAATCGCCTTTACCAACATATGCGATGTGACGAGAAACGCGAACAATGTTTGACAAAGGCATATGCGTGAAATCATGCGTAAAATTAAATGAAATCGCGAGCTAACACGTAACGTTATCATTAGTGCCATTCGTAACCCGAAAATTGGAAGTGTTGCTACAACATTCCAGATTTTTCAAACAGATTATTCAGTATTCTGATATTACACCCGGAAGTGAACTCCAATCTTGATATATTTCAACAGGCAGCAAATTTATTTACAAACAGTCAGAGCAGATTTATATATCAGGAGGGAAATCTGTACTAGACCGTTGTTGGCTGTTTATTACTGTTCTTGTTGCTGTTGTTAGCTAGTGAAAAATGAAAATCACTATTTAACTTATTTTTTGTATTGTTTTTATTGAATTATGACTCGCATTTCATATAACGTGACTTTTGTACAATAAAATATAGAATAATGATAAAAATTATTTTCGGGAATGCTGATCATGAAAAAATATGAACTTCACCACTAATAATATATTTAAATAAACAAAATTTCAATGAAACTTCAAACACAAAATTTTGGAATGATAAATATTTCCATTTTTATGTTACGTCACTATTATTAAAGTTACGTAATCCTAAATGGAATATTTGAACCAATGAAATTAAAAAATATTACAGCTAATCACAACTGAAGAGTTTGAATCAATGAGCAATTAGACAAGGAAAACCAATACGACAAAGACTTGACGGCCCAATAAAATGAAAACCAATACAACAAAGATTTGACGGTCCAATAAAATAGAGTGGGCAAAGACCAATAAAAAAAAAGTGGACCAATAAGAAAAGAGAAAAGAAAAATAAAAAAAGAAACCACCCCCCTACACTGCGTCCCAGTTCTGCCACCTGCGGGGCATACTGCTGATTGGTCAGACCTCCGCATTGGCGGAGGGCGTGGAATCATCACTCGATTAGCCTCCCTGTCGACTCCTTCGGACTGTAGGCGCTTAGTATCCGCCTCGACTTCAACTGCTCGAAGGAGTTCTACGTCGCTCGTCCCACCGGGTATAGCTCACCCCAGAATGGATCGTTTATCAAGTAACGCCTGACTATGCCGTAGTTTCATGTCAGTACCGCACTGGCGCAGAAGAAATCTTCCAGCTTCTCAGTAAAGTCCATTTCTGGACGAAAGACCCATACCATAAATAAGTCTGCATAAAATAGACCCATTTGTACTGCAGGTTGAATAAATTAGTCAGTGGACCAGTCAGGCTCATATACCATTTGTAAAATAAGTTTCATCGCAACTTTTCAACATTTTGTTTAAGCAGTAATCCAACGTATACACATACATACATACATACATACAGTGCACATACAATTTTCACTTGTTAGTTGAATTCATTGTACATTTATTTCGTTGTCGTATAGTGGAAGTTAAAATGGGAAATTAGTTTTTTTTTCAAATTAGAACAATATTGCAACAACCAATAAATCATATTTATTTATACAATTATAAATGTTTTCTAAAATAAGTGTGTAAAAAACAAGGTAAAAATAAAAATATGTAAAAAATGGAAAAAAGTTAACTGATTGATAGTCGATCATTTAAAAATTGCTTCATCTAAAAATGCCATCCATATTCTGCAACATGATGATAACAGCAACAACAACAACAACAATAACAACAATAATATTAATAAATTGAAAAATATCATATGTGAAATTTGTCAACTTGGTAGAAAGTAGTAGCAGCACAGGCAATAATTTTATTGAAAATTGAAAAAAAAACATACATGTACAGCTTTTGCTAAAGTGATGCTAAATTGGAAAATTTTCCATCAATAAACAAGTTGATTAAAATAAAAATACTGTAAAGGGGGCAGTGATCAATGAACAAACAAGCGGATATGATGCTTCTGCTTTTGTTTTTGCCTCAAACGTATATTTCGGATGTTTTTTCGAGCTTTGAAGATACTGATGATGAATAATCAGTAAAAGGCTCATTCCACATGCGACGTAAATCACCCTGCAACGAGCAAGCAGAAGCAATGAATAAAGTTTCAAAGAAAAATTGGCAACAAAAATGAAAGAAAAAAATACCTTTAAATATGCCATGATCATCAACGGCAAAAGAGTAAATGGCACCAGATAAAGCAGGGCAGGCTGAGCGGCTTTGAAAAATTCTGCCGACACTGTGGCCGTCAGTAGACCTTGAAAAAAAAAACTTTCACATTCAGACAGAGAAGAGTATTTTTTTTAATATAAAATAACAAGAAAAATGTTCTCACCAAGAAAGTAGCCAATTAATGAACAATGAAAATATGTCACTTTCTGCAAGCTTGAAACTGGAGTCGAAGGCGAATGATTATTGTTGGCTCCGTTTTGGGTTCGTTTATGCGCATCATAGCGCATGACAAAACACAACAACAATCCCGGCATTACCTGAAATGACATGTTGAAAATGATAATATTCATAACTGTTGTTGATGACACTGAAGAAGAACTTAAACTGTACGTGATAATAGAATAACTTACAATATCGCCCAAACCGAGCATAGAAAATCGACCAACATCTTGAAAGCTGGGAAACATCAACTTGGCGGGCAGTGATAATTTCGGTGGTTCACTGTTGGTGGATATGAATGGCACATTTTTCGATAAATATGATATCTGAAAGATGAAAATAAATGTAATCCAATAATAATAATAATAATAATAATTCAATAAATCGTACAGGATTTTCTGCAGTTTTGGTCGCCACATACACCATCACGTTAGTGTTGAATATGTACGTGGAAAAGAATACCTGAAACCAGGTAAATAAAACCACAAATTTTTTTTTAATTTTAACAAAGAAGATTATTAATTATTGTTACCCAAAAAACATCATAAAGCAAAAGACCAGTCAAAAGAAGTGTAGAAACTTTAAGACTGGGCAGTCGAATCAATGCTATGAACGCAACACAAAGACCCATCGCGAGAGCATCCATCAATAGCCAGTGACCCGTAATGATCCACAGAAACACTAGACCAAGTGAAATGAAAACAGAAACAACTTCTGCGGCAGTGTAACGTCCAACAATACCAATGGAAATTCTAAAAATTAAAATAATAATAATAATAATAGTAAATAATAATAATGATAATAATAATATATTCACTTGTGTGCGTCGTCAAAAAATGGCCTGATCAACGATTGCACAAATGGCAACAAAAGAAATGCACAAGTAATTGTGACGACAACTATAATTGAAAATTGAAATTAATAATGAAAATTCCTTTTTAAGATGATCAAAAATGATTACCGGATGTACAGACGAAAAACAATAATTGAAGAGAATCGAAAAAGAAAAATGATACCAACAGAAAAATACTTCCCACAAGTGGAAAGAGAAAAGCCTGACGACCATTGATCACTTGAGCATCTGTACCAAAAAAAAGATAAAAAATAAAGAGGAAAATAAAAATTAATTAAAAACATTAATATGATTTTTGTTCACCAATTTGTTTTTCTTCCTTCTTGATGCATGCATCGTAGTTCAACGATCGAAAACTACCGTAAACTATCAACGACACCGAGATGATAAATATCGCAATGCGAGATGAATCCAAAAGAGCATAAAACCTGAACAATTCAGTAAAAGAGAAAAGAACGAAATTATTTTGATCTAGAATGAACGAAAGAAAATTCATACATATTCTCAAAAATGATGATAATGAAATGAAAATAAAAATTCAAAGAACTTATTTATCATTCAAATTACAGAATCATTTTCATAATTAGTTCAAAAGTAGACAAAGTGATGTATGAGAAAAAATAAATAAATAAAACTCAATCGACTGAGAGAGAATGATATTCGAAATTTAGCAATTATTAAAAATGAAAAGATAAGAAATGAAAAAAAGTAAAACAAACACTTACCACGGTGTTTCTGATAGCAATTCAATGTCTGTCATTTGAAAGGAAAAATTACTTTTAATGAAAAATATTAAACAATGCCGTATGAAAGAATATGTATATATATTTTTTTTCTGTCGCGTGGAAAATATGAATCGATGATGATGAAATTCAAAAAATAAACATCACTTTCATTCAATCACTTTGTTGGTAACCATATTTTTGTGAACGCAAATTGTTCTTCCGTTTATTCGTTGAAAAAGAAAACAATCTAAAAATGTTTAAATAATTATTCACACCGCTTCAATTTTCCGCATCACGGTCGCGTAGCATCCAAAATTTGAAAGCTGCTAAAATTGAAACTGTTCCCAAAAGTACACAAATTGAACAAGCAATACATATCACAAATGGAAATCAAATTCAAACAAACAATTTTCGCAAAGTGAACCGCTAACATGCTCAGACATATATTGATCAAGTTGTAAAGCTTCGAGTTGAAACTAATATGTAAATACATGAAACATAAACAAAAAATATTACATTAAAAAAACAAGCAAAACAGGGTGATACTTTTCACTTGAGCTCTACTTGGGTGGTTGTTGTTGTTGTCATTGTCAGAGAGCTTTGTTCAAATGAGCATCAATGCATTACAATGTGCACAACTCGTAGGACCGGAATTTGAATTTGAATATTGTTTCGATACAAAAGAACAAAAATAGATGTGACCAGAAAAAAAAGACGAAATTTTACTAGAAATTTTTATTTTTTAAGAAAAAAGTGTTTTAAAATGGCAGGCAAATCAAAAACGCCATTGAATGGGAAAAGAAAAGAAGCTTTTTCAAATATTGCAAACAATTGATTGTACTGTGAAGAATGTTTAATATTCAATATTTACGAATGTACAAAGACAGTAGAACAATAAAAGGAAATGAATAATTTATACGGAAAAACAAACTTTCTCATTTAATATTTAATTTCAATAATTTAACGGAAAAAGTCAGCATTTTTCAAAATTTGCAAAACACAGTTCAGAAAAGAAATTGCAAACACTTACAATCATGTCAATGTAGCAAAGAGATTTTAAACATTTTGTAAACTTTAAACAGTGTTGAATATTTGCTTATCGTAGTTGATATTATTAATAAGCAAAGTTGAAAATGGCAAACAAACGGTGAAAAAAACTGCTACTTGATGAAGTATGAGAAAAATTAGAACAATTTGCAAATAATTCAAGCTTAGAAAAATCAAGATTTTCGTCAAATTGACATTTTTCTTCACTATTTTATCGTGTTGATTAAATATGGCAATTTGTTTGCACCACTGCAGGCAGGTGGTGGGAAAAATTACACACTGTTCAGGGTAAACATTTTCCAATGAATACACAAACACAAACGTCAAATATGCACAACACAAGTAAATAAATATATTTAAATCAAATAAACTGTTCTTTCTGAAATAATGAAGAAGTTTGCAAACAAATTTTACGAAAATACAAGCCCCACATATGAACAAATTATTACATATATTTATACATTATATGTATATATTTATATTCAGGCAAGTTGAGACATCACTTCATATTTACCATCATAGACGTGTTGAATAAAAAATCAAAACACAATTATAAAAAGGAAACTTGTGCTACCCAAGGTGACGACTGCTGTGAGTGAAAATCAAAAAGAAAAGAAGCAATTGTACAAGAAGCGCCAGTTTCATTACAAACATACAGTATCGAATTCAGCGCTCAAGTTAAATGATGCTGATGACCATTCAAATGTGGATTACTTCAAATTATGGAACAGAATATTTTGTTTTGAAAAAGAAATAATATAATAATAAATCAAAACAAGTTATATTTTATTTTTGAAATTCTTTTTTGTTAGTTTGTTTGTTGAAGAAATAAAATTTTGAAAATCAATTGGTTTAAGAGTAGATTTTTATTTTTAAAAATATTTATTCGTTTACTTGAAACAAAATATTTTTAATAAGCATAAATTTGCACATTGCAATTAATCACACTTTTCAACATTCACATTTTTGTACAAGTTCTGTTTGGACTTTTTGCTTGATGATAATGAAAAAAGTTTTCCGTTTCGTTGCTGTGATAATATTTTTCAATTGAAATGCCGTTTAAAATTTTGAACATGCGTGCGTGTGAAAAGAAACAATAATATTCAAATAATTACTTCAAAAGATGTTTTTCTTTTTTGAAAAAAAGTTTTTAAAATTTTTATATTTTTTCAATTCAAACGCAATTATGCTTTTTCTTCGTTGGCCACACAAACAACAACAACAACAACAAAAATATCGAAAAAGAAAGATGGTTTGAAACATCGTGGAAATTATAATAGAATAATGAAAATATAATTTAAATAAAAAGGACATCAATAGAAACCAAAAAATGATGAACATGCAAGCATGCAAGCAGATTTTGACCAAACGACCACGATGATGGCGGTGAAAGGCATCGAGCAAAAAGCATCGATCCGAACCAACCAACATAAAAAAAATATACATATAATACCAGTGCAATTTGGATTCGAAAAAAACTAACCAAAAACAACAAATTCTCTGACACCAAAAAGCCCAAAAGACAAAAAAACTAAAAACTTTGGAGTATTTTTTCTTTTCATTTCTTTTAATACAATAGCAAATTATCAGTCATTTGTTGTTGTTGTTGTTGTTTGTCTGTGTCGGGTGTTGGTTTCTTTTTACAGAAATTAATAATCAGTACTATGCAAAAAATAAGCATAAACTGCACGAACATTCCCTGCAGCCAGCTGAAGAAAAGTTGTTGTTTTCTTTAAATAATAATAAAGAAGGGAGAGAAAAAATGTATGAAGATGACTGAGAAAAACAAACAAACAAACAATCACTCGGTTTTTTTTGAAATGAAACACAAAATGAAAAAAATGTAAATCGTGGAACCGGGAAAAAAGACACCGAGAATATTTTGTTTTGTTTCACTCACCGGATAAATTTTTTTTGTCGAACAATTTCATCGCAGACAAAACAAAGCAAAGCAAAGCATAAATAAGAGAGAAAGAGAAAAGAGATGGCAAATGATAATATAATTATTTAAATAAAAAAGAAAAAAAAAGTTCGTTTGATTTGCAAATATCTGCCTGCACACACTTTCTCTTTTTATGGACGACGACGGATGAAGAATTGGGATTGTATACAGTAAGAAGAAAAAAAAAGATGGGGGGGGAGGGGGACAAAAGCAATAGAATAAATTTTAAAAACAAAAAAAGAAAGGCTTTTTTTTCACTGTTGAATGTCGATCATCGGGTTTGGACGAAAAAAAAATAACATAACGTTCGTTGTGTTTAATCGGCTTTTTGACAGTAGAGTTCTTTCAAATTTTTCAACTCTTCAATGAGTTGTTTGTTTTGCGTCTCGAGTACAGTAACCCGACTTTCAAGACATTTCACGTATTCTTTTTTCTTTCTTCGACACTCTTTGGCTGCTTCCCTACAGTAGTAGTAGTAGTAGTAATTGTTGTTGTTGTTATTATTATTAATTGCAGTGATAAGAACAACAACAAACAGCAAAAAAAACAAACAATATTTTGTTTACCTGTTTTTCAACAGCCGAAGTTCGCGCTTTCTGACCGCTTCTTCGGGACCTGAAGGATTCGGCGTGGACGATGACGTCGATTTGGACGGCGACGAACAATTGACATCCGAAGGGGGCGTGAAAGCCGGCAACAGACCCTGGTTGACCAGAGCCGCGGCGGCCGCGGCCGCGCCGGCCGACCGGGCCGCCGCCGGCGCCGAAAGCGCCGAACTGGTCGAAACCGGTTTCAAGCCGAGCAAGTCGCCGCTGACGGCGGCGAAATCGTACGGCTCCAATTTGACGCCACGGCACACGTCGCCACGCACGAACGTGCTCGGCAAAAGGATCTGCCCGTTGCCGTCGGTCGTCGTCTGCGCGTAATGCAACAGTCCCGACGTAGCACCGTGCGACATCAAACTCCCTACAATCGACAACATTTTTTCATTTCAAAAAAAAAACAAATTCAAATATGGAAAAATTTAAATAATCACAACAACAACAAAGAAACCACATAGAACTAAAATTGACGTCATCACAAGTGAACAACAACATTTTCATTTCTTCGTCTGATGCAAAAGTCGACACGATGATGACGCACGTCGACGTACCCGACCCGCAGTGCAAATTGAAAAAAATAAATAAACACCACTACTGCTCAGCACTGTTGACATGCATACAACAAATTCATACATACTATTTGAAAAAGAAAATATAATTTTTTTTTAAAAATTAACACCGTTGTTGATTTTATTTAAAACAAAAAATGGTAAAATTGTTCTAACACAGCAGCAGCACAATAATCATTTTTTTCTGATTGTAAAAATTTTCAATTTTGTTCAGCTTCATTATCATCGACAAAAGAGAAAGTGAATTGAATTTAAATCAAAAATAAAATATTGAAATGTTAATCGAATTTAAAAACAGCACGGCCAATGATCACGTTTCAAATCGAAATTATTTTTTATCCAATGATGATGTAATTGAATTACTAGGAAGACAAAAATGAAGTAGTTTTCAAAGATAATTTTCTTTTTCCATCAAACCACAAACTGGTTACAATTGTCTGTATATTTCATTCAAAATGAAAAACAACAACAACTAAAAATTCCCTTCAAAGTATTCTACTTTTTAAATAAAAATGTAATTAAATCATTTCTATAACAAATATATATTTATTTATTTTCTAAAAATAATAATGTAAAAACAAACATTTCACTTTTTTTTCAAATTCAATTCATTACCTTTAAAAATAATTAATTGAATGAATTTTCATTTAACAAGTTAACAAAATAACAAACAACATGTCGACAACAACAAAAGTTTAACTTTCAAAGATCAACTTTTATAATCATCCAATCAATCAATTAAAAATTCTATAACAATCACAAAGCTGTTATCATTCATTCATTCAATCGTATAATAAAATAACTATGCAAATATAAATTCTAATTGAATTTCATTATTAAATGTTGACAATCCAGTTATATATATAATGTGCAAATATAACTGTCATCATTTTAATTTTAATAAACATTATTGCTTATAAAAACAACAGATGGGTAAAGAAGACGGACAGGATTTTTTCTTCAAATAAGATTCGATATATAATACATTTTAATTTAAAAAAAAAGCAATTCAATACAGAAATATTAAAAAATAAATAAATAAATTTTCATAAATCCTTTCAACAAAGCCAAAAAAAACTATACAATTATTAGTTTACTTTTTACTTTTTAATAATGTTAATAATAATGATAACAGCAGACCGAGTTAGTTAATAGCGTTGGAATTTTTCAAGATGTGACGTGACGTGACGTGACGAAAGAGAAGAGAAGAGAAGAGAGAAAGATTGAAAGAAACGTGTGAGCTCGCTTGAAACATTCTCTCATAGGCTTATATCAGAGGAATAAATGATGAAAAAGCATCATCTTCCTATATAATATAATAAAATAAAAACTTTTACACCAGATGATGATCATTTTCGCCAGAAAAACAAGCTCACTTTCATTTTACGTCACAAATTTTCAAAAAAATCACAATGCTGATGAAAAAATGTTGAAATGAGAGGTGGAGAGCAGAAAGAAAATAATTTTTTTCATTAATAAAAAATATTAAAATAAAAAATTACAATATTTTTAAAAAAATTATACTTTTTATTTTTTTAATTCACTGATATGATCAACAAAAAGAGAGAGAGAGAGAGAGAAACGAAAATTTATCACAATAGAACAACAGCGACACTGATAGCAGTGATATTTAATCCCAGATTTACATTCGATACCGTATATATATACATATATAAATAAAAATATGAAACTGAATAAAAATAAAAATAAAAACAGTTCAAAAATAATAGTAGTTGAGATCATGCAACGTGAAAAAAAATTTTTTTTTTTGAAATTCAAAAAGACATACACAAGTTGTACAACATGATGCTTTGAAGAGGAAAAGATTGATGAGCTTCAAGAACAATGTTCGCAGCAGCACTGCCGAATAACATTACCAACGCGAATAAAAAAAATAATGATAACAGAACCTTCAGCTTTTCGAGTACAACAAGAAAGTGAAAGAAAAGAAAAAATTCAAATAAATAAATAAATAAATACATACATACATACATACAAATAGCCATTTGTCTTTTATTACGCAATAACGACCACGCACGCATCGGTTGAGAAAAAAAAATACTAATTACACATCACCAGTTGCATTGAAGATAAAAAATGATATCAAAATATTAAATTTCATTTTTCTTAAGACGGATATAATAGGTGAATTTCTATTTTCAGCTTTATAATTCTTTTACAGTATTTTTCCTTTTTCTTTCTTGAAAATAATCAAACGTCACTCAACGTCAACTACGATAGACAAATCGGCTTATTATTTTATTATTATTATGCTGACGTCAAAAAATCATAATAATAATAATAATCATTATTATTGTTAATAAGTGAACAAGATGCACGAAACATAAAGAATACACATGCAAGCAAGAATTCTTTTTGTTTTCTTCTGCTTCCTTCTTGCTTGTACAGTTGAATAAAAAGAAAAATAAAGGTCGACCAATGTCATCAATAAAAGAGGAAAGTAAAATCACAATCTGTGAAAATGTGTAAAAATTAAAATTTGAAAAAAAATGCATATATTTATTTAAATTAATTGAAAAATTTTCTTCATTTCTTACAAATTTCACAAACGAACAAAAAAATATTGATCAACGCAATACACATCAATATAAATAAAATTATTTAAAAAATAAAAATTAATTGTAATTAATATTTTGAATAAATTTTTTTAAGAAAAAAAGCACCTGAATCAAGAGAACCGTTTCCCACTAGCAGATCTGCTAGGCGCAAAGCAGCGGCAGCGGCAGCAGCAGTAGAACGACGACGCTGCTTTTTCATAGAATTGATCAAAAATAGCCAAAATGGCAGGCACGTCGCCGTCAATATGCCGCAAAGCTGGCTGAAACCAAATTTGCGTCATCAAGCGGCCAATTAGAGCGCGTCCTACGTCATCAAGCGGGTCGTGCGAAATCGATGCAACTTTTATTAATAGTTTTATACATATATATTTTTTCTGTTTAATATCTTTATTATATACTTTCCGAACCAACTTTTCTAAAGTTGAAAAGTTTTATTTGTGCGCACCACCGTTTTGTGAAAGCTTTTTTCAACTTTGGCAAAGCAATTATTATCAATCATACTCATACTCAATTGGTCAATTGCGACGATATTAACTTTTCAAAAATGATAACGCGTGTCGCAATTACAAACATGTCATTCATTCATTCAATTCACTAGGGCAACTATCGTCATCAAACAATTCTACCATATTTTTTTTCATATTTATTATTATATCTATGCATAAACTGTATAAAAAAAAGAAGAAGAAAAAAAATTTCTTATTCTCCTACAACAACAACAACATGAATACAACAAAATAAAATCATCCCTGTTGTGAAGTAAAAATAGAAACAAGAAATAATAAAATCTACACACATTTTTGCATACGTTTGAAATTGGAAAATTGATTTCACATCATTGCTTCTCAATTTATCTTATGCAAGTTTTAATAAAAGAAAACAATTCTAAATTGGAACTTATTTTCAACACTTTCTGCACATCATTATTGAACAATTTATCCGTTTTTCAACTGGAGATAAAATTATGCAAATTATATATTTGCATAAAAAAAAGAACTACCAAATCTACCTCTACCGACCAAAATATAACTTCTCAAATAGATAATAAACAACATTCGCGGTCCTTGAATTTGTAATTTGATCATTGAATATTTTTTCTTGCTTTCGTCATTTCAAATAGAACAAATTGTGTTTGTTCACCGTAGAACAATTTCAACCGCAGATCAATTAATTAATTAATTAATTAATTAATAACAATTGCATGTTCTATTTTTAAAAATACCAATTGAAAAATTCAAAGAAAGTAGATTTTGAAACGAAAGAACAAAAAAAATCTACAAACTTCATCTTTGCTTTTAAGATACGGAAAAATCAATAACGCCAAATTATATATACATATATATATATGTGTATGTATAATATTTGTTCATTGAAATTCAACATAAAATTACCAACAACCTAAAATTAAGCATTTTTTATACTGAACCAACTTTTTATGTAAATTTCCATTCGACGAGAAAATATTTAATAATAATAATAATAATAACAACAACAAAAATAGAAACTCGGTAAATCAAAAAAAGACAAGAAATAATCAATTTTGAAAAATATTTTAGCTAGTTGAGATCAAACATAGACACGTTCAATTGCAATAAAAGAAACATGACTATTTTATACATTTTACTGCTGCTGCCACTGTGCATCATCATCATCATCAGTACCATCGTCATTGTGTGTGTATGTCGATACCCAAAAATTAATCAACGATCACAATGAAAAAAAAATAACAAAGCCAGCCAAATAAAAATGAGGTTAAATAAAAATACAAGCATAATAAGTATATATACTGGAAAATTTATGTGTGAAAATTCTTAAAAAAAATTTTTTCCAATAAAACTGAAACAAATAAATAAATAAGTAAACTAAATAGTTTTCATAGCTTGAAAATCATCTATTCATAAAATGATTCAAAACGGACGTAATAAAGAATGAAAAAGCTGGGATATTCAAAAAAAAACTTTCCTCAGAGCAATAAAATGGCTTTTATAATACTCTATTTACGCACATCGAAAATCGTCGATGTCAGTGGTAATTACTTAATTGAAATGAAAAAAAAGACATTTTACCGTAAATATTGTGCACAGAAGTGAAGAAAAAAAACCAACATGAAAAAGCTAATAACAACAGAAACAATTGTCAAGGGAATAAATACTATTCTATTCAAAAATTAGAAAAAAAACAAATTCGAAATTTTAAAGTGGAAAAGAAGTGGCAGCAGTTCCTTTTTTAATAGCATAATTTGAAAGCGCAAACAAAAATATCCAAGATATACAGAATAATAAGAAAGAAAAAACAAATTCCACTCACGTGTAGTATCAGCAATTCCATCGGGCACTGATGATGGAAGAATGACTGAACTATGCACAGCCGTTGGACCGGAACTATTGACAACACCGAGTGCATCACCTGGCTGTTCTGGAGTACATGTATCCAGTTTAGGCTTGATTTCCAATTCATACCCGGAGAGATCGTTCAATATTTTTCTGAAAAAATATAAATAAATAAATAAATAAATAAATAATAATCATATTTTACCGATAAGATGGTCTTCGGGCAAGTAATTCTCTTCTTCGTTTAGCTTCTTCTTCACTAATCGGCTCTTCCTAAACGAAAATTCATTCTCAAAACTAAAAAAAATAATTTCACTTCTAATTATTAAAATCCATCAGAAACTTTAATTAACAATTTAAACTAATATTTAACAATACACATAAAAGAAAACATATGAAATAAAGCAATTCGGCAAGAAAACAACAACAACAACATCTGCACATTTTCACCAAACCCAAGCAAATCAAGCAAGCAACCGCAAACATTTCTGAATGGGAAAAATTAAAAAAACAAACAAATAAAAACACTTTCCAATCCAATCGTTATTTATGACATAACTACTGGTAGAATAAGTGGAATTGTTGCAAATTATGAATTTTTGAAAATTTAATAACAATACGCTGAACGAAAGAAACAAACATTTCACATCTGAAACTGTGGAAAAACATTTCAAATTTGTCAACCTCTTAAAACTCGAGTTTGCAAAAATTACTTCTGCGGAAGAAAAAAAATTCAGATTACAAAACAAATGCATTAAAAACAGACGCACACTTGCGCACATGCATGTATAATAAGTAGTAGACGGAAAAATTCATTCATTGTATATTAATTTAAATAGCATCAGCGTGGACGTTCAATTGATCGGAACTTCTATCTGCTAGACTAAATATTTACATATCATCCGACGGATTGAATTAATCAATCCTGGTTGGTGGATAGTTTTATCATAGCTGCCGCTTTGAGACTGTTTGTGTAATTACGCAACGATCAACAATCAGATAAATATAGGCGATCATTTTCAGAACCAGTAAAACTTGCTTTTCTCAAAATTGGACGATGAGATTCAAGTGAACAAAAATTACAATAATTATAAGCTTTTCAACAACAATAACAACAATGATATTAATAAATTCATTTTCATAAAATTATCAAAAAGTAGACATACTGTATAGACAGGAGTTCAATGTTTATGCAGTTGGCTGACATTATTATTAATTGAATGATTTAATTTACTTGAACAATAACAAAAATAATAATTTTGATTTTGATTCAATTTGATTTGATAATTAATGCAAATTTACACAATCGATGTTACATTTCAAAAGCATTTTCTACAATTTTTATACAATCAGAATTGGGTTTCCTCAAAGCATTATATAAATCAAAAGTACCCGTCATCCAAAAAAAGCAAATTAACTAAAAAACAAAACAAACAGAAAATAATAATAAAAATTAATAAACACAAAATTTTAAAAGCTTCCTGAACCGTAATTTAAATAAACGTTGCTTCCTTTTGGTTTCCTTTAAAAATGCAAAACAATTAAATGCATCTTAACTGAATTAGTGCACGGATGTTGAGTAAAGTAATTGAACTGACGACCGCCGGTCGAAGGCAACCACTGTGTCGATCCAATGGTCATCAGATGATTAGAGAAGGAAACCAAACTATGCTCAGGTATTAGCTAAAAAAGAAGTTGCGCATACTTTTTCTCGAACAATTTTCCATCAAACCCCAACTTTCATCCAACGTGAATTTGAAGTTAAAAAAAAATAATAATATAACATAGCTATTATTACAATGAGAAAAGGCAAGAGCTCTGCTGCTATATCTGCCCATATACCCATATCATATACTCAATATTTACTGAACAGTCAAATAAAACTAATTATACTGTTATTCAAACCATATATAAATGAATAATAATCTTTAAGACTTCAAAATAGTGTTCAGAGTAACTAATTCGGATGCCCATCTTTAAGCATCATACAACGTAAAACTTTATTACAATACGCACATTCTTCAATCGAACAGCACATTTCGTATAAAATAAATAATATAAATCATTTCCCATTTTAAAAACAGTAAATACAATTAATAAAAATAATTCAGATAAACTAGAAACAAACTAGAAAAAATGTCAAACATGACAATGTTGTAGAGTAAAATATAAATAAATAACTGTCAAAAATGAAATTCAAATTATTATCAGAATAAAGTGAAAATTTCTTTTATAGAAGTATATCAAGAGAAAGAAAAAAAGAAAAATTTAAAATTTCTAAATATACAACAGGGGGAAGGGTGAATATGGATGCGACAGTTTAAAACTTGGCTCAATCAATTATGATGATGCTGAATAAAAAATTCGTAGAGTTCGTAGATTGCATCCACAACAGAACTGTTCACAGTGGACAAAAACAATGTTCACACCCACTACATGACACAAGTGATGATAGAGATAGCATTTTAACATTGCGGGGTTACATCGAGCTATGTGAAACTTCGACTGGCGACAATATCGCTCGCCCATTATCTTTTTGTAAAAATAAGCAAACAGCATTATTATAACGTTTTTACATTAAGCAAACTGTCAACACATTCACCGCATTCAATTTATAGAAAAATTTTTATTTTTTCACCTTAAACAAATCAAAGCAGAACATAAATTCATAAATTAATATACAAATCTAAATTGAAATTTGTAATTATGAAATATGACAAAATACACAATTTATTAAATGAACAGAACTAACTGCTCAAATTGAAATAACAAAACAGAAGTGGACAACATTCGGTATTTATTTATTTCACTTTTCAAAACAAACAATATTATGCTGACTAAGCATTGCATTGAAAACAAAAGATAATCGAACAAACAAAATCACTTCCAAATAAACTGCTTCATTACAAGGGATATTATGCAAGAAGGAAAGAAAGAAAAAAACTTCCATTTCTACAAAATGTACAATTGAAGTAAACATCCCCCTCGATTTCAAAATAAGAAGAACAATAAACAAATCTTATTATTATAACTATTCCAATTTGCATTCTCTCGGAAATCAAATGAACACTTGTGTGTCATTGAGAACAAAAATGTCACGAGGAAAATATTCAAAAAATCCATTTTTTAATTAATAAATAAAATTATTACATAGTTATTCATTTAATCGACAAAAATTGTCCTCTTTTAACATTACTTTTTTTTCTGCAACACTAAAGCACAACACGAATCTCAATCATTAATATTCATTAATAAATTAACATGCCAGTGCACAATAAGCTGCCACATGCTTGCCATATTTCTTTTCTTGGTTTTTTTCCCTCTCATTCTCTCTCTCTCTCACTCTCAACAGATCGCAAATTTTAAAATCACTATTCTACGTGCTAAAATTACTGCTATAACGTTGAGCATGAAACGAGCAAAAGCCGAACAATGAATTCTTCTTGTTCTTCCTAGCGAAATAAATAATAATTATTATAATAATGCTTGCCGCTTGTTCACAAACAACTCAAAGCTATCATCAAAAAGTTATTTTAAGTATAAATAAAATTAAATTTCCAACTTTGTTGCAAAATAGATTGAGAGAGCTAAAGTTGAACAGAGCGTACGCTGGTAGCAGTAGTAGTAGCAGAAGTAGCAATAGCAGTAGTAGTAGTAGTAGTAGTAGTAGTAATAGTAGTAGTAGTAGCAGCAGCAGATTAACAAATAATACCTAAAGTCGTTTAATAATTCCACTTCCCATGCTTGCATCCTTTTCAACGTTCAACGACAATTGTTAAAAATCAATTTACGTGCTTCAATAAAAGCTTTCCCTAACAGATCACTTAAAATATATTATTAAAAGGAAAAATCATTTTTAGCATCACTTATTCATTTATTATAAATATTCAACGCTCGCTCGACTGGGTAAAAATTTCTATAATTCATTAAAAATTGTACAAAAAAAATTTTTTTTTTTCACTTTTTAAAATAAATTCTAAAATTGAAACAATAATAATAACAAAATGCATGCAATAACAATCTTTGAAAATATAACAATGCAACTACTTTTGCATACAATTAAAGACAAACAAAAATTAAAACCACTTCCTACAACAGTTTGATAAATCATGTTCTCTCAACAACAACAACAACCAATAGGAATAAAAAATATCAATAAATGTACATCAGTATCATTGAGGTGCAAAGAAAAATATGCAAATTTAACACAACAATGCAAATAGAAGAAGACTGAAGAATAAAACAATGGCTAAGCACTTCATGAATATCATCGATTCTTTTTCCTTCTACTGCGTAAACAACATTAAACAATGTTCAACACGCGAAACGTTGAAATAGATCATCAAACATGCTCAAATAAACAACACGACAAAAACAACATAATGCGCAGTTTGCAGCAAGTTAACATTTCAAATATTATTACACAAAACCTATTACGATTACACTCTTGCTTGCAAAGCATAAAATTCTTCCCCATCTCGGCAAAATTTTGTCATTATATACTTCAGTATTATAATGAAAAAAAAACTTCCAGCTTTGCAATTACAATTACAATTAATATTAAACGGGAAATTTTTCATTTCATCAAATTCTACTGAAAATGCCAAACACTGCCGCTGTCTGGGCAGTGATCAATAGCAAAATCTTGCCATTGTAAGTTGGTAAATTTAAACAGAAAGAAAAACCAATCATAATTTTACCGAAACATGAAAAATAATAAGAAAGCAGTAACGCCTTGTTTCCGTAATATTAAGCAAATAAAATTTCTGAAACGAATAAAAGAAATATTGACGATGCCGAGCAAAGCAACTATATAGCATGGAAGTCGTAACGTTAAACAGCCCGGCTGCGCAAACAACAACGCCCTGGCAAAACTTTTGCAGCTTGCAAAACGCAGCGCAGAAAATTTTAAATCTAAAATGCGACATTTACATAGCAGTGTGCAAACGATGACGCAATTAATTAAAGAACGACATACAGTCTGTTTTGCAGTGGTGTACAATTTTTGTTGACAAATAGTATAGAAGGTTGAAAAAAAATTGCAATGGAAAATGTTTGAACAACAATTTACACAACCGCAATGTGCTGCGCTATATCGATGCTTTAGCAAAATAATGAAAGAAAAGGAAAATTATCCTAAGAAAATATCGTTGCACGAACACGATTCTGAAACCGATAAGCAGCAACTGGCAACAAATGTTACAACCACAGTGGAAAAGAAATACAAATCACAATATACAATTTAAGAAGGAAAACAAGAAATAAACCGCAACAGGAAAATGGTCGAATAATAATAATAATAATAGAAATGAATTTGTAAAAATGTAAAAATTATTGAGAAAAAATTTCATATATTATTAAATCGTTCAAGGACGGACAGATTCATAAGAGTTATAAGCAATAAATTTAACACTTATTCAGAAAAAGGAACACCACACACAGAGAAAGAGAAAGAGAGAGAGAGAGACATTAAAGTAAACAACACTTATAATTCTTCAAAAGAGACAAACAAGATTAAGTTGATGAAAAAGTAAATTTTAAATAAGAAGAAGAATAAATACTAAATAATATTTGGATGTAAAAATTGAAATGTATTTTAAAAATCAGTTGAAAGATGGAAAATTTTCAACAAACGAACAGCACCCAAATTTCATAGAACATGTCACACCGAACACAGACAGCATTGGAAAAAAAATGAATCCCGTTAAAAACCCTGGCCAACAGGCGAACTGAAATATTCACACACACACACACACACACAGACACAGACACCAGACACCAGACAGACAGACATACACACGCAAGCAGAGTTGAATGATAACTTACGCAATTATTGCTAAAATTGATAAACGTCGGCTGAACAACGGGTATTTGAAGAAGACCAATGGTCGGCGCCGGCGAGGGCAAGTCCGTCGGTGGCGCGACGAAACTGTTCGGTGGGCCCAAGTTGTAAGGCCTATTGAGCGACGAACCTTCGTCAGTAGCCATTCGTCACAGCGACAAGTCTTGTGACATCATCGTGACGAGATTGCGTTAGCTTCTTCGTTCACGCGAAACGCGTCAAAAACGTCACTGGAGTGCGTCCATACAGTAACATCTTTGTCAATTTGAAAATCAAGTTCATTGATAATACCATGCTGTAGGAAACTGCGAGTTGTTTTATTGATTTTTTTTTCAAAACCCAACCACATCAACACTTGGAAATTTAACCGTTGAATTCGATATTTCAAAACATGTTTCATTTCAAAAATTCAAAACTAATAATAATAAATATTCCACTGTTTCGTCCATGTGGGCGTTTTGATAGTTCAATTCGATCAAATCACTATCAATAATCCGAGCATATATAAACTCAAATTTTTGCATTATTAAAAAATTTTTACTCACATTCTTCATGTAACGACTATATATCCATTATCAACAATTTTTTTCATTTGTTTCTTATGCAATGCATTTTTTATGCAATTGTTTTTTTTGCACATTAACAAAATACAGTAAGCAGTTTAAATTTATTTGGCGGGTAGTTTCATTTTGTTTTGTTCGGGGTTATAACATTACAAAAATTAATAAAATTTGTGGTATTTTTTGATTCAATAGTCGCTTTAAAACAAATTTACACGTTTTATTTCAAGTGGGCTTTGCTGCTTTTAGATAAAATTTTTTCATTCTCTTCTACTTTGACAATCTGACACTTTTCAGTTGACAGATTCTGGTTTCACTTTGTGTATATTAATAAGAATGTTAACTTTTTTTGAAACAAATCTTCACGTTTCCAGTTTATGTAAACAAAATCTAGCATTGTATATGACTTTTGTTGTGTTTCTCTTGTTGTTTTTTTAACAATTTTAAATTCAACATGTTAGCATAAATATCATACATTGAATCTACTGTGACAACAAAATGCATTACATGACAAAGTGAGATTTACAATAAATAGTGTTCTTGTTTGCAAAAAATACTCCATTATGTGGAAAAGCTTTGTTAAAATAAAATAGCAAATAAGCAGAAATAATACTAGGAGCAAGATGTGATATGGCATGTGGCTGGTAAAGAAAAGAAACAGTACAGGTTTCTAAAGGCACTGAGTCTGCATTTTTAAGAAAGCATTTTAAAAGTGATATTTTTTGAAGAATAGCAATATTTATTTAAATAAAAACGTCCAAACTAAATGTTCAATTATTTCAAACTTCCACTATGAAAGCTATGATTACAAAGTTAATAATTTTCATTCCAGGTTCCAGGAAATGAAATTTGAAGATATTAATGATACAACTAATTTTTATTATTTTTTAACACTTAATGTCTTATTTTAAAAATATTAACCTAGTAATAATATGATTATTTCTGTCAAAATGTTATATCAAACTGAATAACATTTTTGAAACTTATAAGGTAATTTTAGCAAATATGAGCAGAAAATAATATTTTCGCAATATTATTTCTATTATCCGTATCTGAATACGTTACATTAATATTAATATTAATTTTTTTTCAACAAAACTTTTAATTCAAATTTATAACCAACATTTTTAAACTGACTTAAATATCATTTTTGTTTACAGTATTTACGTATGTCTTTGTTAATTCTTGCAAACTTATTTAGCTTTTTTATTTTTAATAATTGTAATATTGATTTTTCAGTTCATTTCAATTCTTCCTATTTGATGTATAGTCAAAGTTTTTTAACGATTTATATAAATATATTGAAGTAAACTGTTAGCGTGCTATGATATATCTGTATCGAACAGCTTTTGTAATTGACAGCATTTGTAATAATTTTTCAAAGCCTTCGCTGTTTTACATATTTCGAGTTTCCCCTATCGATTGTATTATTCCTTAATATTAAATTTTACGCAAGTGTTGTAGTTTTTGTAAAAAAAACTGCCTTCTCACTTTATCTCACCATAAATAGATCGAATCATTTAGCTGACCACAATATGCTGATAGAACGTAGCAGTTATTTTTTGAAAATTTTTATGAGTTATTATGAAAGATTTGTATATTTTTATATTGATGTTTTTTTTCAGGAAAATGAGCCGTCGAATACGTAATGTTAACCGAGTAGACTATGCAGAGCTTTGCCGAAACTTGGGCATGATGGACGACGACGAAGATGACGATGATTATACTGAAGGTGAATTTTTTTGTTTTTGTCAATTATTATGAAAATTAATTCGTAAGGTGATTGCATTTTATTAATTTCATGAATTTTTCGTTCTACTTTTAGGAGATATGAGTAGCTCTTCAATATCTGATGACAGCACATCATTGGAAGAGAATGGTAAACCTTTTTGATTGATTGAAATTTTCCCTTGCATAACATTGTCTTATTTTTTAAGATCATGATGACGAAGATGTAAATGAAGCAATCAGGTAAGTTGGAAAGTTATCTTACTTGAGATGTATGAGTGAGAAAAAAAAATACTATTTTGCGAACAGCAGCAATTTGGATAATGATCCGCAATGGGTGATGTGCAGAAAAGTTGGTGAACAGTGGACTTCGAAAGAGTTTAAAGTTTTTGAAGGTGAATTAGCTGCCGAGATGAATTTTCGTGATCGTCCTTTGATGGAAAAGAAAAATCGACAATTTATCGAATGGAACAGCGATTTTGCTGTATACAATGAACAACGTAATCAATGGACCGATGAGGTGGTGCGTTTTATTCATGAAATTGAAGAATTGAACAATGCTCGACGGTTGGAAATTCAGGTAATCACTTTGTCAATATTTTTTTTTGTAATTTCCATATTTTCACAGCATTTACATACATAATTTTTAGGCAAAGACGGTCACTGATCCGGAGAATTGCAAAACACAGTTGTTGTATCTTTGCCGTGAAATGGCACGTGATGGTGTGAAAGGAGTTTGTGATATTCCGAAAAATTTAAATCACAATTCAAATGTAATAATAATTCTTAATATGCATTTTTGTGCATTTGTTTGTTTGAATGAATGGTTGTTTAGGAAGACGTTTTATCGGAATTTAATGTAGAAGAAAGCGCCAACTCTGCTAAAGGTGAATCATCCGAAGCGAAGCTTAACAACCGTAAGTCACTTGAAACAGGTCGCCGTGCGATAAGGAAAACTGGGGAAAAGAAGAAACGTCTGCTTAAAAAATGAAACTTGTTTTTAGAAAATATTGCAATAATTATTTTTTATTGTAATGAGATATGTTTAATGTCTGTTATGTTGAATAAAATTTGAAAATGAGAGAGCTTCAAAAAGAATGTACAACTTAAGACAAAATTTCCACTGTAATATTTATATTCTACTGTAATATAAAATGAAAAGCGCAAGAGTTTAGTGTGAAAACTGTGCACAATACAACAATTTTATTCAAGCTTAAGTAAATCAAGAAATATACAATAAACGAGTTACGGAATGCGAGTGGATGTATACACATGTAGAGAATGTCAATGCACTATGTCCTGCAATTATTACCAGCATCACTGTTGGTTTTTTTTAAAAAGCATATCACTTGCTGCACTTTGATAACGATTTTAATTGAAGTGTAATATTTTCTGCATGTTGATGATGAATGACCCTGATTAATTGAGAAGAAGCAAAGCTTTATTACATTGACATTTGAATTTTCATTGTTGTCAACAATAGATAATATGTTACAGATTGTTATCGAATAAATAATATATGTGTTGCTGATAAATGGAAAAAATTGAATTGCAGCAAAAGATATACGTAATAAATGGATCTATCCCGTCCTTCTTTTCGAAAGGGTATAATGTCCTATATGGTGGATGTGGAGTTGTCCCAATGCCGCCGACCCATTTAGTTAAAATGTGGTCAGTTTTTGGCCAACTGGCATCGTTTTTCGCACTACTGGCCGCTAAATTTTTGGTCAATATGTTGACCCCAGCAATGTCATTTACAACACTTGCAACCTGCCGACATTGGAGAAGAGTCATTTTCAAATTTGAAATCAATAAACAATGGTCCGCAAACAGTTGCTTCTCTTCTTCGCCTTTTTTACGTTAGCCTTTGGCTACAACTCACGTGAGAAATTATTTAAAAATGCTCGTATTAATTTAAAAAAATTTTTATTATGCATAATTTTGCATTTTAGAATTCACGCAGTGTTTTTCATCGATGAAACCAAATTTAATACAGCCAACTAGCGTGATGCGCTACAGCACGCAGAGTGAATGTCTGCAAGCATGCCGAAGTGGTAGAAAAAATGATGGTTCTGTGAGCAGTTATCAATTGAATTTTATTTACAGAGGATCACAATTAGATATATATTTTTTTAATTAAAGTCAGCATGTCAGTCAATTTTGTGGGATGCAAGAACAAGCTCGTGTTATTTGTTTAGCAAGACTGCTCGAGAACATCCGACCCTGCTGATGAACCGTTACGGGACTGATTATTATGAATACAATTCAAATTTGTGCGGTGGAAGTATGCAATATTATTTTTTTTCACAAATAAATAAATATACTTGAACATCATTTTCAATATTATAGTATTTCCACCGCCATCAAGAGGGCAGTTGAATTTGTTGTTTCCTCCGCCATCGAGTGCTGTCATTCCAGAACCACAGCCAGAAACAAAAACCAATGAAAAATGTTTGGTCAATTATTTCGTAGTGGCCAAGTCGGAATTGGATGCTGAGCCAGACAGTGATACGGCGATGGTCACAGAAATTGGAGATGAAAACACTTGCATAGCAAAGTGTACAAGAGAGGTAGAATAAATATGGTCATAAAAAATCTTTCAATATTCAAATTATTCACCTCCGTAAATTTAATAAATATGCGCAAATATAAATGAACAGTTTAAAATCACTATTATTTAAGTCATAGTTTATTCTTGAAATTAACACTGCGCATAAAGTGTTGTAACTTGAAAATTTGACTTTTTCAAGCGAAGCTGAACATGATTTTACCATCAAGCTATATATAAGTTGAACAGCTGCATTCTCTAGTATAAAATAAATTAATTGATCTCTTTCAGGAATCGTGCCAAAGTTTTACGGCCCTGTTAACGGATAAAGTTTGCATTTTGACTTCAAATCAGGCAGTTCCGACTGGCAAATGCCGTTTATCTTACTACGAGGATGCGGTATATTTTGAAAAATTCCACCTTTGTGCAGGTAAAATTTCACACAAGCAGATTTGATGCAAATTTATTTCTTTTTTATTCTGTTGTTGTTCTTGTTGTTGTTGCAGATATAGCCAATTCTTGTTCGGAGCAATTTTTTTACACGTTTCATGATACTACACTGGACACACCAACTATAGAAACGACCAAGACGAAATCTTTAGAACAATGCGCAAACGACTGCGTTGCCAACAACCAATGCAAAGTAAAGAAAACAACAAACAAACAAACAAACGAATGCTTTTTCTCTTAACTTTGTTCAAAGTTGCAGGCAGCTGTTTTTAATAAACTGAAGAAACGATGTTTTTTGAAAGCAGAAACAGCAGTTGACCAACCGTCAGCCCTGACAGAATGTCGAGGCAGCTATTATTTTGAAAATGGATGTCGCAGTGGTTCAAGAAGACACAATATCCGTTAATTCTTCACTTCGCCTCTTCCACTTTTCCATTCAAATATATTTCTCCTTTGTTTTTAGGCATGAACGACCCGTCTGGCCATGCCTTCGACAACAAAAAGTTGCAGCTCATCAAAAAGCAACCCACTGACCAGTGGACATCTTGGTCGTCGTGTCAATTTGAAAAAGATGGACAACGCTTTCGTTCGCGGAGCCGGAGCAATTGGGCAAATGGAAAACTTTCCGCAGGGCGGAAAATACAGTACAAACTTTGCTGATGTCATGCAAAACACACCTCTTTTCTATTTTCACGCTTGTTACATGTTCACTTTGTTAGTTATTCATTATATTATATTATTATTAACCATTTTCCCCTACCAAAAAAGATAAAAAAAATTCGCCGTCGTCTTCATCCCTTTTATTCATTTTAATTTCGCAATCGTTATTGCAATAAGTACTGCCGATTAACGTTGAGGATATGATTAAGTTCCTTTTGTTGACATTCCGCCACGAATTATTTCATCCACCATTAACAAACTACTCGCCGTGGTTGCACTGAAAGAATAAACAAACATATTATTAATGAATGAAAAATTTGAAAATAATAATTATTCCAATTCTTTACTGCTACTTTCGAAATTGCAATAAATAATCAATTCACTTTGAATGTTATATTTACAAAATTGTATAGTCAACATTTTCGGCTGTATTTTCAGTGGAACAATAAAAGAACAATTAAAAGTTCAACTTACGATGATGTTAAAATACTTTTCTTGACACAATAATTGTCAAAAATGCCTTCTTCAACTGGTAGCATAATATCGCCTAAATTCGTAGCAAAATTTACACAATTTAATAAATGCAAAAAAATTCACTTTAAACAAAAAATGCAAATACCAATTACAATTAATTTATTTACCTGTGTACAAATTCAATCCAATCGGCATGCGAAGCTTTTTGTATTCATCTTGCAATTTGATGCAACTTTCCATAGGATGAAAACCGGCATTCTGTGACAGCGATTTTACAATAACCAGCAGCGCATCGGCAAAAGCTTGTATGCCCATTTTCACACGACCGTCGACCATTTCTTTTAACGTCATAAGTTTACAGTAAGCAGCAATTTCGAAAGCGCCAGCTCCAGGAATAACGCATCCTCCTCAAAAAATTGTTCATTCAGCTTACCAGAAGCAATGGTGTCAGTGATCAAAAAGCAAACGCTTACCGTCTTCAAAAGTGTTCTTAACTGATTGGAGACCGTCATTCACGGCATCTTTAACTTGATTTATAGAATGTTTGTTTGGACCTTTTATTAAAATTGTCACAGATTTGGGATTTTCAACTTCTTCAACAAAAGTGTACTTCTCTTCGCCCTTCAAAAGAAAAAAAAATAGGAAAATATCCAGATAAAAATAGAAGAAGAAAAAACTGTACGAATATACCAATGTATATTCTTGAACCAATCCAGCTTTGCCAAGTACATCCGGACTAAGATCGTCGACAGAATTGACCGGTGTACAGCCGCAGGCGAGCATCAACCGCTCCATGTTACGCCTTTTCGCGCGTCTCAGTGCAGGAATACCTGCCCGAGCAAAAAGGTCCAACGAAATGGGATCAATTCCCTGAAAGCAAGCAAAGAACCACCAGTCAGTCAGTCGGTCACTTTCCATTTGCGCATAATGGGTACTTTTTGATTAATCACAACAAAGTTACGTTCCACATTATCGTTCATGCTTTGCAGATCGCACACTTTACGTTTCAAATCAATAATCTTTTGCACACGCTTTATTATAAATTCTCTTTCGCTGGCCAACACTTTCTCTCTTTCGGCCGCATTCTTATAAAGTGCTTTGACGTTCACTTCTCTGAAGAACAGAAAAATAAAATTCATTCTTCGTTATACTGTATTTGAAAAGAAAAGAAAAGCTTTACGGTTTTTCAAATTCTAGCGAAACATTGCACGCTAAGATATAAGCATTGCGAACCACTTTCTTCATGTCAGGATGACGCACGCCGTGGTCCAAAACCAAACCACGAATCAACTTTGTATCCATTTCTGTGCAATGCTGCATTGTCATAATTTCCACCATCAACAAATCAATCGGCTTGTGTTCCGTTCTAATCGCTAACACAGCATCGACGACAATCTAAAATTTATCATCAGTAAAAATTAAAACTGACCAATCAATAGATAGATATTTGAATGAAAATTAAACAATAAATGAAATATTGAATTCAAATTTTAAATACTTCTGTTAAATGATCAGCCAGTTCAGCAGCAACTTTTGTTCGAAGCGCAGTTCCGGCAACTTTCAACAGCAAATCTTTCTCCAATGGTAAACAAACTTTCATTTCATCCAACAGCTAAACAAGCGTGCTTGTCAAATTGGAATATGAAATTGGATTAAATGAAAATTACTTCAATGCAACGATCTTTTCCCAATTCTATACCATCACAAATAATCCTCGGATGAACACCCTGCAAACAAAATTATCAAAAGAATAAAACCAATTCTTTTCAGTTATAATAAAACATACTTCTGTGATGTAATTTTCAGCCTGCTTCAAAAGTTCACCAATCAACATTACAACTGAGGTGGTGCCGTCGCCGGTAATATCATTCAGCGCAGTGCTGGTTTTAGCAATCATTGACGCTGTTGGAACTTTGATTTGCTGAAAAAAATTAATTAAATAAAAAAAATATGCCACTTTTTTGCATTCAATACCATTTCGTTTAGAAGAACGTTACCATCTTTTGAAATTTTGATATCACCAGAGCCTGATACTAACCTATAAATTACAACAATGAACACCACCAAAATAAATAAACAAAACAAACATTTTCATTGTTCCTTTGGGCCCTAAATTGGTTCTCATAATTTCCAGTAAGCCTTTAGCAGCCACTAAATTGACCTGCAAAGCAACACCTCCGCGAGAAAACTCTACCATTGGATTAAATCGCAATAAGGATGCCATTATTAAGAGCTAAAAATAATACATTTCAGGAATATAATTTAAAATAAGCATTTAATTCGTTAAAAGAACACTCAATTTCATCACAGGAATAAAATTACTGAAAGGAAATTGCCAAAAACAATCAAAGTTATAAAGCCATCTAAAGCCTTATAGTTGATAATTTATCATTGTTTATATGATGTTTTCGATTAAAAATTTAGTATTTTATACTGCTTAAAATTTTTATTCGAAACTTACACAATTTTTCACACACAGCGCAATGAAAAATTCTACCGAATGCTACAGTAATATAAAACATTTTCAGGACAAAATAAGCAACCACTTAAATATTTTTATTAAAATAAATAATTCCCATTTTCCCAATTTTTAAAACAAAGTTCTTATTTAATTTATAATGTGGAATAGTGATAACTAACTTTTATTGCTTTAACCTTCCGATGACCAAAGCGGGGTAAATTGTGAGCCGGGTTGCAGTTTTTCCTTGATTTTTCTTTGGAACGATGTTCAACAGTCCTGATTCTTCCACTAGCTTCATTTTTACCTGTTTTACAATAATGTAGCAAAATCAAGAAATTTTTTTGTTTTTTGCCCGCAAACATTTGACCGCAATTTTGTGATTGGCTGTTCTGTGATAGGCTGCAGGTCCTTTGATTGCTGATTGGCTGATGACTTATGCCGTTTTATTGGCTACTCAGTTTTGATCAGTAATTGGGCGAGTGACTGGAACTATTTAATTCGCTACGGAACTTTGATCATTGATTGGATGATTATTTTTCATCAAAGTTTTCCCAAATATAGGGTGCATTGCACGTTAATCACCTTATTTGGACATAAACAATCCAATTTCCGATTTTTTGAAACGAAGTTTTTTAAAGATATAAAATGGAATGATGTTTTTTTTCAGACTTTAAACAATGATGTTTCCAAAAAGATTTGCGTTTTATCATTGACTTGAGTTCTATTAGTTCACACTTGGTGCAATTCCAGTGACTTTTTCAGCTTTTACTGATTCCTTCTATAGTGTACGCTTATTTTAATAATTTAATTTTGGCATCAGACTGCTCTAAGACGCCGGTTGCATCTAGTTTTTTTATTACCTAACTCTTTCATCCAAACAAACACCTTCAGTCATGATCCATGGTTTAAGGACCACCTAAAATATTGATCAATCAATGAATATTCATCCTTAATATGATATGCAAAACTTTCGTAAAGAACTTACCGGTCGAGGTTCACCAGATGAATCTTTCAATTTCACTTCATAACCATCACCTACGTGTCGGCTGCTAGCAAGCATAGCCTTTACATCTTCTTTCTCAAAAAGTAAATACGCACGTAAAGCTCAATTAATACAATAAAAGAAACGGTGATTAGCATTTCATAATCTACCATTGCTTGGACGTTCGACAATGCCACTGAGCCAGTTCATCTCAAGTTTACCAAAGCATTGAAATGATTCAAGTACTTTACCCAAAACAAATCATTGAAGAACAAGGAAATAATTTCATAAACATAGATAATTAATTAATCTCATAACATGCAACACCTGAAGCATATTTTTTAGAAAGTTTTCCAACTAAAGTTTCAAAACAGTACTCAATATTTGCTGTTTTTTATAAAATCTGCATTTTGGTTATGCACAGTATGAACGGGAGTTGTGTATAAAAAGGCTTAAATAGCATAAATATTTTAATAATATTAAACATCAAACTGAGCATACTTTTCGGGCACTCTATGAGCAGATCACAAACAAATTCTTTTCGTGAAATCGATAACTTTTCAGCAGCTTCAATAATAGATTTGTCCAAAAACTGGGATGGCCTCCACAACGAAGGAAATTTCAATCCTAAAAGTAAACCGCAATTTTTATACAAGCAAATATTATTGAAAATATTAAATCGATTTAATAAAAAAGGTCAGTGCAGTCAAGCGTATTTTTAATAACCTGAATTACATCAAACCACTTTGTTAAAAGGTGACAAAACTCCTCATGTACAGACCATAATTTCTCCACTTTCGCTGAAATATTCTGCGATCATCTGGGCAGATGCTATATCCGGAATGCCTTGGACGAAAACTGTATTATTCACTTCAGTCTTCTCCGCCTCTTTACGCATGCCAATTTCTTCAAAAACAATTACACAAATAATTAATCATAAGCAAAGAAAATTTCATACGTTTCACACAGCCAATTCGCTGCTACCACTGAATATTCAATTAAAGCAATGCACAACATTTTTATGATAACTTTATCGTCTTATTACGCGCTTAAAATAAGTAAAAATTATAAAATTGAGAACTGCATTTAACAATAATGAAATGCTTACAATTTATCGTAATTTTTGAAAATATAAAATATTAACACTTTCAAAAACAATTTTCAATTTCATTAAATATGCACCAAAAAATCAATAACTTCTTTTACTATAGACATACAGTTCATACTGTGAGAAACAGTTTGCAAAAGTTTTACAAATTTCCTCGATAAATGCATTTTATTTTGAAAAATCTTTCTCATTGCATTTTTATTTTCATAATACTGCGTTAACATTACTTAAAGAATAAGATAATATTTAGCGGTTTTTTGTTACAAACTTAATTTTTATTAACGATTACGTTGCTGTTTATGTTCATATTTTGCTGAAGCTGCACTTAAAAACTTCATTATAAAAACCGACGTTGAACTCTGCAGTAACAGTGACTTAATTCGAGTAATAATTAAAGTAATTAATTCAATTAATTTCATAAATTAAAATCTTTAAAATCGGCAAGCTGTACTGTGACTTACTAGGTTCCTCTGGTGAAGCTCTCAATGCGTCTGACACATTGCTTGCCCATTACCCGAAAGAAACGACGTCAGCTCGCATGAGTTTCGTCAGCCTCTAGACCAGTTGCCGGTCCACATCAATTCCATCACAGCTCGTCGATGCTCCAACGGCGTTGCGCATGGTGCCTCACCAATTGCATGGCGAGCAATGGGAGCATGTAAGGTCGATCCTCACCCGCGTCAACCGGTAGACCTTCATGGGGGCTGTGCAACACCCATCCTTCCGTATAAAACGGCACGTCCCGATCATCCGGAAGCAATTTGACCTGCAGGTACATTTTCTCGGTGTCGGCTGCAGTGCTATCCTGGATCCTCGGAGCCAGAGAAGCGTGGTGACTATACGTTGCATTGTAACTTCGGTCCTGGGTCGAGACAGCTGTTCAAGGATGTACTGTTCCATTCCGCAGAGCCGTCGAACATTACCCGGCATTTCTTCTTACCGTGATTGTCTTGCTAGACGGCCGGATGGGACACGCTAACCATGTTCTTCCTGACAGACCTTTTCTTCCATCCTCTTCCTCTGCCTATCCACCGTGAAGAGAGGCACAGATGACTCCTGCGTACCCCTGTTCTTTCTCCGTGACGCGGTTCAACCGCCGTTTCAACGCTCTTAGCCTACTCAACGCGACTTCCATGTCGTCTGGCAGAGGGGGCGAATCAAGTCTCCAGAGAATGTCAACGGAATATCTCAATCCATCGCAGAGAATTCTTCAAATCACTTCATCACTGGATCGTCGGTTCAGTCGGCGGCGGTCGGCAGGATCCCCCTCCCTCTGGCGGTGCTCGCGCTTGTTTGTGGTGCCTCATTCAAGCAGCGCATTCAACGCCTGTCCCGCTTTCCTCTTTGGAAAATCCTCTTTGCGATGTCCCTTCTGCAAGCAGACAATGCTGAGATGGAGCCTCTGCACACAATGCCATTTCTCCGGCACGGGGTGTCTCATGATCCGCGGACAATCGTCGGGCAGATGATTCCCGCCACACACGAAACACTCTGATCAGCTTTGATGGACAGAGATATTCAGTCGGCCTGTTGTGGAAGCCAGGCGCCTTGCCACTTCCAAACAACTTGTAAATGGCGATGAGAAGACTCAGATCTCTGAGACATTGACTGGCGCGGGTTCCGGATAAGGATAAGGATACGTGATAAGGATAAGGAGCGTGTATACGCTGACATGATCCAATCCTATCTCGATCAAGGTTGGGCAGAAGAGGTTCCAGACGAAAGCAGCCCCATCGGCAGGATGCGGTATTTGCCACACTACGCCGTGTACCAAGGCTGCCCGGGGAAAGCGAAATGCCGTGTGGTTTTTGACGGCTCAGCGCAGATGAATGGCGCATCTCTGCATCGCTGTCTTGAACCTGGACTGAAATTACAGCCTGATTTGGTCGCGATATTGCTCCGGTTTTGTCGTTCCAGAATTGGGAGCTGTTTCAATATATACAGCATTTTTTCTAACATTCGGAATCAGATACATATATTTTGGCTAAAAACACATTACACGCTAATATCTATCGTAAACAGAATTTAGGTTCCACTCTGCTAATGACTCCACTCCACTTTTTCATGATGAATTTTCAAAGTTTAATAAAAACAATGAATTTATCGAAATTACAAGCAGCTTATCATATAATATAATCATCATAATAATTAACATATAATCAATAATAACTGCATTAAATTGTGAATATTATTATCCATTACTGTTATAAAGAAATGTAAGTTCATATTGATATTACTGTATTACAGTATAACCTTAATAAAATATTATTTTTCGCTGCTAGAAATGACAGATTCTGAATCTAAAATTCGAGAAACTGCTGAGTCCATTTTGCGTGATAGCATTGCCAAAGCGAAAATGATATCTAAAGACGGCAAAATTAATTGGGATGATGTTATCAATGCAATGACAACTCCCCCTAAGTAAGTCATGTTTGATTTTGACTTACCTGTCAAGAAGCTACTTTTGGCAGAAGGCTTCAATATTGAATTTCAACCTGAAATAGAACAGTTACAATTTAATGGTTTGCACTGTTTTAGTGAGGAAATGATATTTGCTCCTAAACCTTCTGACAACGCTAACAATGTAAGAAAGTTCATCATATTCAATATATAATCAATTTTAGTCATTAGAATTTTGAATTGTGTTTGTTTTTCTTATGATATCTACGTTTTTCTTGTTCGCGTACATTAAATGGCATGTAAGAATAAAATATTTAATATTGAGTTTATAAAAAAAGCATTTTATGAGTGAAAAATATAGTATGTTAAGATTGAAAGATTTGTCTGGTGCCCGTATCACTTTAAAATTTTATTTGTTCGAATTTATTTTCAGGAAAAATATTTCCAGAATGTGGCAGAAGAGCTACAGAAAGTGGATTGGAAATTACGTGAATTGTTGAAGAGAAAACATGAATAATCTATTGAAGACGTAATTTAAAGATGACACTTTCCTTAAGAAGAAAGTTATGAATTTTCATTTTCAGTAAAACAGTATCTTAATTGTTTTGATCATATACATTTAAAGTGAAGTAAAGCCATTTAATGTTAAACTTTTGATGTTGAAATAGAATTTACTGTCAAAAAACTATCATAAAACGGTTATTTGCAACAGTACTAAATATTTTAGTGCTGAAAGCGTTGCATAAAATGAATTCACAGAACTGATTCTCCACGTGAGATTCCTGCAGCAGCATGTTTCATCTTTTGGGGTTCTTTTTTTCTAATTTTACATGATAATATTTAGATGACAATATTAATGAGTTCATCTAATAGACGAATGCAAAATTAAGTAGTTTTATTTTATATGACCTTTCCAAATATTGCTTTTCCCAATTACTAATTATCATGTATTAGTATCTGACATTCATGATAATTCCGTATGCTTAGAGGAGATGCGCCTCATTATAATTGCTAATGTAATTATATTTATGATATGTTACTTGTTACTTTTTCCTTTTTATATTTGGAAAATGAACTTTATTTATCAAGTTTTCCAAGGTTCAGTGACCATCATGCAATTTTCACTAACAAGGTAGATTATAATGCAATTTCCCACCCCATATGAGTGTTATATAATTCTGTAGAATCCGCTTTATGTAACGCATGAAATCTGTAACTAGGTATCATTTGAACCAAAGCATAAATAAACAAAAATGAAAACACAAAAAATTCTGTAGCATCCTCCTTTCATATACGCCGGTCTTCATCATATGGTTGTTCTATTGGAACAGTCGTTAAATCATATAGCCCTTCTTGTCTTCGTGATTCCCTTAGAATGATATTGTTCGATGATGATTTTACATTCCACCTATTCAACTGGTCGTGACTGCAGAAGTTCGCCAAATATTTCTGTAAATGAGTTTTATATAAAAGTGTTTATTATTTTCTTTTATGTAAGTTACAGTAATAACTTTTATGAAAGATAAAGAATTAGCCATGTATCTAAAGTTCTGACTCTTGTCACATCAAGAAATAAGTAATTGATGCAGTAACTACCTGTCTTTAGTAATTTGCATTTTCTTATGTGAAAAGTTGTGATACGTCAGATATAAAGATTCTAATTTTTTCTGTAAAATAAAAAAAGATTATATGAATAAGTCTTTGTAATTTGCCCTATGTCATATGAACGTCAAATGGGCAGATATTCACATTAGCATATACGTTACACTGCTTAACTTTTGGTTTTACTTTGGTAAACAGTTGCTTTTGATCAAGAGGGGCACTTATTAAAATCTTCCCCACTAACTTCTGTGAACCGTGGAGGGGTGGCAGGTTGCCCGCTGGTTGGAACGGCTGGCAGAGTTTGATTTCGATATCGTCCATCGACACGGGCGGAAGGACCAGAACGCGGACGCGCTGTCCTGACGCGTCTGCAAGCAGTGCCGATTAGAGAGGGCAGTCGCATCACGGTACACGTTGTGGTTTTAAAGCTGGAAGTATCCAACGTCATCAGGAAGTGACAAGAAAGCAATAAGTAGCTCCAGCAGATCCGGGAGTTGATCGTGCAGACGGCTTGGCCACAAACGGTACCTGAGGTTAAGATTAAGATAATTCAGTAACTCGAAGGTTAAGATACGTTATACGTGGGGTAGACCTGATTACTCCCAACAAATTCCCCCTACGTTTTTTCAATAAATTTCATTGCTTGCTGCTCTGATGCACGCAACTAAATTTCATCATTTCTTGTCCCACTTATACATTCTGTTTGTCAAATACTGATTTCTTAGCATCTAAATCCACCATCTCCTGAATTCGTTTTGTTCGCTTAACATCAAAATTAAAACATGATGTTCGCTTATGAATTTGCAAAGTGACTATCCGTGACGTATCCTGTTCATTTAGGCAATTTAGATTTATGTAGTCCCTTCTCTAGGCAACCTAATCTCATCAGCCTGACAACCAATAAAATTTAGCTATGAGCAACAGTGCGACAACCAATGAAATTTTTAAGAGGAAAAGTAGGCGGTGCTCATTTGGAAAATAAGTGCTAGATCCACGTGGCATTGTTTGACGTCACCGTTACGGCAATAAGTGACAAAAATGAGAACATAGTCATGCACGAAAAAGGTTGGTTGTTCTACGTATTACTTTTTGGTGTACATATTTATTGTTGATGCAGAAAAGGCGACACGCAGATGTTCACCGGCTCAGGAACATCATACACTACAGCTATTAAAAACTACTCCACTGTACGCCTACACCCCCCTATCATATTATGCAGTCAATGCGGTTAAGCGCTAATGCACGTCTTCACATTTATAATTTCTTATCTGTAAATCATTGGCGATAACGTGTCTTGATGCCACCTGCTGATTCAACGTTTGCGCTGATTCCTACTAGTCGATCATCAATTGGAGCAGTTCATAAATGCTGAGGTGATGTTTGCATACGTGCCGGTTCATTCTGAAGTGCCATCCTTCTTGCGTATTGCTTCTGCGTATATGTACATATATTACATTCCATACATGTATCATTAAAATAATTAAACAATGCTACTACTGCAGCACAGCTGGAAACCCTTACAACATCACACCTCAGAACGCAGAATTCGAAGCGTAGATCTTTCAGCAAAGGAGACGATGAGAAACCCGCATGCCGTTTTGAGACACTGTACTTATTTGCATGAGACATTTTACTTTGACAAGGTGTTGGTGGAGCTGCTTGATACCTGATGTAACGACTGACACCAAAAGGACGTCGTCACTGATATCGTCTGTAGCCAGGTCAGCGACGGTACTATTTGCCATGTCTGAGAACTCCATCACCGCGTGCCATCTTATGACGTATCTACTGAGACGACGACCCAACACAGTGAAGACGACAACTTGATCATCTGTTCTCCCCACTGCGACGCTATGCATTCAGGATCTGACCACAGCCCCTCAAAAGCACTGACAACAATCTCAGACACTCCACCAGTTTCCAGATACCTGCTACAAACACTTGCTTGAATATCTGGGATAAGGATAAAAATAAGGAAAACAATACAATAGAAAACAGACTGGAGCAAAATGGCGGTTTTTATATTGTACTAATGTAAATAACAACTATGGAAGAGTTTGGCGGTATTTTTGTTTCCATGTTCATTGCAATCAATGTTCTGAATTCCACATTCCAAATTACATTTTACATTTTACATATAGTTAAAATGCATAGGTGATGGTTTTATTTATTTGAGAAGACATTAATCGAACTATTTTTACATAGCACGGAATCGCCTGATCTATCGTATTTATAGCACTTTATTCAGCAGTACAAAGTATAACAGTATAATACAAAACAACAATATAACATAATATAATACAAAACAAACGAACAATATAATAAAACAAAACATATAATAGAAAAGCAGTAAAAAACTGTACAATATTAAATAAAAATAATGCAGTTGTACAGAAAAGGTTGGCACTCAGGAATTCTCTCCCTCGGGTACTAGGTACGCCACAGCTCTTAAAAACTGCTGCAGTGTACGTGTACCGCCATCGTATTCTGCAGTCAACGCTGTTATGCGTTGCTGCAGTTCTTCATATTTCTTATTTTTTATGTGTAAATCACTTGCGGTGACGCGACCTGATGTTACCTGCTGATTCAACGTTTCCGTTGATCCCTGCTCATCGATCAGCAACTGGAGCAGTTCATAAAAGCCGAAGTGTCGCTTCCCCGCAAGTCGGTTCATTTTGAAGTGCCAGCTTTCCAAATCATTGTTCGTACGAATATTTACATTATATACATTCCACATCTGCAGTCTGTCAGGGGGCATCCATTCCACTCGGAAGGAACTGAACAAGGCTGCTATTGAACCCGTAGCATCTCTGCCAAGCAGTTCCATTGCAACAGGTACATCATGAGGAATGTCATCATGTCATCATGCCAATGTCCACTTTACTACGTTTGACTGTATTTTATATGAAATGTATAAACGACAAACAGGATTTTTCATACAAACAGCAAACCTCATCGATATGTATAAAAATACATATATGGATGTTTTGTAACAAAAGAAACTTTGTAAATATTAAAGTAAAATTCTTGGATTGCAAATAGGAAAGATTCAAATAGAACACTCCCAGTAAAATCAAGAAATTATTCAGATACTAATGATTTAGTAGTTGTCACTCCTTGGTTAAGCTTGAAAGCTGCAACTGTGAACAATTTGTCACTTGTTGATTTTCCCTTTGTATTAAAATCGCCTTTACCAACATATGTGATGTGACGAGAAACGCGAACAATGTTTGACAAAGGCATATGCGAGAAATCAAGCGTAAAATTAAGTGAAATTGCGAGCTAACGCGTAACGTTAGCATTAGTACCCGCAAATTGGAAGTGTTGCTACAACATTCCAGATTTTTCAAACAGATTATTCAGTATTCTGATATTACACCGGGAAGTTAACATCCAATCTTGATAAATTTCAACAGGCAACAAATTTATTTACAAACAGTGGAAACAGATTTATGTATCAGGAGGGAAATCAATAATAGACCATAAAGCGGCAGTCCTCGGCGTCAATCTCAATCCACAAACAATAATTTGTGATTTTGAAACAGCCCTGATACCCGCGATTCAGGGCTACTTCCCGAATACGCGGGTACAGGGCAGCTACTTCCACTTCTGCCAGGCGGTACATAGGAAAGTCGGTGAGCTGGGACTGAAAACAACATATAGAACTGAAGAACAGACAAAAAGAAAGATAAGAATACTCCTGGCCACCGCTTTCCTCCCTGTACCGCAAGATGATACGGGTGTTAGCCTGCTTGAAGCAGGCACTACGGGTACATTAGCCGCTTTATTTCAATATATTCAGCAGGAGTGGATGACCGATGAAAGACTGCCGTTTTGAAATGTACATAATGTAAATATTAGAACGAATAACCACTTGGAAGGTTGGCATAATCGGCTCAACAGAAAAGCGGGTAAAAGTCATAACGGGTTTTATGAACTCCTCGAGCTCCTGATAGCGGAACAGGGTGTTATGGACACCCTGATTCAGCAAGTACTATCACGAAACGCTACCGTTGGTGACTTAAGACGGGTTAACAAGGTTTATGCTCAAAAGCAACGACAGGTTGCACGATATACGGGTGAATACACCAACGGTAGACGAACGCTGGAGCAGTTTCTAGAAGCTTTAATGTATATAACGCCTGAGCTGATTTAATGCCGCCTTCCAAGTGGTGAATTGTATTGTATTGTATTATATATTTCTTGTATTATATTGTATTGTGTTGTATTGTATTATATTGTATTGTATTGTATTGTATTGTATTATATATTTCTTGTATTATATTGTATTGTGTTGTATTATTTACTTTCTTGCTTTTTCACTGTTTCTATTTTGTTAATGCCGTTCACTGTTTTTTATTGTTGTTGTTGTTGTTGCTGCTGGCTGTTCTTTACTGCTGTTGCTGCTGCTGTTGGGTAGTGAAAAATGAAAATCACTTCTTATTTTTTGTATTGTTTTTTCTGAACTACTACTATCGCATTTGATATAACGTCACTTTGGTACAATAAAATATAGAATAATGATAAAATTTTCGGGAATGCTGATCATGAAAAAGTATAAACTTCACCACAAATAATATATTTAAATAAGCACAATTTCAATGAATGACAAAACTTCAAACAAACAATAAAATTTTGGAATAATAAATATTTCCATTACTATTGTTACGTCACTACTATTAAAGTTACGTAATCCTAAATGGAATATTTGAACCAATGAAATGAAAAAATATTACAGCTAATCACAAGGGAAACATTTGAATCAATGAGCAATTAGACAAGGATAACCAATAAGACAACCCACTTGACGGCCCAATAAAGTAGCGCGGTCAACGACCAATAATAAAACGCGGTGAAAAGTGGGACCGCATTGCGGTAAATCGTGTTCATGAGGTATGCAATGATGCAAAAGTTAAATATTTGATATAGAAAAAATTATTGTGAATTACCTGTTTTTGTGCTTACTTTTGCAGCTTTTTTGTTTGTATTGGAGACACTGCATGCTTCTGTTAATCATATCGAACCTTTAATGTACATTAGCTTTGGAGAAAAAGGAAATAATGCTTCTGCCGGCAATTTGCTCGAAACACCATCTTCAATCAAAAGTAAATAGTCACTTTTCAGTTCGAAGGAAACATCTCCATTGGAAATAAATACTGAAAATAAAAATTTGCTGTATATATTAGAGCGGAACTGTTTTTACTGTAGTTAATGCTAGATTGATACCTACTTACCAGTAATCCCGGATACGGTGGATATAAAAAGTTGCTGAACGTGTGTTCCTTGTACTTGTCGAGTAAACGTGTCGACAACAATATATATATATATATATATATATATTTATTTATTTATTTATTTATCTATTTATTTATTTATTTATTTATATTTATATATTACGCTTCATTATAAACACAAAAATGAGTAATTACAAATGAGGACAAAATAGCCGTAACACAAACATTCACACTTTGTATAACGATATTTTAGGGCTTAGTAGTAATCATAAATTTATAATAAATATACATGTGTAAGAGAACTTAAATTTGCGAATAAGCTACAACAAAATCATAAAATATTTTTATTTTTTCGACCTATTTCTCTTATAAAAGAAATGCAAGTACATTTTTGTTGAAGTATTACTGTAATACCGTATATCTTTTGTTCAAATTTTTTCCGCTATCTGAAATGGCTGACTCTAGCACTCATGAAAAAGAAAAGGTAATGCACTAAGAATAAAATATGCATTTTTCTCAAGTGATTGTATTAGATGTGCGTATTTAATGTAAAATAACAGCCAAAAGCGTTTTCATTGTTTATTATTTATAAAATATTATGTTTTGTTTAATCATCCTATAGTCACTATGCTTGAATTGAATAAAAAATATTTTGTTTTTGTTTTTTCATAGTGAGTTGGAATCTGCTTTGATTATGTGTATTATAGATGTTTAGTGAATGCGAAAAGGAATACATATTCCCGTGGTTGTTGTTTCATAAATTATTTCTGGATTTGTTTAATTGCACTGATATCTAATTTATTTTCAGAATGTCAAAAGTTCCGAAGGCTCTGCATCAGAAAGTATGACTTTACCGCGAAGTGGAAGACGGACATCTTTGTGGCATGCTCCAAAAAATGGTTGTCTATTTGGATTTGCATGTAATATCAAAATTAATTTTTTGTGATATATTTGTTAGAAGATAGTGAAGAACTACAGGAAATAATTGATACAATTCATCAAATTCCTGATTACGAAAAATCTGTGCTGTCTTACGAAGCATATTGCGAATTGTAAATTTTTTGAATCTTATACATGCTGGAAGTTTTCTGGTTAATATGACAATGCGTACAATGTATATTAGATTGCGAAAGGAAATTGAAGACAGTAAAAGGATTCTTGTAGATATTTTGAAAGAAGAAGAATCTGGCGTGTAGTAAATCACTTGTTTTTAATTTGTTCTCGAGATTAATAAATTTTAGAGAAGACTTGCGAAAGAAAGAGGAACCCGTACTGCGTTATACGGAGACAATGTTTCTGAACGATCATCCTGATTACAATAAAATAATAACACTTTTGGACGAGAGAAGGCGCCACATACATTTTGTAAGATACTTTTCTATATTCAGCATATATATATATATATATATATATATATCATGTATTAGCATTTGATAATTTTTCATTTTGTTCAAGAAATGTCTATTTTAAATTTCATTATGTATGCATACATATATGATTTTATATGGTATCAAGGAAGCTAATGACTTCTTAAGTCAGTATTAGTTAGATGAAACATTGCAACTAAATTTATCACTTGTATTGTTGTTTTTCTCATTTGTTTTCAGGAGCGATACAAGAAAGAAGTTGAAAATTGTCAAGACGAACTGAACTTTAAATTGCAACGGCTACATGATGTTTTTCAAGCTTTAGATTTGTTAGGTGTAGATACCTCTTTAATGCAGCATTCCCCGTTTTGTGATGCCAATTTCTTCAAGAAATGAGACTTCATATTCATATTTCCAATTATAAATACAATGTTTTTTTGTTTTGATGTACTTTATTTAAAAACAAATCAGGATAGTTACTGTTGAAGTTAAACATAAATTTATTCATTGTCCTACTGACAGTATAAATTTTGAATAAATTTTAAAAAAGAAGCATTATTTCGAGACACTCCAAAAATACTAGATATGTTCATAGTGAAAGTGATCAAGCAGCTGGATTTGCAATACCGATTACTCCACATCCAACACGTGCTCCAGCATTTCCAGTTTTCAGGCTTTCGTCATCACCTCCTTTTCCTTAAAATAATTCCAATGAAAATATTAATCGCAAACGTAAATGAATACTGACCCAAATCATCTTCTTGAATATGCACTACCATAGTGCGACCAATTACTGAATGTGCACCTGTCAGTTTGATCTGATCGTCTACAATGTCAATTTTTGCAACACCATCTGAACCGGCCAAGATATTGCCCAAATCTCCCACATGACGTACAGTATCCTATAATATAAAGTAAATATTAATTTTAACATTTATTTAAAATTTTCATGCAACATATCAAAAAAAAGTTATATTTCTATCATGATGCCACACTTACAGTGGGTCCACCGTGAGTTTTACCAAATGGATTGTAGTGAGCACCAGCAGAAATGCAACCCATGCTATTATCACCCCATTCATGAACGTGAAATCCATGTTTTCCAGGAGTCAAGCCTTTTATTTCTCCAGTGATGAATGTTTTATCATTTTCCGTGTTCTGCATTCAGAAAAGCAAGATATATCAAATTATAAACTGAGAAAAAATTACCTGTTTGAAGGTCACAGTACCAGTAACATTTTCACCACGAATTACACAAATTGCTTTAAACGGCATTCTGAAACAGAAATCAATACAATCACATAAGCATTTATGATGAAACTGTAATCTTTGAAGGAAATTTTCAATGTTTTAAAGTTATTATTGATAAAAAAATCATTATTATCACAATGACTGAACTTTGAAACTGCGCAATTTAAGGATTACATTTCGTGATTTAACAACTTATATTGATAAAAACTTACTTCACTGAAAGCGGCTGAAAAAATCAGTTAATATTTCCAGGTGTTCACAACAGAATGCATGCATCCAATTAACAATATGCAAGTTCAAATAAATATATGTACTGTATTATATAAATGTGAATAAAAAACAGGTGAAAATGAACCTAAAAAGTATAATATCTCTTCCGAAGTATAATTATTATTTTATTTTCATACTTTCTATTTTTTTAATCAGTGAATCATTTAGAAATAAAATATAAGTAAAACTATTCAAATTAATTCAAATTCAAATATTTTAAGAGCATACAAAATATGTTTCATAATGTAAATTTTGAATTTTACTTTTTTAACGGATGGCAAGCATTTTAATGTCAGGACAATGTTGCTGAGCTTTCTGTGTTTTTCTTATTTTGAGACATTCTGTGTTTGCATTTTAATATAATTTATTGCTTTTCACATTAGTATAAAATGTGTAATTAACGTGCAGCACGCTAGATATGCATAAATAATATATGCATATATGCAACATCAAAAATAGCTATTGGCATTTTAAATATACCGTTGAATCGAATGTGAAAAGTTCGATAACTGTTGTTAAATTTTTAAATTATTTCACTGAATACTTAATGGTCTATTTTTGAAGAATTGCATAATACTTAGCGGGAATAATTTGATCTACAGTATTTTTTAAGTTTGAATGTAACTAATCATTTCTTCATTGATAGCCCTATCATTCACTTTTCCAGATGTTCCTACACATCTTTGTATGTAGATGCAATTTAACATTTTAATAACATTAATGTTTGCTTTAATATTCATTAATGACATGACAATATGAATTCAAATCAGGATAAATTTTATTGATTCATAGCAGTCTTGGGAAATTGCAATAAAATTACAGTTGCAAGAATGACTTGTATAAAAAATTTCACCACTCTTAAACATAAGGCATAGAAAGCACAAGCATAGCTAGAGCGGCAATTCAGTGATGTGAAGTTTAAGTTTAAGTTTTGGCCAAGAGTTTAAATAAATTGTATAAAACAAATTAATCATCTCCTGTTAGTGATGGAAATACTAATATAAATTAATATGCATTTTGACATTTTTGATTTAATTGGTGTTCAGAAATAAGGAAAACTTTTTACTGAGTAAAGTAATAATGTTCTGTAGTGAAATAATATGTTTAATTTTAATTATGTTCATAAATTTTTAAAGTGACAGTACTGATCATTATTGTATTTATTATTGTTTAAAATTATTTTCTGATTAGAATTTCAAAAAATAGGAATTTTGAAGAAAAAATTTGATAAGCTGAAAGAAGAAAATTGATAATACAGCATTTGAAATTAGATCTTTATAAGTTTTTTAGTTAAATCAGAAAAGCAATTTATTGTTAAAAAGTGATCAGAGTTTTACGTAGTAAAATGAACTGCATCGATTAGCCAACTTTATTAAGTTATAATCTTTTAGCAAGATAATATAAAGCTAAGCAAACAATATAAAGCAAGGTAAATATCATTCTTTTGATGCATTAAAACAATTGCTGAAAATGTATTTTTAAGATATAAATTGATGTTTTGCGGAATAATGAATTTTGTTAAAAAATTTTTTAAAGTTTGCTTTACCGTAAATAATTCATCACATTACTGGATAAGATAAAAAGCGATAAAGTAAAAATTACCGGATTAAAATTATTAAATAAACTTTTGGAAAAATCAAATAGCATATATATGGTTATTTTTTTCTAGTTCATATTACGTGACTAATTACAGATGACGGCTATTAATCGAAAGATTAAGTTTATGTCATTAAAATAAAATGATGAAAATAAATGCAATAATAATTTATAAAAATAAAAGCATTTCCTTCGTGATTGTGTTGTATATAATTAAAATAGTAGTGTTATTGGATGGATAAATGGAAATGAGAATAAGAGATAAAATAGATGAGTGTGTTTTGCGCAATGTATCAGGTGATTTGTAATTTGTAGAAATTTTGTTTTTCTTTTTATTTATTGTTCACATTATTATGATTATTATTGTATTATTTGTTGACAAAAATGAGCAAAGTGATGTTAAACTTTCGGTAGTGATAAATGTTAATGAAATGTATCGTGCAAAATGAAATTTTAATTGATTTCCTCCTGATCTCGCATAAACAGCAACAATAGCCATGAGCAGTTTAATTTGTCAATGATCATTTGTTGGATTGATATTTGAAAAGAAAACGAATTACTTTCAATTTCTGGCTCAGCAGAAATAACTGTGCAAAAATTGAGAAAATTTTTTTCCAATGTATGATAATAATTCAACAGACAGTTGTAATTCCAGTGTCGATTTGACATGCGAACCGACAGCACTGTCGACCACTGTCCAAGACAAAATAAAATTCTTTTACAATATGGAATCCGTTGTATACTTGTACCTTGTATTCGGATGTACAGGATTCTTGACTAATGGTGCTTGGGCTATTACGTTAATACTAAACAAAGAAAAGCATCGCATCAAGAAATATTTCACAGGTAATATTTTCAATTGTGATCTTATGCAAATTCGATCATTTCAATATTTAATTTATTTTAAAATAACACATTTGTTCGTGTTGGAAAAAAACTTATACACTTATCTAACATTCAAAATTCATACGAATATTTTATTAGAAAAATTTTTTTAATTTTGGCCTATTTAACAAATTGCATTATTAAAATTTTGTTAATATTCATATATATATATATATATATATATATGATTATTTATGAATTATATATGTATATAATTATTATAATTCAATTAATTTGATCAAAATTTAAAAAGAAAATGTTCACAAATTTTATTTTGAGAATCAAAGCTAGAGGCATATTCCGCAATAAGTTAATTTTTTAATTGATTCGTTTATTTTTATGAAAAAGAATTGTTTTTTTGTTTTTCTTTGCATTATTAATGTTGGATAAGTTGAAAAAAGCATATGAATTTTTTACAAAATTACATAAATATAACTATTTTTTATTCATGACCATTTTATGGCAAAAAATTGATTTTAATTTATTTGAAGATATTTTTAAATATATTCAAAATACTTTTTATATCTCTGCTTGACGAGATTGAAGGATTATAAGATTTTTGCATTGAAATTGATCATCGTTATCATTGTTTCCGTGAAAATTTCAAATTAATTTTTATAATGAAGTTTATAATTGATTAGATGAATATATTTAGTGGAAAATTTCGTCTTTTTTTAAATAAACATAGTTGTTAGTTTGCTGAAAACAATATAATAAACTGCTCCTGTAGAATGATTGCAATTATTAATTTTTACAAGTTATCCAGTAAAGTTTCCATTGCATTTTGTAACAATTTTCTACCATTTGCATAGATTGATTCGTAAATAATTTATCATTTAATTTATTTCTATGAATTTAGCATTGTTAATTTATAATCTGACTTTTGCGTTCAATTCAATGTAATAAAATTACAATTGCAGATGAATTGATAAGAGTGAAAATTAATTTAAAACAAATAAGCATGTAGAATTGTTTTCTAACGAGGATTACTGCTACTTGTAATAATAATATCATATTGTAATTATTTTTAAAAAATTGCAAATAATAATTGTTTGCAAATGAATGAAATGGAATTCAAATGCAGAAATAAAATATATTATAATGAGAAAATTGAAACACAAATAGAAAAACGAGTAGTGAATACTTAATTTTAGTACGATGACACTGAATGAGAAAGACGGGAAATATAAATTAGCAACAATATGTAATCAAATTTTAATCTTTCATATTCTTCACACGCGACATCATGAATTGTAGTTTTCCGTTGCCAGTTTTTGAAATTATTTAAAGAATAATTTGAATTTTTATAATTAAAAAAATAATACGTTCAAATAATGTTCAGCTAATAATAAAAGAAAGTTAAGAAAGAATGTGTGATTCATGCATTCGAATTTAAACATCAAGAATAATAATATTCAGTATCAACAGTTGAGAAAGATGTCAATATGCAAAACTGAGGTAAATTTTTGTTGAACAAATTTAAGATAAAACATTGAAATAAATAATATATATGTTTCATATTAAAAAATTAATTATGATAAAATGCATTGCTGCTTGTTTCAGCTTATGCGTTGGCTTGTTCAATGAAAACGTTCACTATTGCTCTGGAATATGGTCGTATAATTTATTACTTCAACTCGGACAGCACAGTGAGCGCTTTGTACTGCTTTGTATTCGCCATCCACCCAACTCTTTATCTGAGCGCAGATTTGATCATCGTTTCTATACTGTTGTTCATGGCGATCGATTTTTTGCTCACCATTTCCATCATTAAAACCCACTGGCAATTGACAAGGAGATTCGCCTTCGTTGTCGGTCTGTTTCTCTTCATTGCACTTCTGATGACCATAATCACGTCGGCTTGGCTGATATCGGTCGACGATTCGACCAAAATTTCCATAATGTGCATTCTCACTGATGTGGTGGCGCCCAAAATGATCATCTTGAACATCGTGCTCACGCTGACCATAAGCATCGTTGCCACTGGTCTGCTGCTGGTGGCGATGATTCGTCTGAGACTCCAAAAACGAGTCACTGAAAATAATATCCAAGTGATACAGCTGCGCAGAAATTCAATAGCCGTCAATAAAATCTTCATCATCACCTTCTTCACCTTGGCAATACACAGCATCCCATTTGTCGCTGCAATGGCCAGCATGATCGAAAATGAGGAACAGCAATTCTGGGATTTCATCGTCTGGCTGCTCCACAATGTCGCCTTCACTGTCCATGGTCTGTTCCGCATTTGGAGAACTTCGAACCTCTGCATCCGTTGTCTACCCTCTGTCCATCCAGTGAACATCATCTTGTGAACTTCGCTTTTTTTTCAGTCAGTCAAATTTGCTCACCTTCTGCGACGGGTATTATTATTATTTGAAATTACAATAAAACAATCACAGATATTAAAATCTACCAGAACTTTTCATTTGCTTAATCACTATTTTACTGTTTCACAATATGTTTACTGAAAATGTAAAGGATTTGAAATATTTTTTTAAATAGATACTAATATATTATGTAAAATCATTTTCATTTAGACTTTCCTTTTATCAGTATTATTTTAATGAAAAGCTCATTATTCACATGAGGAATATTTTTGATGAATAAAATTTTTAATCAACCTTAAAAATCAAAACTCTTTTGACTTTTGCATTATTTTGTCATATTAATCTGATAATTCCAATCTGATAAATCATCAAATTATGAAATTCTCTTTTTAAAAAACAAATTCATTATAATCTAAAAAATATTTTTTATGCAAAAAGAAATTTCAAATAAGAAAATTTGCTCACTAGATAATGGCAAAGAAGAAAAAAAAGCATTACTTTTTTTAGCACTTCTAAAAGCTTTCCAAAAAAATACACTGAAATACTTTATCATCATTATTATTTTCTTTGTTTAATAAATTATAACGTACAATCAATAATTAAAAATAGTATTTTTATTGAATTTTGAAAAATTATTGGATTGTCCCATTCTACAATTATGAATAACGTATATTAACATAATTCATCTATGAAAGTGGTTAATAAAGCAGTGAACAAAACGGCAAAAGCTTTTGAGTAATATCATATTTTGATATTTCAAATATTTCAAATATTAATTCAAATATTAATTTGATATTTCAAAAGCATTGAGTAATATTAAAATATTACTCATGTCTACACTTCAATTATGAATATAAATACGATTTCACCAATATTTCATTGAAATGCACAGTGTTCAATTTTAATGAAAATGAAAAAAAAATCAGCGCAACGCATATAAAAATACATATTATATTTGTTTAAATTTTAAGAATGGAATTTATACATTTAATTTCACTTTTAGATTCAGATTTTTCATTTTTTTAATCATTACAACAATTTTGTGAAATTTGAATAAATAAATAAAATTTTACAAATACATTTGTAAGAAATGTAAAGCATTTATATTTACAAATAATTAGTTATGAACAAACTGTGAAAAATGTTTTTTTTATTTTATTTTAAAAACACATCAGTATTGTTTTTCAAAGTTTCAGGTTTTGAAATTCAAATAATTCTAAAATGAAAAATGAAGAGAAGCATGAAATTCATTTCTCAGAAAATTTAATTGAACACCATTTAATTGTACATAATCGATTTCAACAACTGCTCACTTTATCATCACACCATTCATGCAGTAAAATAATTCGTGATCAAATTTTCTGGATGAAAATATAAAACTGAAGAATTTAATCAACTTGATCTGTTAGAAATTGTGACAATTTGATAGAACATTCATTTCAATTATGAAAACCTTTATTAATTTATTGATAGAAAACACTTGCATGTAATGGAATATTTTATACAAAACTGAATAATTTCAATAAGAGAATAAACACAAAATTCTTAATGCGAAAAAGCTATACATCAGTAGCTGATGTGAAAACATGTTCCATTTTTATTAATGTCAATGTGCATATATATTGCATTAAAGCAAATGCTATTCAACATTCGAAATTTTAAATGTTGCAATTTTCAAGTATATATGTTACGCTTAATGTTGAAAATTGCCTATTATTGGCAATAATCATCGATGCCACTTTTTCTGCCAGTTTTGACTTTAGCGGACTCAACATTGAAAACTTTGTAACGTGATTCAAATAAGTCATCGTATATATTTATAATCATCATCAGGCACGGTTTAAAAATTTATCAAAAACATTGTCACCTGGGCTTGTGACCATTACATTTCTACTCGTCAGTGGTTTAACAATTAAGCTTTATGGATGCTTTCTCGCTTTTTTCTTGTGACATTCTTCATATAACGTGAGGAACAAATGGTACGCTTCCTCTGGGACGTTGACTCATTTATTTTGTACTTCTCGAAATGTTTTCATCTCCACCATGACCAATCTTTTCATGGGAGTATTGATAGCATCGGACATTTCTTCCGTAGAGAGGATGCATCTTATTTCATCATACTTGCCCAATCAGATTAGTTTATTTTCTTTGTCAATTTTTAAAGCTCCATACTGATTTTTTTTTAATTATAATCACGGACAGATTTTGGACCACCATACTGGATTCACAGAATATCAGTAATCATTTGATCTCGTTGTGAAGTCGGAAAAGTAGTTGTATTCTATCCTTTTTCCTTGATCAGACACCGGGCTTTTTTTCATATACAGCCTTTTTATCCATCAGAATTTCAATAAATTGGGAAGTGGTTGGTTGTTTTTTGCTTTCATACAACTTTCATAATGAAGCCATTTTCATGCGCAAATTATTTTGTACATATTTGAACCTAATCATCTATTATTAGTTGCATGAAATGAACATCATTGAAATTTTCAAGCGATACATTTGTCTCTGACAATAAATACAATTATCATTAATAAAAGCATTTCAGCATACAGCGTGTCATTGTGAAGCATCATTTCAATATTAGGCAAATGCTTATTGCCTGTTGTCAATAGCAAGCAATTTTCAACATTAAGCGCAACATATATACATATTTGTTTTATGAAATATATGATGGATATTATTGTGTGATTTTTAATTTAAATAATTAGCTTCATTCCGTGAATTAAATTTTATTAAAGTACTCTGCACAGACAGATGTTATTTCAAATTCTACAATATTCGGCAGTTATAATTCTAGAAACATGAAAAAAAGTGAAAGTCATAATTAATCCTTTCATTAATTTTGTATTTACAATATCAGTATTATTCATTCTGCAAAATGAGTCGTGTTTACTAATGTTCATTCATAACAAGGAAAAATATTTACTAATTCAGTTTGTGCATTGATATTTGTTTTTCAAATCTTGTAACAACTCGCGTACTTAATATTTACAGAGTTGTTAAAAATGAAACACACTGTCCAAAAATTTTCTGCTGTTTACAGCATTCAATTTTATCGTCAACAGAACCAATGTATTATTCAAATAATCACTGAAAATGCAACAAGCAAAAATATACTACTTTGGCTTATAATAGAAAAAGAATACAAATTAAAATTATCATTTTTTGAATCAGTAACAAAAAACAATAATTTTCGACATATTAGGTTATGCCACAACCCCAATTTGAACTGTCTATTCATTCGTCAACGGGTGGTTTCATTTTTGAAATATCTTCATGCACACATACCCGAAACATGCCGACTTATTGATATTACTTGTTTAATTATTAAATATTCAAATTCTGATCAAGCGATCCTTTCTTTCTCCACCTTGATCTATCTATGAATGAAAATAAAACACAATAATGCACCACTGGTTGAAAATTTCATTTTTATTTTTCTGAATTTTCATTTTGAAAAAAATATCATTAACACATGTCTTTTTATGCTAAATAATAAAGCTAGAAAGCATCTGCTGAATAACGTAAATATAAATAGTATCAGCGACCAAAAAATCATGTGAAAAATAATAAATAGTTGCCATGATCATCTTTTTCCATTCAACGAGCCGAAGCTTTGTAAACTCCACGTGCACCGCGGTTTCCGTAACCCCAGCTTCCTCGAGAATTTTCACGTGCATAGCCACGTGGAGGTGGACCACCATAGCGGCTCGAAGGGCCCCTTGGCCGAGGATTCGGCGGACTGGCAGGTCCATTGAAACGGCCTATTTCACCACGCCCTCTATAGCTGCCGCCGCCACCTACGACGCTGACCGACGTATGCGCGGGTCCAGCGAAACACATTTTCAGCACAAATGGGCTTTTACTCCCTGAAACTTCTACAACTAATCTCTTTTCAAAGATTAAAAAAGAAAACAACGAAAAACGTAAAGCAAAAAAACTAAATAATATTAACAATAATAATTTACCATAACTTTCTATATTCGTATGATTGCATAACATCAATGCTTCTGTAGCGGCAGCTTCGTTTTCAAATTCAATTATTCCCGCGGAATTTTTCACAAGCTCTAAAACTGACATATCACCACATCAACACATTCAAACTTTATCAATTTACCACTTCCGTCATTAGCACTGATCAGATAGTTAGTTACCTTTCTTATTAAAAATTTTCACATTCGTCGGCTCTGGAGCGTTAGAATCTTTAAAAAGGCTAATCAATCGCTCTTCGGTCACATTTGGCGGCGCGTTGAAAAAGTACAAATACTTCTGCGGATTGGTGATACGATTCTTGGCCGCAATATCCGGCGATGTAAATCGTTGAAACCGACTGCCAGTAAAATCCTTGTAAGATGAACTACCGTCTGGCATTTCGGTCGGATCTCGAACTTCATTCAGCTGGCGTTGACGTGACATTCTACATTGTATACAGTGAGATAAACGGTGAGACAATTTAACAAACAAAAAAACAATAAAAAAACATACGCCACATGAATGCGTTTGCCAAATACCAATGCATTGTGTAAGTTTTCTATGACACGACCAGCAGCAATCGGTTCTCCCATTTGCACCATGACGGTATCATTTTTGCTCTTCAAGAATTTGATCTACACAATGACAAATATTAGAAATGAAAAATAATAACAAAAACATCTTTATATTATGTAACTTACTCGAATTACATTTCCATACAAGCATAACAAATTGAACAGCTTGTCGCAGTTAACTGCTGTTGGATCCAACCCATAGATCATGATAACAGTACTCTCCTGGTGCATACCATAGTCGTCCTTCATGCGATCGTCGTAAGTTCCACGGTATACACCGTCCACGTCGCCGTAGCCTGGATAAGAGCCCATTTTCGGATCTGGTGGGCCGCGGAAATCATCGTAATAACCTCGCCCTGGTCTTGGGCTCATATCCTCAGGAAGGCAGTAGCCATCACCACCTCTTCGATTTGGATAGTATGCTTGCTTCGGAAATGGTGCATCACGAAAATCTGGCTGACGATCGCCAAATAAATTCGGTCGCATTGATGGATCGCTGTCGTATGGAGATCTACTGTAAGCCCCTGCACCAGGCAGCATTTTCTCTGAAAAAATCAATTTCCATAACTTTTCTCAAACATGTGACTAAAAAAATCAATTTTAATAACAATATTTACCGCCTTTAAGAACCAACATCGCTTCAGGATCGTAAGCGGGGCGGTTGAAAGCGGCTGCTGAAGCTAACTGATCTAAATTGTTAATTATTTATAATTCAAATGAGAAAAAAAACAAATACAAAATATCAATTAAAAACCATTTATTCACTGAAAAATATAAACATACCCGCTTTAAAAGGAGATGCGTTCTCCATATCAAACATTGGACGACCGTAAGCTGCTGGTGGAGGCATAGCCTCTAAACACATAACAGAAATTGAAATCAGCATTTCTTGTTATCAACAGAGTTTAAAATTGTTACCCATCTCTCCGGTGTAATCCACTTGATCAGGCTCATTCTTTTTTATAGTTAAGTGATGCAGCTATAAAAATTACACATTATATTCATTCTGATTTCAACTAAAATCTTTGTAAAACGCAACAAAATTTGCCAATTTATTAAACGCTCAGTATTCTTTGCAAACACATATGCGACAACCGCATTCAAACTGCTGAAAAAGCACAACACAAATATCAAATATCGTTCACACAAATATATCACTTTTTGAAGAAAATACAGTTCAAAAATAGCTAACGGTCTAATCTCAAATTCAGTATAAAAAAAGCTCTACATCACGTATCCACTGCATAGGGCTTTATACAAATATTCTCATCCAGTCATTTCGACCAATGACTTATTTATTCTGAAGTATATTTGTCATACATATAATGTCACAACGCAAATAATAGTCGTGATATTCACAAAAAATACAAAAAATCTTTTTTTAAATCTATTTTGCCCATATTAATATTCTACTTATAATAAAAATTATTTCCACTCTTTCATATCTGGCACTGTTAACTGTTAGTAATTTGCAATTTGATTGTCAAGTTTCTTTTACTGTAAACTTTCCACCTGCTGCTGCTGAGCAAAATGCAAACTGTTGAGTTTACCTTCGAAAATCGATTCCATAAATCTGAATCAATACTAAAGCCACGGTGCGTACACATCGTTGAACAGATCACTCTCACAGTGCAAAAGTGAAATCCTCAAGTTTTAATTATTATATTCTTTTACAAAGTTTAACCTTCTCAACTGACATGCATAAAAACTACATCAAACATTAAATTCCATCTTTTAAATCAAACTTACATCTAATACATGAGATTCAGCTTACTTTTGAAATTCTTACTGAATTTTCCAATAAAAAACTACAAATACTGACAGATGAATATTCTTTCTTTGGAAAATAATGTCCAGTATTCTACGGATCACTGGACAATTCTGAATGTGAGTACTGCAGTGAAATGTGATAGATATCCTACTGGTTGTGTATTTTCAGTTGCTGATTTGCTTTTGACCGTTCCAGGATATTTGTAATCAATTTCATAAAACTGAATTCAAATGCTTCAACTGTAATGATGTATAATGTAATTCTTCGAACTACCAGTTTTTGATCCTGTGGTGATAATTGTTGTTATCAAGCTTGTAATTTCTTTTTGATTCCACAATCTTACTGATATGATGGGTATGAATTCTTGTTGCACTTTGATGTGAATTGTTAATTTGATTTGATTTAACGTTGAACCATCGTTGTTTTGCCGATGAAAAAGTTTTGTATATGTTGACTGCTGTGCGTAATTTGTTCTATCTGTGAGCAGTAAACACTGCAGTTTAATAATTCATTGATCCACATATGGGCATATAAGCAACTTGCACACTGAGATCACTTCAAAATGACCCCAGTTAAATAAAAACAAAAGATTAGTCTAAAAGTTTAGGCAAAAATCAAAATATTGCTAAAAGTTCAAATTAGTAATTTCACTGAAATACCAAAAATAAATTATGTTTAATTAACATCCCGCTTTCATTGAAACTCATGCAATTTAATTTTTTATACACTTAACACTAATTAAGACAATTTTCACTGTCTATTCGATAATTTACAAGAAACATTAAATTTAAATATTCATAACTGTAACACAACTGTGAACTGTAATTACAAAACTGATGCAATGAATTTTCCAAATGATTGAATTTTTCAATTCGTTTGAATGATCAAATTGTCGCAATGCATTTCAAACATTATACTCTGTATGTCATAAAAATATGACATTTGTACATACACTACTTTCTATTCTGTTTTCAAAGATGTTAACATGCAAAAATATAAAAAATACAATTATACTGCTATCTCACCATTTGTAAAACCTTAAATAAAGGAAATCTTGGCTATTCTAAAGCATGCAGTGCAGTAACTACAATACAAATAAGTACAGATATTTTGCAAGTTTTGTTAAAAAAATAAAATTATGAATAAACAAGAAATGATAAATGTTAATATTAACTAAGATAAACGAATAAATAAAACTTAAGGAACAGAAATCATGCATTGCAATTTGTGTTTATGTTACATGCGACGAATATTTCATGTTTACGATTGAATTACAAGTTTACGGTTATTTTCGTGCGACAAGTGGTATGTAAAATAGTGGACTGTGGAAATACTTTCTGGGCATTGTTACGGGGACGTTTGGGGTATACGCCTTACAAGTTCTTGTTGTTTGTTTATATGAATCAAGAAATTGTACTTTCGCAAATTCAATCTTCACAGTGCAACAGCCCGAATAAATGTCGCATCCATTCAATCTTTGTTTGGCCACCCTGGCCGTTTCAATATCTCGAAACTCAACCAATGCTTGTATACCATCCCGACGATTAATAATTATACGATTCACAAAGCCAATCGGTTTGCAAATTTGGTGTATTACCTCCTAAAATAATAAAATACAAATTATAAAACATGTTAGTTTAAAGAAAAACTAAAAGCAAAACATTAGAAAACAAATTTTCTTACTGTAGTAATTGGATACTTTGCATTCTGAACGTAAATTATCAACACATTACTAGGCGCTTCTGTTTCAAGCCTATAAATTAAATTTTTTTTTTTTGTAAAATATAGTCTTATCTGAAGATATTTTCAAAGTTACCCAGTGCGTGGAATCGCTTGCATATTAGCGAAGCATACAAAAACGGGTTTGCTGCACACAAGAATGTCATTTGACTAAAGAAAAGCAAGCTAACTTTTATCGAATAAAAAATAACTAATCGCTTACAGCATTAAATGTAACGCAACGTTCGGCCGCAGTAATACTCTATTGCAAATAAAACAGTAAATAGCGTGAGCTTCGCAAAAAATTCAAAATACTTACTTCAAATTCAACCAAAGCGGAACCACGACTGGTAAGGCTCACGTAACTAAACGCACAATGTTAACAGCAATAGAATATTGAATGTAATTATATCACCTGACAAGCCCAAATGGAGACAATGCATCAACCAAATCTGCTTCAACAACATTATCCATTAAATTTCTGACGAGCAGTACTCTGCTTGGTGGATTCTGCGCCCCATATTGCTCGTGCATGGATGCCATGTATCCATCATTCTTTAAAAAAAACAATTACTGACACATAAACAAAAAGATAATTTCAGTAATTTATGTTCCCCTGGAACTGAAATATGGGAAACATGATAACACGATAAAACAAACAACACTGAATGCCCAAAACTTTTCAGCATTTTCATCTTTTACAAACAAAACAATTTTAAGGCCATACTTTACAGTATGACATCATCAATAAGATAAGAATTGCTTCCTTACAATTATAAAGATTTTTGAATCAAAATACTAAAGACAAAAACAGTCGAGCGACCATGAAAAAAATTGGTAAAAAAGCTTACATATTATAGAAATGTTAAAAACTAATTCTCGCAAAAAATCATCAGCTACAAATTTAAGATTCATAAAGATAAGAAAAGATAATAATAGCAGATAACCTTACACGAAGAACAAACATTTTTATTCATTTAAATTGCAACTTAAATTTATAAATCAACAATAAAATCAGTTAAACCGCAACTAGTTTCTGAATAAATTATATTATTATACATTACCTCATTATAGCATTACAATAATTAGATATCTCAATAATCTTAAATAAACTGCTTTCAAAGCTTTAGTGCATTAAAACTGTTAATTTAAAAAGAACTGAATTTTTAAAAAATGTGAAAGAATAAAGCTTTCAACATCTAAAAATTAAAAAGAATTAAGTACTTTCAATTAAAAAAAATATGCCCTGAGAATGCAGTTCGAAATATGGAAAAATGTAATAATAAACAATCATACAAACCAGTCAAATTTAAGCATTCTAGTCAACAATACAAAATCAAATGTGTTAAATTTAATATCAAAATCGAAAAAATTTCAGAACAATCTAACGCTCTCCTACCAAAAACTTTTATACATAAATTAGCTTAAGTATCAATGCTATAATTAAGGTCATCTTTTAAGAAAAAATGAAAAAGCTAAAATAAGCAACATTCCATGCAAAAATTGAAATCACTCATATTTCTTCATTCAGTTAAAAGCTCAATAAAATAAAAATGATAAAGATAAAAAAGATAGAAGATTAAAAAACATCACTGAACAAAATCAAAGTTCTATAAAACAAAATAAAAAAAGAATCTATGTATTTAAAAGTGTATTATGTATCAGAAATGCATAAAAATAACAATGCTTACTTCATAACGAGGTCTTTTACTCATCATCATGATGAATTTTTTTAAACACCACACTACAACGGACGCGAACCAAAAATAGCAAACAACCTACAGTTGGAAACACACTATGATGGTCACATAATACCTGATTGTCATCAATTTAAAGTTAAGTTTTTTATCATGTAAAAAAAGAAACTCATTATTAATTATACTAATTAAAGTATATTAAAGATAACAATGATTTCAAAGTATTTTATTATTATATCTGTATAAAATGCTGCCGTAATAATTTTGCATAATATACCATATGTGCAATATTAATTTTGGCCAAAAGAACAATATAAACACTATTTATACAATGAATACAGTATGAAAAATATATAAATATATAAATGTAACCAAAATACATATAAATATAAATAAATAATTTCATATAATAAATGTTTGATTATACTGACATAATTTATGAATTTTCTGCACTTCAAATATTTAGTATCAATATATTATGACAATCTTGGCAATTAGCTTAAGCAATGTAGAAGTTTTCCACGATAAATAAGAAACATCAGCAGTTAAATGACAGAAATTGTAAGATTAAAAGCTTAACATGCTATACTCGTAATGCTATTTTAGCTGAAGCTATTTTTCAGAGCTTAAAACAACTGATAATTACATTTTGAATTACATTACATATTGAAAATTTTCTTGTTTGATTAACTGAAATTTGTATTTGAAATGCATTATAAATTATAAAGCAAAACTTAACTCAAAAAATTAAAAAACTACCAGTTACTTTCCTCCTACAGACATGTTAAATAAGTATATAAACAAATGCTACGCCTGATTCTACATGATATTATATGTAAATATCTATTTATTTAATAGTCCTAAATTTTATGAATTCATTCATCGGTATGAACTTTTCGCTTTACCAAATATAATCAAATGAAATAGTATGTCCTACAGTATTTCAAAAAAATCAAGATTTATAACTTGAACCAAATGTTGAAATTGCATTGAATGGTTTCATTCAAATTCATTAATTAAAATTTTTTACTTGTATTACTGATTAAATGATTATTTATTTAAAATATTGTTAAAATGTTTGACAACATGAAAGACATTAAATGCTTTTTTTAAGTTATGGAAACAGATTAAAATGTGAACATTATGGCATGAAATGAAACTTCACATTTGCTTTCTTTCCATTTTAAGGTTATGTATTGTTAAGCAATGATTTCAAAAAGCATTCCACTGTACATTTTAAAGGTAGATGATTTTATTATCAACTTTGGTTTTTGCCAAAATGCGTTGGATATTCTCAGTTGTAATTTTAAAGTAAGTTCCAAAAACTCGGGATAAATATTCAATTATCAGAGCGGCAATTCAGAATTCAGATGCGCTTGAAATCATTCACCATCCTGGGAGGTAAATCAAGTTGTTTCAACCCTCAATACTTCAACGTCTGCATAAAGTAAAAGCGTCTTTCTTTTCCGCTGATACAGATCAAATCAGTGTTCTATACTTTCGTGTGGTTCATGTTTTCACACAAAGTATCGACACTGTATACAGGAATCAGACAAGTTACGTCTCTACATGAACTCATTGGTTCAAGCAAGAAGTACACGATCGTCTTCGTTTACGCGGTTTATTACGTAAAACAGTGATCTCATACGAACGTACAACTGTACCTTCGTTCTCTTACACGGTAACTGTTCCGACAGTAACGACTGCACAACTGAGACTTTTTTGTTTCATGAATAATTGACTTTTCTATTGGTTCAGTTACAAATCTAATTATAATTAAACCAATTATGCTTAATAATTACAATCCTTTGCTATTCTTATACTTCAGTTGTGATACAATATAAACATTAATTTCTAAATTTATCCAGCAATTGTTAATTTTCATATCTGAATCATATCTTTATTATCGTCCTATATTTCATCAATCAATCAATTTTTATCCTACAGTAATCTTACAGTAGGAATTTGGATCTTCAAGATATGTGTTTTTATTACTGTTCACAGCAAAGTAGAAGCAGCAGTTTCAGAAGTTAATATAGCAGATAAAATGAACCGCTATGTAACGTGTTTTACGTAGAGGCTGGCAGGTACGCGTCCGCCTCGGGACTATCCCCCTAGTCATTGCAATGTGTGTTGACCTTTCGACCTCTTTTTCCCTTCGACGAAGGCATTTAGGATAATAAACAGCAACCACTACAACGCAGTCGATTAAAATGCTTATTAGAACGTGCTGTATTAAATCACAATGCGACCGAACCACAACCAAACACCAAACAGCAAAACTAATTGCCTCTTTCCACGCCAACCAGCTTAATCTTTATTATGATATGCGAACAAATTTACAAGTTGTGCATACTGTTAGTAAGAAAGATCTCGAAGAAAGATGCCCACTGCCTTTACTGAATTTTATTAAATAATATTTTATATTGTATGTTGCAGCTATATGAAGCCGTAATTGATTTAAAATTTTCGTAACAGTCTGGGGAAGATAGTAAAGTTTTCTTTATTCCAGATGTAGCTGAATAAGAGACAAAACCATTGATATGAGCACTGGTACACTGATGACATTGGTGGCAGTGCAATTGTGATGGTTGGGGTCTTATATCGGGGATTTTTGTTAGCTGGTTGCAATAAAATGTTTGTCTGTATCGAGTTGTTGTTCCTTGTGTTGTTTGGATATCTTCGAATAAGCCCGAGTGTGGTCAATATGTCCACCCAGACTGCGATGACCACCGCGTTAGCTCTGAAACGCGATCTGACCCTCCAGTGTTATAATTTTTTTGCCATCTTTCTACTTTTTAAAATAATTTATGTTTATTTAAAAATTGAAAATAATCTCAAGTGACTGTGATAATGGATAAAAAATGACAATAAAATAAAATTTTTGGTTGCTAGAATTCCACATTGGGGATATTAACTTCATTAGTATTATGATAAAACAGCGTAAAATTAACCAATTTATGAAAGTATTTTTAAAATATTTTGTAATACAGTGTAATTTCAAATTTTATATTTAAAGGAGTATTCCAAAAACAATGAGCATATCTCTAGTACAGCCTATAGCAGAAATCATCTCTGGTTACACTCTTCCCATTGTAAGGCGGATGTAACTCATTTGCTATATTAGTATAAAGATAAGTATTTGTACATTCTGAAAATAATTTTTAATTTTTATGGTAAACAAAAGAAACAGCATGATAGCTTATTGTAATTTTGCGGCAGCTAATTTTGCTTTTACACGCAGCTATTCAGTAGTTTATGTCAACTACTTTACATCATCTTTAAATATTGATGCTAAAAAAATTATCAGCTATCGATTATCGTAACTACAAGATATGAATTACAAATTTAATAGAAAACGCTTCCCAAAATGCATTGTAGTGAGCATTTGTATAAAGAGGTAATTGAATTTAGATTAATTGTTAACAAGATTTTTTATAATGCACAAATAAAAAAGTATTTAGACGGATTTCACTATCCTGATTTTATTTTCTCAAGAACAGCTTTTTGCATTTTAATCACTTTCGTTTGTTTTGAAGCATTAAGTATGAATTAATCTTGTTTTGTTTTCAGGCATTAATAGGAGGCACTACTAGTCAGTCGCTTTGATCAGACATTTCACATGCAATCACGGACAGTTTAGTCAAACTGCTAAAATACCTTTTTTGTGATTTTAGTACAAGTAATTTGTGAAACTTATCTTTAAACAAGTGCTATTTATGTATTGCAAAAAGAATAAAAAGTCCAACAGTTTGTTGTTGAGTTATTGTTATTTGTACAGCAAACAAATGATGTTGAAAGCATTGCACATTAGTTGATAAATATTAAATGCTAAAGTGTTTAATTTAAAACTATGTTTTTATTACTTATAAAATGCAATAACTACCATTGAAAAATGAAAATTCATTATAATATCATATTGAATATTTGGAGAATGTTTGCTTTTATTGAATAGATTGACCTATTACTTAATGATTTCTCATAAATTTTGCATATACTTGAATAATTAATAAGTCTGTTATGTCTAGATATAAATTATATATGTTAATAATTTTCTTTTTTATGAAAAAAAATTTGACAAATATTTCTGTTTATGATATTCCTGAAGTGGCTAATGTTATGAAAGTTTGCAAAAGTTGTGGCACTCAGAATTAAAATTTTTTATGCAATAAACTTAAACAAAATTTAGTTTATTTGTATTAAAAATTCATTTGTTGATTTTGATGAAAATTGTGCCATGATAAAAATTTAAATATCAGAATTATTTATATTTGAAAAAAAAGAATCTTTCTCAAAAGTCATATTGAGCTTCTCACTTTTTCTCTGTATTTAACTTCGCAAAACCAAGATCACCAAATATGAACTATTATTAAAGTTATGAAAAATAAAAATTTATTACTTCATAATAATAAATTAGTCAATGTTGATCTAAAGTTCAAGAGAAGCCTGTAAAGAAAGAAAAGCTTCTTCTTTTTATCTCAACAAAGTTTTCTGCCAATTTTTAATGCCTTTTCTGAATTCATAATAAATTTTATTATAAAAACAAAAATAAAAGATGAAAACAACAGAATATTAATTAGTTAAGTTAAAATGGTTTTTGCTGTGCAGAGAAAATGTAATTTGCAATAAGCAAGCAACAACTAAAAAATCTTCAAATGAAAAATGCGCTTTTAAATTTTCCAATTGCTACTAATCGAATCCGTATTTCTTCAAGATTTTATTTTGTATAACGTTTTTTGTATTTGCAATTTCATTTATTTACGTTTCATGTAAAGAATCAGAGGAGAAGTTGAAGGATTTTTCCTGTTTTATAGTAGAGACAGATCATTGATTATAGGGTTTAATATAATTCCCAGTAAAAATTAAAGATGTGAAATTTTCAAGTTGTGCGTGAATTATCAAATAGAAGAAGTATAAAATCGAATAGTTTTTAAAACTTGCCAAAGTACATTATTTCTATTTGAAAAAGAATTTTTCATTTAGCTTCATTCAGATGTCGTGCCAGTGCTTACTTGAAAATTGCTCAGGCTTAAGGTGAAAATAATAAATTACCACCATATTAACCACTGTCCAACTGTTTCGGGATTTGACCATTTATGTTATTGTCTATATTTACAAGCAGTGGATTGGCTTGAACACCTGAAATCGATTAGGAACGGCTGATCTTAGTGGTGATTTCTTGCCGTACTGTGGCCACGTAATTGCATTGACAACTCCGCCCATTTATTATTATTTGAAATCTTTAAAATTGATCTGCAAAGGTGAAAACTTCAACTTTTCACTTTGAGAAAACGAACAGCATATATGCGGTAAAGAATTCTGCCATATTAAAAACAGCGTGTCAACTGGTCAGTTGATCCAATGGCTCAAATATTGCCCAATTTTACATCACCATCAGGAGTTTTCTGCCAAATCAAACAGGAAACACCATTCCCATTTTTGGAAAATAACGACGGAAGCACAATTCCAATGCAAGGTGTAGCATCAAATGTATCGACAAGTATGAGCATCTTTGATCATTTACATATGCAATAATTAATTGTTTTATTATAATTTCTTTTCAATTTTTTATATATTATAGTAAATTTGATAACCTATACCTTTCGCTTAATTCTCGAATAGATTCCCCATTCACAAGTAAAAATGAATATATAAAGCTGTTCTTTAAATGAAACTGATTTGTTTTTCATCACCTAACCAAAATGGTTAATAAATATTAAAAATTAAAATAAACTTCTTTTTTAAAAAATTATTAATACCATTTGTCAAAAGTTAATACAAATAATATATGAACCAAACCTTTCTCCGAGAAATAAAAATTCGCGTTATATCAAGTGTTAAGCATTACTCCAGTTGTATTTTCTGTGTAACTTATTATTCAAAAATGCAATGCAAAGTAAACTTCATTTAATTTATTACAAAATTCATAAATATGATAAAGTTATTATATAAATAAATTTCAAGATTTCCACTTAAATTTATCATTCTCACATCTTTCTCTTTAATTTACATATAATGCATTTATAATTTAAAACCATTTGAAAAATTGTGTAAAACAAAACTTCATTTCAGTAAAAAACAACACAGTATTTTAATATTATAGATTTATGCGAATATTTAAGAAATTACTGCTTATAAAGATGAAAATTTTTTATGAAATGTTGAAACATCAAAGAAAATACAGTTGCATTTCACTTTTGTTGCTTTTTAAATCATAGTATATAATATCATAGTAAACTCAATTTTAAACACTTTCAAAGAAATTTCAAGTTCTTTTGGCTTCTTCAAATTCTTGTTTTCTTTGAGTTGCAATAAACTAAATAAAATATTGAACTGCAATAAACTTCATTGATTAGAAATTTTAAAATTAAAATTTATGTAATCAAAAATAGTGCAATTTTCAGTTGAAATATTTTGTAACTATAATTATGTAATAACAAATTTTCGGTCAACACACAATTTGTTATATTGCAATACAATAAAACTTTACCAAAGTTGCGTTTGCAGTTTTATAATAGTAAAATAAAAGCCTTCCTCAAAATAAATAAAGTTAAGCAGTAACAACAACTTCGCAGATAGGGACAAAAATATTACATTTTAAATTTTCAAGCAAACTTATTATTCATAATAACAAAATTTAAAGCAACGATTCCAAACAGCTCAATATTTTTGATGCAGCTTTTAATACAAATTTTTTTTTAGTAATTATGAGTTTATCAAAAGTATATTTATTAAATAATGAGTTGAAAATAAAATGATCTGTAATGTACTACTGTGGTATGATTTTAAATGCTATTCTTTTTTGTTTCATGAATAATTGACTTTTCTGTTGGTTCAGTTACAAATCTAATTATAATTAAACCAATTATGCTTAATAATTATAATCCATTGCTATTCTTATACTTCAGTTGTGATACAACATAAACATTAATTTCTAAATTTATCCAGCAATTGTTAATTTTTAAGCAAAATTTAATTATACACATATTAGCTTGCATTCTTTGCATACTGATTTTACATGCATTGTTATTTGTTAACTTTACCAGAATCACGCAGCATTTTGTTAACTAAATGATACAACATTCTCAATAAAAAAGATAGACAATTTTTAAAACATCAAAAATGTAAGTTTTATTGCAATATTTAAAATTCGAATTACTGTTTAAAGTTAAACATCGCTTTTAATGCACTTTGAGTTTTAAAGATATGCAAATTTTGAAGGAATTATTTGAAAAAATATCTTCCAGTAAGTATAATTACTTAGTACTAGGCTATATCATAATTTAACTGTTATGGAATATCTGAAATATGAAATTTAAAAAATTTTAAGAAGAAAGAGCAGCTTTTTAAATAGAAATGCTTTTTGTAATTTTAACACATAATTAAAGTGTAATTTCAGCTGCGTTGCCAAGGAATAAATTTAGAAAAAGGCTAGTTTAAAAATCACGAATGGAGTTTTTATTTTTATACTGTCCTATAGTGTGCAGTATTAATTATTGAATTCATGAATGGAGAGATAAACGTTCGTTTTAAACTTAAGAGAAAATATTTAAATTGGGTATACTCAAAAAATAAAATTTGTAATTAAATGATGCTTGTACTTCAAGTTGATATAATTTTCACAAAAATTTAATTGGCAGTTTGAGCAACATATTCCTTCACCAGTGAAAGAGAATTTATAAAAACAGCAACATTAATTAAAATTTTGAAATTCGAATTAAAATATTTTTAACGCTGATAACCTTTTGCATTTTCAGCTTACCCGATGATGATTTCAAGCAACAAATATATGGGAGACAAATATTGCTTACTAATGCTTTGCAATTAATGCGCTAATTAAAATTTCATTTTTAAATATCATTTTATACATTTTAAAATATTTTATGAAATAATTGTTTACTAATAATAGCCAAAGTTGTTATTGGAATTTATCGTACACATAATGCATGTGCATAAAGCGTTAGTTTTGCTCTTGTTTAGTGGTAATTATCTTTTTCTATTTGACGTATCGGCGATAATTTAACTATTAAAATGCAATTTCAGTAAAAATTTTGAATTCTATATTTTTATATTTTAAAACTATAAGTTATTATTGCCAGTATGATGCAAATTAACGCAATGCTAAAAGGAAAACAAAAACATAAAATGCTGCAGATTTCATGGTGGAAATTTTGGAAAAAATATATGTAAATAGTTGTGACAAAAATTTTTGCATTTGCAGCTTGTACACCGTACGATGCAACTCCAAGAGCTAGCTGGACTTCAACTGGCAATCATCGACACCTTGTACAATACAACATCCGTTACAGTACGACATCAGCATCAGTTGGCGGTCTGACATCATCAAATCATCATGGTTCAGGTAAGTTCATAATGTGTTTATTGTAATCACAATGACATCTGCCATTTCGAGCAAGTAAATGAGTTCAATTACGATAAATTTTCTTATTTCCTGACAACCGGTTGTACTCAGCTTGACAATTAAATCGATACAGTCTACCAAGAATTGATTATTAGTCGTTTTGAATTTATTTTGTACTTGAAAAGCAGCTATTGAAATTTTACCTCTGCTGAAAAATTAAAAGAAAAATGAAATGAAATTAATTTCAAAAAGATAAGATTAAATTTTCAATAGTAGTAGAACAGTTCAAATATAAAGTAAGAATTAAAAATGGAAATAAATAGAAGGAGAAAGTCAAAGTAAGCAAAGAAGAAAGCCTGCAGAGATTCAGGATGTTCCAGCAAAACGAGTTAACAGCCTCTCAGTTGGGCATGTTGCTCGAAAAATGGAAACAGCTTCAGCTTTCATAATGACGCAAACATTTATTTCCCGTTGTCATTCATCAACAAGCATGCCGGGGTCCCTCTTGCCGAATGAAATCTGCCATGCCACCCGCTGCACTTGAAGATTAATATTTGGCTTAATTATTTCCTTTCATTCAACAAACCTGCACGAAAGCTTTAAAAGCTTAATATGAAATGTCGAATGGATTTTAGTCACGCTGTGAAGCGAGCACCGTTTCATTTACTTTGAATAAACGTAGTGTACGGCTTGCAAATTATTGCCAAATCGACTGATGAAAAACGAATTAAATTGGTCACCTTTACATTTAAAACTGACCAAATGTTTCAGTCACGACAAGCAGCTTCTCATGCATTAATGATGCAAACTTACAATATTGCTTTTTTGCATTTTTAATAGAAACAAGAAAATCAAAAAGTACACCCATAACTTTTCTGAACATTACTGTTAAATTGCAAAAAAAAGCAAAAACAAAATGAAAAATCAATAATCAAAAAAAGCCTATCTGTCGTTTCAAATGTTATATTCAATTTAATGCCGATAAACTTGATTTCAAAAAAATTTAATAAAATATTCAATACTTTTTCATTATCTTAGAAGATAAATATTTACAATGGAGTATTATCGAAATGAATAAACCATTTATTTAAACATTATGCAAGGAAATGTGCCAAGACAGTAATCAAATATGAATGTAAAAGTGTGCGCAATAAATAAGTAAAATTTATAATTACATATATATACTGAAGTTTCGGTTTATCAACAATTTAGGCTTGCAATTTGTTTCATGTGACAAATGGACTATAAATGCAATTTTTATTAGCATGTTATTGAGGCAAATGTTTCTTTACCATTGAATAGTTGAATTTGCAGTTTGATTATTCAACAAATTGAAGTAAGTTTAGTAAATGTATGCCATGCATGCTGTTCAAAAAATAAGAGATGGACGTCAGTAGATTTGGTATTATTAATTTTTTGTTGAACAACAAAGACAAATAATCTACTATAAAAATAATAATGGAATAAAAGAGGCAAAAAGTAAATTCATTGTTGTTAAACAGGAAACATCTGCTGAACGCATTCAAGTGCACTGAATAAAATTCATAGTATAAATCTTTACTTAAAGAGAATACATATTTACATATGTATATTTTTCCAATTTTAGGAACTGGACAAATACAACTTTGGCAGTTTTTGTTGGAACTTCTTTCAGATAATTCCAATGCAGCTTTCATTACTTGGGAAGGAATTAATGGTGAATTTAAGTTGATCGATCCTGAAGAAGTAGCTAGAAGATGGGGCGAGCGGAAAAGCAAGCCAAATATGAATTATGATAAGCTGAGTCGAGCGTTGCGTTATTATTATGACAAAAACATTATGACCAAAGTTCATGGTAAACGCTACGCATATAAATTTGAATTTCATGGATTAGCTCAGGCTTGTCAAGCATCGTTGCCAGAATTACAACTTCCTATACCGTCTTATTCTTCGGATATTTTTTCAAATTATCGTCATGCAGCAGCGATGCAAGCAAAATTTCTTTGTTTACCTTCTACCGGAAACCAACATCCCGTTGCAAATGGCGGCCAGGCAAATACATTCTGCTCAGTGCCAACGATGGGTCATCCTCATTTGATGTCACAACCCAGAAATTATTGGAATGGCAGCAGTCCATTGTCGACAGGATTTTATCCATCCCAAATTCCTACATCACACCAAAAATTTTCCAACATGATGTACACTGCATGATATAACTTTCTTCCTTTGATTATTAATCTTTTTATTTGTTGTTCGCCAACTTTTTTACATAATAAATCGCACCTAATTATTGTTTCTAATAAGAAAATCCGGAAATTTTTTTTCTACATAAATCAGATTCAACAGAATTCAAGGGCATCTGTTTGAATTTCAATATTATTCAAATATACAACTTAATGATAAAAATTGTCATTTCAGTATGCATCAACAGTTTTTAGTTCTTCCAACTTACTTCATAAAGTCATGATAATTATATTGAATTATATAATTTATTATTGTGTACTTTTATAATTCATAATTTCGTAATTTGTATTAAAGTGAATTAAATTAAACTGAATGAAATGTTTGCTTTTCTTCAAAATACCTTTTCACACTTTAAATAAATAGATACTTTGTTTAAAATCTTTTCATCAGATTTGACGTTTAACATTTTTACATTTAAAATAAAAATTATGAATTTTTTATACTTGTTTAGCTGTTTAGGTATAAACAAAACGTTTAAAAAACATAAAACCATTATAGAAAAAATGTTTATATTTTTTATTTAGTCAGCATCATTTATTAACTTTAAAAATGTGTTTAAAACATAAATTACTTATTCTTTTTTTATTTTTTAATTGAATTTTTGGATTTTTGAAAAATAATACCTGACTTTCTCTTTTACAAAAGCACTAAATGCATATGAATGATGAATTTTAAACATTATATAATATTGTTTTCATAATTATTTAATAAAATTTAATTATAAAATTTAAGAATTAATAATGATATGATAATTTCTGTAAAAAGTGTATTGAAACTGTAAAATATATTTCAAATGTGAAATGAAACAAACTGAAACAGTTTTATTCGTAAAATTCCATGTTAATTTCTATGCTTTTATGTTCTTGATCGAAATAAATAAATAAATAAATAAATAAAAATATAAATAAATATGTATATATATATATATATGGTTTCCAGTTAATATACTTTCATGAATAAGAATTGTCTGTGGAGTGTGCATATTCGTTTTTCTAGCATGTCAACAAGAAAATGTAAAATACCATAATTTATTTCTAAGTATTTTGTGAAAATCCATTTATTAAGTTTCATTGCAAGAAGCTTTACATTTGATGGCTGCATGCTTATATTGTTTTGCTTAAAATTCTAATGTCGCTTAAAATTTAATTTTTTTTGTTCAGGTAGAAATATTCAATTATGGATTTCGGTTTGTCTGAATTGAATTCAGAAATGCACAATGGTACTGAAATATTAATTTATGTTTTACTTTTTCTAACTGATTATACTACTATAAATTTGTTGTTGTTGTTGTTGCAATTTTAAATTTTCGATGAAATGACTAAAAAATGTTTTTTCTATTTGTATAAATAATGTAAAAATTATTCGAAGACCTTGTTGATAATTTCATATGTAATTGTAATATGATTTTCAAAATAATTTAGATGCAAATGTAATAATAAATAATTAATATAGCAGAAAACACGTTTTAGAAATTTCTGAAGCGTTGGACATTCTTCAACAAGGTGAGAAATGTGACGTGTTTTTTCACTGATTTAATTTCGAGATAATTTTAGAACATTTGGCTATAGAAGAAGAGTTGAATAAGTGTATTAAGGAAAACGACGAAATACATGCTCAGCAGGAAGAGGGTGAGATTTTGAAGCAATTTCTTTGTAATTTGATGTGAATTTTTAATCATATTTATTTTAATTTTTAATCAATTAAATTTGTGATTAACGGGGATTGTAATTTACACTGTCTTTCAACTATGTTGCGCATATTGTGCGAGTAGATCGTCAACTATCTATTTTTCGTTTATTTTTTTTATGAAATAGTCTAATTTATTAAAATAACATTGCATTTAAAAAATGGTAATTATTAAAATTAGCTTTTATTATTTACTTTCATTTGTTAATAAATTTCAAATTCTTCTTCTAGTTATGAGAGAAATTGCTGCTGTGAAGCGAAGGCAACTTGAATTGCAAAGTATGTATAATACAGACAAAGAAAGGTTTAAAATTGCAGTTTTCTTTTACATGCCAGTAAATATTTCTCAAATATTATATTTCGAACAGAAAAATGTTTGAATCTTCCAAATTTTGGGGGATACTGTGATTGACAGAAAATTTTTTTTTAATGTTCGATGTAAGATAATAGATTTTAAACCCTATTTGAATGAAAATGATGAATAATAAAAAAAAACAGAAGTAATTTTTTCTCCATGATAAACAGTAATAAATTTTCTGAAGTATCCAATATTTAACATAGTGTTCATGGAAATGCAATTTAATGTTTTAGATGATACTGTTTCATCAGCTTCGTACCTTTCAGAATTGCGTAAAGAAGAAAAAATGTATGTAATAAATAGGTAGGTAGCTTTGCTGTTTTTATGTTTAAACTATTATTTTTAGACTTCGGGAGTTTAATACAAATTTATTGAATGATATATCAGAATTGGAAGAAACATTAAATAATTTGCGAGAGAAAGATGATGAAGATGTGTAAATTTCGATAATTTAAGGGCATAGTTGTTTTTTGCTAAAGGAATGTATTTAGACAAAATGGAATCAAAAAGCTGATTGCTGCTGTTGATGGAGCTAATGAATTGTATGAATTTTATGTAAGAAAATTTTATAACAATAAATTCAACTATTCACAGCTTGTTTTGTATAATTTCAGGATATTAACAAATGCAAAACTGGCTGTGAAAATTTGGATAAAGAAATAGAACAACGGACAGAAGAATGTAAATTTTCAGATTCAATTAATTGTACTATGCAAAGTAGTTTTCAGTAATGTACATTGATAGTTGTTTTAATTAATGATATAACTGTCGATGTCCAGGAAGAGAAAATGAGTATAAAATTTGATTATAAAAATTAAAAACAGAATGGATCGTAAAACGAATTTAAGTTTTTTCGGGTTTCAAACGAAAGTTTTTAAATGATGGTTTCGTTATATAGTGAATATTGACATAACATCAACTATAAGTATATTTTCACCATATGAACTGAATTCCCATCTTTATCCCTGACATTTTGAGGATATTTTGTTGGAGTCATTTTTGTATGAAATACGTTTTTTATGATTTCAGATAAAGCGCTTATTGTACAAAAAGAGCAGCTGCAAAAAACGACTACGGAGAAGTTGACTGAAATTGAAAAACATAAGAAGTTGAACGCCTTACCGTCACCATTACTGATGAAAATTATCATGTAAGCATGTCAGTTTTTTAAATTGTTTGTGATTTTAGTTTTTTAAAGGATAAAAGTATATTTTTTATTTATAAGGGAGAAAAACCATTAGCGTTTAAAATACTGATTTCCTTTCTCGGCCGTTGTTGTCATATGGCAACACGTCCAAAATTAGCAATAATAACATTATAACAGATTCTAATTTCAAAATTTTGATTAAGTCGATTATATGATTTAATTTGTATGCTAAAAAAACATTATTTGAGCAAAAATAAAAATTTGGTTACTTATGAGATGTACCTGCAAATTATTTATTTATTGGATCGCTATTCAACGTAAATGCTTATTGGACAAAAGTAATATAATAAAATAAATCGAGTTTCAGAAAGAAGCTGCAAAACGAGCGAATTTCGTTGTTGCTGAAACTCATGCATTTAAGAGCAAGGCAAAAGATGAAACAATTTTTTATTTCACAATTCTCTGAAGCATAACATTGGGAAGAGATTTTTGTTTATTTTTCAATTTTCGTTTGTTTTTAAAAAAAGATTTATGTTTCAAAAAGTTTATTTTATGCGTTTCAAATAAAACATTCTAAATATATTTATTAGTTCAATAAATATGCAACTGCAGTATAGTGCAGTGGAATGCATTGTCCAAAGACAGAAAGATGCTGCTATAAAGATGAATGTGGGATGGTCTACTTTGGGCCAAGTTTTCACAGCCTTTTCTTCTTACTGGTCGTTCGTTGAACGCACTATCTATTGATTGGTTTAACAACATCGGTGATGACGCCACCTGTGGTGAATCAGTTTAAAATTGCCAATTATTCAAACAAATTCTGAATTTTCTTGATAGTGTTGCTAAAATTTATTTGCGTTCAGCAATTTTGAAAAGTTGCTACTGCGCCACTGCTGTATGGGTTGCTTAATGCTAATGTGGAAGTTGCGATGTGCCAGAGAATGCGGTTAGCTTGTCAATTCCCCAAATGTGATCTATTATAGAACTTGTTCTTCTAGAATCTGGACTGTAAAACTGTTTTTATAGTCTGTGTAGTAAAACATTTATATAATAATCTACGATCTATTTCCTTTATACAATTGTCGCCCCAGCCTAGGGAATAATATCATTTATTTAGCCAGAAATACATACACATAATAATACATGAAAATCAACTAATAACGAATAAGCAGTAACAGATTAAAAAATGCCAGAAGAATTCTCTCATCAGATATATTACAGAAAATATTTATTCATCAAAAGTCAAATAAAATGATTATTTTGATATCATTTTAAGAATAAGCTAGTAACCAATTCGAACAAGCAAAATATTCAATTAAAACCCATGGGAGCAAGATGATATTAAAGGTTGCGAAGGTTTCAAGACGAGAATAGTAGCAATGATCATACTTCGGTAGAGCATATACAGCGCTATGGGAAGAATCAAAAACAACCGTGATGGATAAAACTGGGAACAGAAGACCAACTTTCTTTGACTTTGTGTTGTTGGATAAAATAATTTTAAAAATGCACTAGATCAGCAAAATTATAAGCGTTTATTTTGGTTTTGAATATTGAATATTTCTTTATCACTGAAATACAAGTACTGGAACTTGATTGGTGGTCAACGCAGCCACTGGATATTGAAAAACAAATTTTACACAATTTGCACAGCATGTATGAACAAGTATGTAACTTTATTTGCAAATAAAATTTCAGATATATTTTTTTCTTTAAATAAAAACGAGAAAGATCAAGGAGGGCAAAAGATACTTTGTGAAGATGAAAGCAAATTTTTTTGACTGCAAAGAAGAAAGATTAGAAAAAAATAATTGCGCTGAAATTTGAAAAATGATAACATTGAGTAGTTCTCAGTCCTAGTTTTAGCTAGCTACTGCGCTGAAGATAATTTGTCAGTTGTTTGTTTTCGAATTGTACTAAAATCGGCTCTACCAATTCATCCATTATGACAAACGAGAACGGACTAAATGCACATAATTCTTAAAATTGCGAGCAAGCATGTTATTTATCTGACGAGCGAAGCAATTRCTGGTTGGCATCCTTTTGAACAGTATTTATGGAAATCATTAACTTTTTATTTTTTATAATCAGTATAGAAAATTTTCTTCTGATATAAATGATAATTAATTCAGTTTCTAATACAGATAAGTATATTATCCCTCTGATGAATTGTTGGCATTATATAAATTGTTGGATTTTCCTGGTAGATTCTTTCCTGCATTAGAAAAAAAATCCTGTGAAAAACTTAAAATATGTTCAATTTTGATGAAATTTGTTTCAACAAATAGTATAAAGTATGCTTTATATATTTGCATTAAAGGAGCTTAAACTTTAGTAATTTTAAAAGTGCTGCTTCTTTTTACTACTTCATATATGTTCGAAATTGGATTTTCAGCAATGATTGCAATCATAAGCAAATTTATAAATAAGCTACAATTATCAAACCTCTTGCGTGTAAAACTAACACGTGTTACTGTGGACATCAAATTTAGTCATCAGTCAAAACAGAAAACAAACCCATTGATCACATATACCTCATTATACATTTAACTAATACTTAAACATTATAATTAGGTTGATTCATTAAACAATTTAAAAGTATTAAATTAATATTTTTGTTAAACCCCCTTGCCTTTTAAAGTATGCATTGCGAGTCGGTGGGGCGTGAAAAATTACCGTTTCAAACAGTAGATCACAGCAGAGAAAGTTTGAGAACCACTGATTTAAAATGATGAATATTGTTCGTGTTGTGTTTTGAAGTAACTAACTCGACGTTACGTTAAGTGCGTTACCCAATAAGAAATTAGAAGTCACAGGTACAGTAATAATGATATGCAAGTAATATTAAATGGTACAGTAAGGAATTGGTATACAGCAGTTTGTAAAATCTGAAATTTTACTGAAATTCATAAGATTGATTTACAGATTTTAAATTCAATTTATAAGCTGAATGTATCAATTTTTTAATAAATGAAATTTTCATTATGCGGTGCATACAAAAGCATAAAATGACGATGTTCAAGTTTGTTTAATTACTGTAGCTCACAGTAGTTGTTATAAGATAGAAGTTGCGCTAGAAAATGCATCGGAATTCTTTGCTTCAGGAAGAATCGTCGGACGAATTTCTTGCATTTGGCTATCCTTGCAAATTATTTGATTCCCGAGGAGGCAGAGATTGTGCTGACGAATCTGCTGATCTGATTCCACTGCACTGCAATCGAAAAATACTCGTAGACAGGTTGGTTTATTAACTGTTTTGTCAATGACCCATAGCTGTTGTAAATGTGCAACTGATCAACTCGAGAGATTTAATTTTTCATTTAAGAATCATGTCACTGTTTGGTTATCAAATGGATTTTATTAAAGAGTAAGTATTTTTTGTTATTTTTCTTTTAGTTTTCTGATAATTTTAGCTGTCGATTTTGTTGATTGAGCTGTTCAGCTTTTTTCAGTGAAGATTTCAGGAGTTAATTTTTTTCAGATTTGTTTTGAAGTTTGTGTAAAATTGTTTAGATAATTTTAATAACGATTTTTCAAAGTTAAGTCATAAAGATGTGCTTTTTGTTTAATAGCAGTAATTAAGAGAGTTGTTTTGTTTCTTTTTGAGATTTCCTTTCAACTTTTTGATTTGTTGTAAATGTCGTTTTTTAAAGGAAGCATGTGAAAATGATATTTTGTCAATTTTTATTTTAGAGCAATAATTGTTTTTTGCATTGATTTTATCATCAAATAATATTGCTATATTTACTTTTAGAATTGTTTTGGTTGTTGCTTTAATACGCTTGGTTTACAAACATAGATAAGCATTGGTATATGCGTAAGTGTAACGTTTAAGTTGTGATTTTTTGTGTTAAAAACATTATTAATTTTTAATTTTCTAATTGCATGGAAATTTATAGTTATTTTAAATTTAGGTTTGATTGTCGATTGCAGTTATCCAACTTGGAGAAATATGACGCTTCAAAAGTTGAACAGTCGTTGCTTATTGCAGATAGAAGTTTGGAAGCGCTTCTCGATGCTGAACGATATCGTGACTTTAAATTAACTTGTGAAAGTACGATTGCTTCTGAACTTGAAATAATTTATTTTCAGATTCAATGATATCAGATAATATGATATGATACTAATTTTAAATATTCTATTCCAAGTACTTTACACCACATTTCAATTTTAGCTCCAAAGGTTGAAAATGAAAAAAGAATGGGTACTGAGATTTATTTCAACTATGATGATTTGGAATCCAAGCCACAGCACGGCTGTCAACCTAAAGAAGAAGCAGAAGGAACAGAAGACGAGCAAAAAGAGCAATTTGTTCCACCCGCAGAATTGAAAGTTCCAGTTGGAGTGACGCTGGTTTGCAGTTTTACTTTATTTTTTTCTTTTTGTTGTTTTAGTTACAGGGATATTTTACAGCCAAAAACAGTAAAAGAAGGGATTATAATTGAAAAAACGGCTGCTTTCATTGCTGAGCAAGGAAGTCAAATGGAAATTATTGTGAACGCAAAACAGAAAAGCAATCCACAATTTCGTTTCCTTGATTGGAATCATCCATTGAATAAATATTACAAGCATGTTTTGAAAATGATCAAGGAGAAGCGATACACTCCAGTTGTTGTGAAAAAGGATCCAGCTCCTGGTAAAAAAATGACGATGATCAATTGTTCGAATATTTATCATTGTAAAACTGATTGATAATGTTTTTAGAAAGTGAATCTGATAGTGATGATAGTAGTGAGCACTACTTGCATCCAAGTCTTATGGGTGGCGCAGGAAAAACTGCTGTTGCAAAAGATACTGAACCACTTTCTCTTCCGAAGACATCGTATCGTCTTGGTGAAGAGAACGACGTTTATTCGGAGTTGTTTAACGGTTTGGTTGCTGTTTGCCCACAGTTGGCTGCTGCTGTTTCTGTACGTTTCGAAAATTGAAGTGATGAAAATGAAAAACTCAGTAAATAGAATTTAAATTTTAGACGGCAAAAGGGAAAGAAACTGGTGGCTCAGCTGAAGGCCTCCTTTTGCCACCGCCGCCGGATTTGTATCCCGTAGTTGATCGTGTTGCCGCTTATGTAGCCAGAAATGGACCTCAGTTTGAGCAAATTTTGCGCGAACGCAACGATCCAAGATTTTCATTCATCGACCCAAGCAACAAATACAATCCTTATTACATGGCGTTGCTGCAAAATTACGAAAGTGAAAACTACATTGTTCGATTACAGCAAAACGTCCAAAACCAATTTGTTGAAGGTGTACCGATGTCGTTGAATTACTTATCATATTATGGATTCGTACCGCAGCCTCCGCCTCCACCGCGATCCACTCCTCCCCCACCTGCCGTGGAAAACCAAGAAGAAACGTTGAATTTGAAGAAGACAAAGACAGTCTATTGTTCGGATCACTTGACTTCAGCAGCAGCAAGTTCATCTGTAAACAAATATATATTTCTGTGGAAATATTTTTCAAGATCTCAGTTTGTTGTTGTTGCTTATTCTTGCAGGTCAGTGAGAAGCCAACCGAAATGGGATCTGTTGGACCGGTGTGTTTTACAATCAAGGCGAAAAATCAGGAAGAGACTTGTTTGATGATGGATAAAGCGAACTTGGATGCGCATCAAGACGAAACGATTAATCTGTCATTGCAGTCGGATTCGGATGTATTGATGAGTGACTGTGCTGAAAAATTTGATTGCAAGTTCGTTGATGGAAGTGGCGATGCAGCAGAAAGTACAGTGAAAAGCGTTGACGAATACATGCAAAGAGAAATTACGACTTTTCCGGAAGTCGGCAAAAAGGAGCAGAAGAATGTTGAAGAAGATTTAAACTTAAAACGGGCACGTCGATATCGAGCGAAAAAATTTGTAGATGAGTTTGCAAAGAAAATACGCAAAAGGGAAAAAAGCTGCGTTGATGAAGAAAAAGTGAAAAAGCACGGCCATATATCAGAGGGTGAACTGTGCGACTCAGAATCTTCAGAAAGTACTTTAATTGGTACATCATCTAACGCTAGCTATGGAAGTGAGAAGAAGAAGAAGAGGAAGAAGAAGGAGGAGGAGAGCAAAGGGAGGCTGATGAATTTCGACAAATTACCGCTTTCGTACGCGAAATGCATGAAACTGAACGAACGGTCTCGAAGTCGACGTCGGCGGCGATCGAAGTCATCATCCCATAGTCGACATAGAAAAAGTACAGAAGATCGTAGACGAAGAAGAAGAAGATCAAGGAAACGAACGTCTGGATCGCGATCATCACGTTCCACCACTTCTACGCGTAGATATTATTCATCTAGACACCGAAGATCCAGATCGTAAATTATTCAGCTTCTTTTCCGCTGCATCCTCTGATGTTGTTATTTTGTGTAGCAAAATAAAGATTGCCGATTTTGTGGAAAAAATTAATAAGATTAAATTATCTAAACTTCGAACAAATTAAAACTTAGAACAAAAACTAATTAAACTACTTCGAACAAAGCTATTTTTAAGCAAATCGAAGATGTTGTATTTTTTTACAAATATTTACTCTAATGATATTTGAACATCGTTTCAATGGAATTTAATAATGTGGGTCTGTTTCTACATCATTTGCAAAATTTGAATAAATAATTTTCCAAATAGACATTTCACAAACTTTGAATCAAAAAAATTAAGGGAACTGAAACATGCAGCGCTACCAGACAATGCAAACTGCAAGATGGACAGCGAATGTGACGCTGCAAGCAAAAGGAACAATAAAAAGAAGTGAATACTTGTTCAATGTTTATTCATTAAAAACAAATTTCCATTCATCTAATCAGTAATTATACAAACCATAAATGACAAGAAACGGCGTAACTTGTGTTTGTAAAAATATTTCATTACAATTTACCTTTTCAAAATACTAAAGCAGTGCCCTTTTTGAAAGTTCTCCAAAGCTTCGTGAAGCTGGGTATACTGTATATTACATTATTTGTATTCCATGTTGTCACGCAAATCGTAATTGAATAAAAATATATCTTAATATTCAAATGAATAAATAATAAAATTAAATAATATTTTATGAACGTAATTTTCGTTTTTACCATAAGGATTTTCACTTCATATTTTGCTTGTTTCAATTTGTACTTCAACATCAAATATTAATTAAGTGTCAACATGCAAATAATTTTTTAGGCAACTTTATTGTTTAAAATGGTATAGCAGATTTAAAAAACACTTGTTTTTTATGTTTACACTGCACAAAATATTTATCTTTTAACTGATAAAATTCTTAACGGCTAAATTTAAAGTAAACAAATCCTACAGTGTATTTAAATTTATGACACTCATGTATTGGTCGATATTTAAGTAATGTGATTGCTCTATCAATAAAGTTCTGAAAATTAGACAAAAGCATTGCAACTGAAATTATTAAAAATGACCTAATTCAAGTTGTAAATGAATTATTTAAATAAATACTTACGTTTTTTTAATTTTATTTTCTCAAATTAATGCTCTATTACTTATTAAAATATCATTGTTATATTTAACATTTTATATTTCCATTATAAGTAAAATATTTCTTGTTTATTTGAATTAAACTGCGTGACCTATATACACTTTGTTTGAGAACTATGAATTGAATACATATTAATTCATATATTTTTATAAATTTTAAATAAATAACATTCTAATGGTTTATCTAATTAGAATTTTTAGAAAATAATACCAAATTTTGGTTTTTAATTATACCTGAAGTTCCATACTGTATTTATTACTGTACTTTTGATGTTTTCCAACTTTATTTTTGTTTCAGTATTGCATGTAATTTAGTAAATATTGCTTATTGCCGTTTTTAGAATTACGAAGATGTTTGTGGATCAACCAGAGCAACTTAAAAACTGGCTCATCAATACATTATCGCCACTGTATGTATATATTTCAATTGTTTTTTTCTGTGTATATTTCGCAATTAAAATTTTACTTTTCATAAAGTGATAGAGATCACTAGTTGGAATCTTTTTACCTGAATAATAAACTGAGACAGAAGTTCCTTTTAAACGATGTTAAATATATTTTAAGTTACTTTGTTTGAGTTTTTTACTGCCTTAAGTGCATTGTTCATTAGGTATAGTTTGGCTTTTGTTTAATAAATGTATTTTTGTTTTTATTTATGTGTCAAACATTGTCAAACTGTAAGAGGAAAGCATTTACTGATTTTTTGATCGTTAATTTTATTCGAAAAAGCTCGAATTATTCAATTATGTTTAAAATTTTTAGATTCCAAAGTCTGTAATGGGGCAAAAATTTTTACGTAAACTGCTTGCGCAAAGTTAACTTTTTAATTTGGTTAATTATTTTTCAGCATCTTAAATTATATACCAAATATTTGGTAGTAATTGAATTGTTATGTTCTAGATGCGATGCAGATCCGGCGGCGTTGGCGAAATATGTCATGGCACTACTGAAAAAGGATAAAACAGAAGCTGATTTAAAACATTTTTGCTTAGATCAGCTAGATGTTTTCTTGCAAAAAGGTAAAACAAAAAGTCGTTTGGATCTTCTTTTGTTTTTTGTTGATCAGTATTTTTTTCGAAATATTGCTAATTTTATGTAAATACATATTTTGTGTATAATTTAATAGTGCATTATGTTTTCCAATTACAGTAATATTGAGAAAAGGTGAAAATTTCAAACACGTTGTATTGAATTGTAGAGACAAAGAAGTTTGTTGACGAGCTTTTTCTTGCCTTGAAAAGCAAAGTTTATATTGTGACCGACAAGGAAAGTCAGTCCACTTCTACCAAAGAAGTTCCCAAAAAGCGAAGTCTAGAACCTTCCAGAAATGAGAAACCCTCTGCCGATGAGCATTTGAAATCACGGTAAAATAACCGATCTTTAGTTCTTTTGTCATTAAACATTGAAATCCTGTAGTTATTTGCACTGCATGTTTATATTTACATTTGGCATTTGTTTTAATAATTTGTAAAGTTTAACTTCACAATTGCGAGTTGTTATCATTTAAAAATTCGACGTGATAAGCAAGTTTACAGAATAGCATAAAGCAGTTTTTGAATTTGTATTTTATCAAATCTTCAGAAGAGTAGATTCACACAGTGGATCAAGACCTGTTCGTCGGTATGGCTCTAGTCCGAAAGCGCGATCGAAAAGTAGTGAACGGAGCAAAGGAAAAGGTGACGCTACTTCTATTAGTCAAAATAAAGCATCCTCATCAACAGTGCGCGATCGGGTCAAAACTCATTGGTCTCCATCGAACAATAAAGAGCAGAGGAAATCCACACATAAAGGTGATATTAATGGTTCATTATGAAAAATGAAGTAGTTGTGCAGTATTTGAAATTGTTATGAAAATTTTACAAAATTTATTTATAATGAAAGTTATTATTATTATTCTTAAGGAAATTATGATAGAGCAATGTATTTTGATCGTTTATCGTTGAATATATTTTGTTTTGTTAATTATTATTTATAAATTTGTTTTATGTTGAATATTTTATTAATATTGCTTACTGAGAGCAGAGATCAACTTTTAGATTCAAATGAAGCTGTTGGAAATGCAGAAAATGATTCAGTTCAGAGTATTCGTTCCGAGAAAGAAAAGCGTAAAAAAGCGCGATGTCGAGATTACGATGGTATTTATTCTATATTATTTGCATTATTGTTTGTGGTAATTTGAAGTTTTAATTTGTTGTGTCTTTCAGAAAAGGGATATTGTATGTTGGGTGACAACTGTGTATATGATCATGGTCCTGATCCTGTTGTAGTAGAAGACGTTGCTCTTTCTAGTATGATTCCAAGTAAGTGGAAAGTTGCTTTTTTTAAGAAAATCTTTTCCATTGACGTGTTATATTCCATAGTGAAAGATGGTACAGGTCGATCGAATAAATCTTTGCCAACGCCGCCTCCGAATTTTTCCGTTCCACCACCAGGATATGTTCCCATTCCACCTCCACCTCCCGGAGTCGATTCGAACTTTCAGACAGAAGGATACAATCCTGAAGCACCATCGCTGACTTCAGCGTCTACGGGTACTGCTGTTCCATTACCTCCACCGTATACGCAGCCACCTCCGCCAATATGGGCTCAGCTGCCGCCAGTATTACGTCCGTTTGGTCCTAGGCAAATAGCAAGTTACGCTCAGCTGCGGGTTAGCTTTCCCAGGGCGAGGCAGTTGATCACGTTGAGCGAAGATCGTACAAATTTTGACAATTTTTCACAATCGACTATGCGTACGCAGCATAAATCTGTGGGACAGATAAATTTGCGCAAACGCGCAGCTGTCGACCAAATTAATCGTCAAAATCGCACTTTGGAAGTGCGTCGCATTCCACAGCCATTGAATACAATCACAAAATTGAATGAACACTTTTCTCAATTTGGGCACATAACAAATATCGAAGTACGAGAAAACAGTAGTGTCCAATGAAAATTCAGCATGAAAGTAATGGTGAATGTTGTTTAGGTTTGTTATGAAGGCGATCCTCAGGCGGCATTAATTACCTATATGACACGACCGCAGGCGTTGGCTGCATACAAATCTACAGATCCAATTTTGAACAATCGATTTATTCGCGTTTTTTGGCACAATCAAAAAGATGGAACGGCAGTTGATGACACTGGCACGTCGGATCAGTCGAGTAGGCCTGCACGGATACCGATCAGAGATCGTTTAGAATTGCCTGTGAAAAGCTCGAGCAATGGAACTTCTTCACATGAAGAGGCAATTTTTAAAGCCGAAACAAATGCAACTGCTGCCAATACTGGCAGTGATACCATTTCGACAACGATGAATAAAGTACGAGTGTATTTTTATTTTTCAATAGAAAAATTATTAAATGAATGAATGATTTGTCAATTTGAGTATTTGCAGATGGATGGCGATGCATTTGCCACGAAATCTGTCCGACTTGTGCACAACGCTGATGCCGAGGTGAAAAACCCGATGGCCAATGTTGCCGCATCGAAAGGAGAAAACACAAAAGTATGGATTGTTGTTTGGCGTATATATTGTATGTAATATTAAAATTTCTGATTATTTCTTTGTCAGAGGATTTTGAAAAAAAGACTAGAATTGCAACGCGCTGAAACCGAATTGTTCAACAGACAACTTGAGCAAGAAAAATTGTTGCTCAAAAAATTGGAAGATTGCAAAGACCAAACCACAAAAGAACTTATTATAAAAGTTTGTTTCCAAACGCTAAACTGCTGAACGTGTATATGCAATGGTGATTGGCTTCTTTTTTCTTTAGACGTTGAAAAAATTGGAAATTAGTCTTATGGCAACGAAGAAAAATTTAGAAAGCCGTGATTTTTCAAAATTTGTGAAAAGAAGCAAAACTGAGGTAAAATTTTAATGATTATTTTTTGTTCGGCCGATTAAATATGGCCCAGAAATGATTATGAAAAATATTTCAAAGGATAAAAATGATCGGTTTATTTATTGATGTACTTTTTTTGCTGCTTAGGTTCAACGTGATGTATTGGATGCTGAATTGGAGTTGATAACGAAAAAGAAAGCTGGAGAAGATATTAGTGAAATAGCTGTACGTTTGCAAAATCTCAGAAAAGAAATGCAACATTTGAACGATACGGAAAGTAATGATTTGATCAAATTATGATTTGAACAAAAAAAATTTATATATACTTTTTTTTCTTTTTTGTTATTTATAATTTACGCGGCAGTATAAATCAAATGCAATTTTGTTTGACATTATTAGGCAATAACAAGCACTGTCGTAATTCTGCATATCGACCGGAAAGGAATCGGCGTATTCCACGGTCAGCTGTTTTGGATTTGCGTTCTCGCAGTATTTTGATAACCGATTTTTGCATGGAACACAAAGACGCTCTCATAGAACATCTGCAGCAGTTTGGAACTTTGCGGGATATTGACTTTTACCCTTTGACCGATCCGGCTGTTGGAAAAGTGATCGCATCATTTTATGATCGAAAAGAAGCTGAACGCGTACGTTTGTTTCATTAATAAATTTTATTATAATTGTAAAAATTATGAAAAATTCCAGTACGTTGTTTTTGCGTATAAAATTAATTTTTGTTGATGTTTAAAATCAGTGATGATGATGATGATGATGGTTTTTCTTTATTTATTTTCATTTAAAAAGAACATTTTTCAGGCTTTCACAGATGGAAAATTATTCAAAGATCAGCTGTTGAATATGACCTGGGCTGTGGAAGATAAAGATGCAATGGCGGCGGCATTGAGTTCTGGATCAAAGTCCGACTTATCGGCAAAAGCACTTTTGAAAACGCTCGATCCTCCAGATGATGACGACGACGATGACGATGTAGGTTGATGGGTGAAATTTTGAAAAAAATGGTTTTTTTCTTAAATTAATATTTTTTAAAATTTAACACAACATGACAGTGCAAGCAAGTGCAATTTAAAGCTTATGGTATTCGGGTTGAAATTTGTCCTACTGTATAGAAAGATCGATTGAGTGTTTTTATTTAGCATTGAGTTTTAAATTGCATGAACAGTTTTTGTGGATGGGCGAGAGTGATACTTTTTCTGCTTTATAAATGATGTCGTTTTGATTTTTAGTTATTCGAAGAAAACGAAGAAGTGGAAGAGGAGGAGCAGCAGTTAACTTGAAAGACGATGAAGCTGTTTTTTTTTCATCGTAGTCCAAGCTTGCTTGCTTTGCTCCATTATTCGAACAGACATGTGGTCAATTGTAACATATTTCACATGCCTTTTTGTATTTTGACGTTGATGTTTTTTGCGATGTCGAACTGTAATTTTGTCATTATTTAATTAATTTGTTGAATATATTTTTTATTCGGTGAATATGAAAAGAAATGAGGATAAAAAGTATTCTTGAATTTAGTGAAAATAAAATTTTTTTCCCTCGTACCAAATTGTGCAGTATATTTTGTTTTGGAAGTTGTGTACCGTTATAGCATGAAGTTTTTTATTGTGAAAAATTAAAAAGAAAAAAAATGATACAACATACAGTGCATCGAATGTGAACAAAAGTGTGAAGGCCAGATAAATCAGCAAGGACGAATGGAATTGCTAGCAATGCTCTGTTTGTTTTGAAGGTGAAAAAGTCAAACTGGTAACAGTAAGTATTTCCAAGTGACAACCTAATTTTTTTTATTTTTGTAAATTCGGTATTCTTTTTTTTCTTGTTCTGCTTCAAGGTTGCTTTGTCTTCTTTGAAACTTTTTCTTTTCTTTTACTCGATTTATTCGGTGTGATTCGAAATCAGCTTGAGCTTCTTCAATGAATGAATTGAATTTTGCACAATGTAAAAATAAATTTTTTTTTCAATAAAACAATGCGTTCAGTATTTATTGTAATTATAAGAATTAACAATGCAAGATGTTTATTTAATTACTAAAAAAATTTTATTATCATTATCATTAAAATTTCAATTAATTTTACGTGATAAATGAAATGAAATGAAATGACGGGAAAGGAAAAGTTTTACACAAGTGTGGTTGGTTGGTTGGTTGGTTTAACGTCTAGGGGTGTGATGAGAATAATAATAATATTAAAAGTAGTGAACAAAAGTGAACAGCAAGTTGAATTCATCTGGGCTAGTGGGTCTGTTAATAATTTTAGCATCATTGAGCTGGTGCCGGCTGACGGCCGTTCAGCCCAACGGGAATAATTTGAAAAATGTTCTTTTTGTAGAAATTGATCTAGCGTTGAATCTTGCCGGTTTCCAAGCAACCAGTCTTCCCTTGTTGGCAATTTTATCTCATGTAGCCACTGGGGCGCGCAATTGGGCCAACCGGTGAGCTTGTCACTTGTCGTATATATTGTCTGGATAGTGTTGGTGAAATTTTGTGCAACCGTTATCAGTTGCTTTGGAAAGTACAGAGAGTGACCAGGTGACAGGCAGCAGAAATTTGCACACAAAAGATAGGAACAAATTTTTTACTTTAAGCTACTGAAGCTAACATTCATCGAGGTCGGAGAACCATGGGCGTAGGACAAATGCAGCAGCAGTCCTCGTCCAAGGCGATCGCTTTTGCCGCGATCGTCTTCAGCACTTTGGCAATCACTGCTTGTTTGCTCAGTTTCCCGTTAGCTTTTCACTACGTCCAAACGTTGGAAGCTTCAGCACAAAGTGATCTTAACTTCTGCACAGTAAGTTTATTTCAACTTTTTTTTATTTTACATTTTACAATTTTCAAGCATTATGCAAATTTCATTCCTAAATCTCTCTCTCTCTCTCTCTTTGTATGTGTTTTCATGATTATTCATCATGTTATTTGGCGTATTTCTTTTTTGTATTTCTGTAGAAATAAATTTTCCAGGCATTCCACTTTTGAATAGTGATTCTGAATTATCATTAGAGTGCATTAGAGAGTAAGGGGAATAGAAAGTTTTTTGTTTTCAAAATCAATTTCATCATTAATTAACGTTTGTTTCAGTTTAAAAAATCAATTCTTTAACAAAATCAACTTTTTGGAAGAAGCGTTTATTTTTACATTTTGCACACAAATGAAGTAGCTTTATTTTATTTTATGTTTGTAGCTATATTTTGTTTATCATTTTTATTTATTAGAAAAGCAAACTTTTAATTTTTTAATGATTGTGCAAAAAGCAACAGTTACTTACTCTTAGTACTACTACTGTAAATTTAAGTAAAGTGAAAAAACGCATGATTGATTAAATTGCAAAATATCTATCTCTTTTGTAGTTCTTTTGACATTTGAATAGAATTTATTAATTTTTTTCATTTTTTATTCAATAAAACAATAATTACGATAATGATGTTCTTTTATTCAGACTCGAACACGTTTAATGTGGAGAAGAATGATGAGCATCTCACCAGATGGACCATCTGGTGATGCATCGGATCGATTGGCTGATTTCTTGGCCAACGTACGTTTGCGTCGAGCTGCAAATTCGCAGAAGAGCAACTTCGAGTTTTGGATGAAGCGTGTGCTGAAGGACGAGGTGAGATCGAGCAACAGCAGTGCGAAACGTCAAGCCGGTTACAAAGGCGGATGTGAGTGACGGTTTCATTTTCTTCATCCGTTTCCAAGAAAATTCACAATCATAAATTGTCTGTTATTATTAGGCTGCACCTGTAATCGTGGTTTGCCCGGACCGCCAGGACCTCCTGGCACTCCTGGTATAGATGGTATCACTGGTCTCCCGGGTGAACCTGGTGAACGCGGCCCACCGGCTCCTCCTTCGCCACATCTTTTGCCCAAATTCCCCGAACAGTGTCCATGTGAAGCCCCGCCTGGCGATCCTGGTCCGCCGGGAGCAAAAGGCGTCGACGGTCCACCGGGTGATCCTGGACTGCCAGGAAAAGACGGTAAAGACGGCGACCAAGGTCCTCGAGGTCTCGACGGCGCTCCTGGCATACCTGGTATGCAAGGTCCAAAAGGACCGCCTGGTCCTCCTGGTAAAATGATACAGAAAGTTGGACCACCCGGTCCGCCCGGCCCACCAGGTGTACCTGGACGACCAGGTGCTCCTGGAGAAGCTGGCAAAGATGGCAAAGACGGTCTGCCTGGTCCTCCTGGTCTCCCTGGTGAGATGGGTATGCAAGGAGCAACTGGCATGAGCGGTATGCCCGGTGCACCCGGTGATCCCGGTCCATTTGGAGACGCTGGTGCATGTAATCATTGTCCACCTGCTCGACTGGCGCCTGGCTATTAAATTTTCCAGAATTAACTTTATTAGTCAACTTTAGATGTATGTCCTTTTTGAAGAAAGCTCATCATCCTAGTTTATATCATCCCCAACATAGATTTTACTAACATTCTTTTAAAATAAGAAGGCATTTATTTCTTTCAAACAAGAACGACAATTCAACAACAATATTAAAAATTTAACTGACTTTTTACTTTTCAAGTAACTGACCAGGTGTTGAATAAACAAATTGCAGTCAAAATACTCTTTTCACTCGATTTCTCAATTGCCATCTAGCGACCGGGTAATGCAGCTTTTTGTGAGCATTTTAAAGTTTAAACTTGAAAACAAACTGTTTGTTGCATTGCCGTTCAATGCTGTTTGTTCAGTTGATTGGAAAAAAATCATTCGACAATCTTTTTCCACATTTTGCTAAACCCCGCACCGGAATCCTCTTTGGATGAGGCAGATTTTACCGGATGTTTGCTAGGCACTTGCTTAGTCGTACCAGCAGCACGTTGTCCATTTTGGGCCCCCTTTCTCGGAACTACTGAACTCCGGCGACCGTCTGCTTTTCCAACTGATGCACTTGTCTTGGACACGTCATTTCCCCTTTGGCCAACAACAGTGTTGGATGAATTATTTTGCTGAGCATTTTGTTGCGAACTTCCACCGACTGTGGTCAACTTTGAGCTGCTGCTGGTCGGTTGAATATTCCCCGCTGAACTGGGCTTGCTCTTTTCACCGGAATTTACCGGAACAGATGCGGCACTTGTATAATTAGTCGATTCTTTGCGAGCACTTGCTGTCACAGTTCTTGCATTTTCTTCTTTCTTAAAATATATCAAAAAATTTTTAACAACAAAATTTTTTAATTTACCAATCTATTTCATCCAAACCTGTGCGGAAAAACATCATCATAAACAATGTCATGTACAATAAATAATTTACATAAATCATTATTTGGAAAAGAAGAAAAATATGCTAATTGTTTTGTTAGAACTAAAAATAAATTTCAAATCATTTGATTATTTCCACAATGCATTTATTATATGCAGTGTTATTATTGAAACAGTCGGCAGTAAATATCAAATCTGTAAAATACATTGTATTTATTGCAAAAATATGACAACATGACATATTAAAAATTGATAAACAAACGATTATACTGATTATTTGAAAAAAACTTGAAATTCATAATTCATTTAAAAGTTTTATATTCGCTTTAAGCAAACAGCTGAGTGGTATTATTGTATTAAAGTTGCTGTTGGTTTTCAATAGTTCTTCAAAAACAAACATTTTATACAATTCGAACAAAAAATTAACAATTCAGACTCTATTATTTGCTTTTTGACTAAATACATAGAAATTACAAGTGGAAAAGAATTAAGTAATGATCAAAATAAATTTTCAGTAATTGAAATGGAGCGTGATGACAAATAAGAAAGTTTGTTCTCCATCAAAGAATTTTCTCTAGTCTGTGGCCTATATGCTATACCTACATTTTCAGATGAAATGCTGTCAGTGATTGACAATTCGATCAAAGAAACTAGCTTCAAAATTTCACTGTCTTTTTAAATCGTTGGTGAATATTTCCAAAAATATCACTTTCATAAATTACTAACCGTTCTACACATAAACTGTAAATTAACAATATTTAATTAATCCTAAATGAAAATTAAATAAACATTTTGAAACAATTAATTTACTGTATTAAAATAACTTATTTAATAAATCAGTTCTACAAATAAACACAATTATCATCTTATATAAACGTCATTTAACTTATTTTATATTTTTGCAATCTTACAAATATGCAAATAATTCAATTACAGTAATATTATTGATATTGTATAGCATACAGTAACAGTTATAATAAATCATGGCTACTTTCTTTAAAATTATCAAATGATGATATTCCATTATAATTTATTAATTAGCTTACCATTTGATTCGATGCATCAACTGGACCGTTGCAGTTTGGCAATTCAAGAAAATTTGACGGTACTAAACCGTATCGGCCGTTTAACTCACCAACATAAAACCCATCCTCGTCCATATCACCAAATACAGTAATGACATCACCGGAGAGAAAACGAAGCTCTTCATGTTCAGCATCCATATTCGGTGATAGTATGCGTGGGTCATAGTCAAATTTAGCCACAACGCTTGTAGCTGGTCCAGTGCGAACAGCTTCCCGAATTATACTTATCAATTGGTTATTGTAATTGTTAGATCCTAAAGAATTATATTGGACGAAATATTGTAGCAATTCAATTAAATCACTATTTCATGTCTAAACAAAAAGGGAAATTTCTAAAGCTTAGCTTTAAGCTGCAATTCTATTTAAAAGTATTAATAACACACGATTCAGCGCAGAATAAAAATAAGTGATATAAAAATATAAATATTAACTAAATAAAAATTCTTTCTTTTAATACAACTGTTTCATAATCAGATATACAACAAACAAATATTGAATTATTTTGCAAATTAATTGACGTGTGCACAATTACAATTACACTTTTACATTTTTATTAAAAGTAGAAGCATAAACATTGTTTTTAATAGTTTCTTTCAAACTCGTTTGAAAATCGATTTTCATTTGGTTACCTGACTCATTTCGTCGTGCTCTAACCTCTGAATCAGATATATTTGTCGAATGAAGTTGCCTTTGCCTGTACGCAGTGGGAGGTTCTTCTCGTCCATCCGGAGATCCTTTTCCTCCGTCAATGTATCGCCCTCCGTTATAATTTGAAGAACGATAACCAATAGTATTTCCAGCAGGACTGAAATTAAATCATCATAATATAATTTCAAAGAAAAGTAATGTTCACATTTCATTCCGTTTTATGGACAACAAATATTTCTAAATTTGAAACTACTTTTCATCGTGCATAAATAAATATACTTTAAAATTTTTTATTGTTCCTTCCTAAAGTCTGCTTTTCATCACATGACATTCCATTTAGTTGAATGGTATAATTTTCTATTGCTTTTACACGAGAATTTATCAAAAAAAAATTCTTCATACCGCCTATCCAAGGAACGTCTAGGTGAATCATAGCGAGGAGAAGTGTGCCAATGAGTTTGATAATAGTTTTCATGTTGATTGACGAAAGAATTTACTGGGTAATATTCTGACGGTTCACCGTTTATATCACGTTTGGATTTTCGACCATGTGATTTTCCAGTTTGCTGATGCCGAGAAGGTGAAACGTGGTTGCCGCTCATGTGTGGCAACACAGTTCTTCGGCCATGATACTCCTGGCCTACTGGACCTTCATCATCTAAGTAATCATAAAATTTTTTAATGCTTTTAACTCGGTTTCAAGATTAAAACTACCTGGTCCGGCACAATAAACTGGTGACTGTTCTCTTTCGAGGATGTTATCTACCTGAGGTTGATCCAGACTGTAAGATTTCTGTTTGAATTTCATTCGACGATTTCGTTGATGATTCTTAAAATATGAATGCAATCAAGTGCACAGATAGATAGATAACAAACTGCCTACTTTAGAATATCTTTCATCAGGGGTGCCGCTGGATGTTTCATAATCCACATATCGGCTTAAAGTTGGATCACTGCTATGTGCCCATTGTTCGTAATCTGCTGATGTAGCATAACGACGCCTGAAACGTCCATATGCGCTGTTCTCTTTCATCCTTTGCAGCGTATAAGGATCCATGAATGGCAACGTGGGCAAATGATTCCAGGCACCGTTGCCACCAAATGGCATAACATACGGATCTTCAACAGGAATTGCTGGAAGGTAACGTAACTCATTTTTCACTTCAACCACAAGATTGCTTGGCACTAAACCAATGCGTCCATTAATTTGCCCCAAGTAAAATCCATCTGGATCTGGATCTTCCAGAAGCTAAACAATACAAAACTGGAAGGTCAGATGTGAACATTAAATAAATATTCAGCTTATATGATTAATTATGATTATAATTACAAATACCTTGAAACTTATATATTATTTATCGTTTACTTAAAATATCTTTTTGTTCCTGCACTTCTGATTGTAGTTACTTTAAATTAAATATCCCACTGCATGAAAATTCAATCCCTACCCTTATAAGTTGTCCTCGTTGAAAAGACAGCTCATCTCGAACAGCATTATAATTCGGTGACATATGCTTAGGGTTGTAGTCGTACATGGCAACTAAACATCGCCTAGCTCTAGGCCGATTTCTCCAGGAGAATGAAGCACCGCGATGATCTATTCTCAGATCAGGTTCACTTGCAGCTCTGCTGTTTGTAACATGCCTGAAACAAAAAAAAGAGTTTAATAAACTTCATTACTATTGATCAATATTATTATATTTATACCGTTGTCTTGGCAAAGATTTAGAATTATAAACTGGTTGGATGTATTTCATCGCAGGGGTCCAAGTATCAGCTGTTCTGGCAGTGAGTAATGGAACAGTGTCTTCCATCACTTCTAAAAGTACAATTGAGAACGTAATGAGAAAATTTGAAATGATAAAATTTTCAAAAAGAATAGAATTACGGATATGTGGAATTTCAATGTAAGTCTGTCCTCTGAATTCTGGTGATTTGTCATCTTCAAGGCTGAGCGATCGACGCCTCATAGATGAACGGGATTTTTGCTGCTGTCTTAACAAATAATTCGTTTCCATTTCTAACAAGCTGGGTCTTTCAGTCAATTTTCCGCCTTCGTCAGGTTTCGTTAATGGAGGGTGAAAGATATAATAAGAAGGTGCAGTTCTGATTGTTGAGCTGGGAGTCTCAAAAAATGAACAAAAAATAAACAGTATTGAGTAAAGCAAATCAAAGAAAGTTAACAAGTTTTGATAATGAAATGTGATTATGACCAAATAAAATTTAAAATTTACATGGTCAATAAAAGAGCGCAATAAGATAATCAAAATTAGTCGACCAGAAAAACCCAATGGCACGTCTCTTCCTAACAAACTCATAAAACAAACAACAGCAAACTCCATTTCAAATCCAATTTAATTTAGTCAAAACCGCGTGTGAAATTATGTACTCTAAAAATAAATCTGACAAACCCTAGAATTACTTTTATAACAACATGGCATGCCTGTAGCCTACTAAACTATACTATACCACTAATTGATGGATAAAGCACTACTGAAACCAATGATATAAATAATTAATATGTTCTTATTTTTATTCAAAAATAGCCTTAAATAAAATTATTTCTATTAAAAAATTGGATGATTTTTTTGAACTACAAAATAATTGTTCCAGAAAAATGAAATCTAAATTTGCAAGTTATATTAATCAAATGTTCTCTAAATGATGCTACATTTTCACATTGTATACGACTGATTTGTGCACAGTTTCAATGTTTATTTCTGAAGCATCGTTGTGTCAATATTAATCAGTTGATGTGTTTACTTACTTCTTGTCTACTTGAACAAAAGCTGATCTCTCCAACTTTAGTAAAGCAATGCATACGAATGTGACTTTAGTGTGAGTCAATGTGCAAGATAAAGAAAGTCTAGATGCAATTATCTAATTTATTCATTTTTTTGTTTAAAAGCTAAAATCTGCGGCACTTTGAAAGAAGCGAATTCTCTGAGCCCAATGCTTGGAATGATTATCCAATATGCACTGCCTTTATTGGCATATTAGCGTTAATTAAATTTTCCATGTAACGTTACTCAAATAACAACTTAGAATGAATATGATAATTAAATATTACATGAAAAGTTGATTAACTTCAGCAATCTACAAAATTTTAAAACATTTAAAATTAAGAAAAAAATAATTGAAAATTTTAAATACAAAATATGAAAATTTGAAAGAGAATCATAAAACTTCATTAAATTGCCTGACTTGAATTATTTAAGTATTTAAAATCAGATTTAATTATCAATATTCATTTGGAAAATAAATGAATAGTTGAAGTGCCGCTCAAACAATGACAACAACAACAACAATAACGAGCTTTATAATTATTCATCTCAATGATAAGTTTGAAATATGTAAAGAAATCAATATGAACTGCTTTGAAGAGTGATAAAATTTAGTATTTGTTGCTGTCATCAGAGTGAAAAAGAATTTTTCAGATAATTGTGCTAATTTACTAAAAAGCATATTTTCTTTTTTGAATACAAGCCAAACCTTAAAACTGTTTGAACTGTATAATCTGTCTGTAATACAGGTTTAAAATTGTCTGAAATGATATTTATACAAAAAAAACAATATTAGGTTGATAACAGCAATATAAAAATGAAGAACTGAAATGGTAAATGAAATAGAAAAATTTAGGCAAAATAATACTTACAGATTCAGATTTACCCGGACTGAAGCTTGACAAAGTTAAAAATTTCTCAATAGTAATGGCAGAAAAGCTAACTGGTAAGAAAGTTATCTTCAGTTACAATTTTCTCATGACATGTTGACGCAATAAAAGTGGAAAATTATATTTCACATGAATAAGCAGCAGCAAGTTTGCATTAGGAAATTTATTGATTATCAAACGTTACCAGGCTTTTAAACGGCTCAAACAGGGAATTGAGGTTTCTAAGTGAAAATGATAAAACGCATCTGAGTCGAAGAAGAAGAAGCAGAAGAAGAAAGAGAGAATACGACATGCATGGAATTGTGCGTACGGAATACAAGGAGGATCAATATAAAAAAAGCGTTTTAAATGACAAAACTCTTTTATAAAATAGTTAATGTATTTTTAAACATAAAAAATTGACGTCTGCAGACTGTTCAGGCAGAAAAAAACTACCTTCAGTAGTAGTTTATTCATTACACACTTATAGACATTTAGAAGCCTAAGCTATGATTTTTGCTAACCATCAATTTGCATGTCAGCCTTAACCAAAAGGCTTCAACAAAAAGAACATTCAACTGCAAAAAAGAAAAAAAACAATCTCTCTACTCTGCTAAGCTTACTACTAATTGTATTCCAGAAAAAAAAAGAAAGAAAAGACATTCTTCAGGTGGAAGCCGTGTTAAAGCATCTAGCAAGAGATTTAAAATTCTTAATAAATTTGAAATAAAAATTCATAAATTTGCGCAATATTAGGTAATAACTTCTGAGCATCACTTGAAACCCATAAATTTTAAATGCTCATTCCAAAGCGACACACTGAAGCGAACAAAGTCAATAAAGTGCACAATTCAGTTTTATAAAAAGGAACAGATTTTCAGATGCATTAACTTTTTATAAAGCGGATGGCAATTGAACTGTCATTTTCATTTCAGAAAAAGCGAAGAAACTCTTTTACAATAATTACACTTTGAAGTCACTTAAACACATTTGAATAGCAAACAACAGTTTAGATTTATTTGTCTTAGTTGTTGTTCCAGGTGCCAAATTTAATTTTATTATATGCTTTAATAGATTATCAATAAAGAAAATAAATGAGCAAAACACAAACAGCTCAATAATAAAACTGTTCAATGCTGCTTCCCTGTTCTTCAGTAGTGTCAAAAGTTCGAAAAGAAAAATTTATTTTATGCTCCACTTGTCATAGATTTTATTTTGAAAAAATAAAAAAATTACTCGCGTGTGATCTCTGACACTGTGAAAAGTTGAAAAGTAAAAATATTTTTCCAAGGGAAATGAACATAACATTCACCAATAATAGACAGAATTTACATATAAATTATTATTGGTATTCATTCACATGTTTAAATTAGCAACTTTTGAACAACAATATATAAGCAAACATCATTTATAAATAAATCATCAATTGATAGATTAATAAAATTGAAGTAAAAGCACAACATTTTGACTAATTTATCAGATAAAAAGAAATACTGTAAAAAATTTAAGCATATATTTGTTAAAGATTTGGTAAAAATTGTCATATGCCTACAGTTAGTTGTGAAATGCAAGATGATATGACAGATGTTCTTGGACGTTGGTTAATTATGAGTGTATAAATGAAAAAGAAATCAGAAGAAAATCAAGAAAAGTCTCTAGCGTCTAGTGGAATATAAGATGAGTTGCTAAGTTTGAAGCATTTCATTAGCGGAAGCTCTTTGAACCTCTCGTCGTGCAAACTCAACTCGTAAAAGGCTATTGATCACGCTCATCCATATTCTTCGTTAATCTGTTATAGATGTAAAATTGACGAAAACATCGACGTTGATTTATCAATACTTCAAATTGGCAAGCAGAACATTTGTTAAAGTGTAAAAACACATGTGGACACAAGTTCCGCAAAGTGCATCATGAAATTCAAATGCTTATGATGTCATGATTAATTTTTCAATCAAAAATCTCTGCCAAAGCTGTTTTTTAGTTTTAAGTTTGTGCAATAAACTAGGAATGTAATTTTACAATCAGTACAAAAATACATTTCTATCATATGTCAAATCTTGCTGTCAAGCAGTGTCAAGCAGAATTTTTCATTTGAAAAAAAGCAATATTTTTTTCTTCAAATCTTATCCAAAACTGAATATATTATGTAATATAAAAATTACTTACATACAAATTATACAATATACAATCTGTACAAAAGAGTAGAAAAAAATTTTTACAATCAATAATTCTTGTAAATTAAACTTAAATAATAACAAAAAAATACAAAAAACGAAAAATAATTGAAACTCACAAGGTTAGAAGAGTTCACCATCGGTAACTGGCAAGAGGAGAGGTTAGCTGACTGACAGAGCGATCGTGTAGGCAGTGTTTGAGACAAACGTATATTTTGTGTGTTCGGTGAAGCTGTATAATAATTGTAAGAATTAATTTCTGCATATGAATTCATAGCTGGTGGTATTAGTGATGTCTTTTCATTCGCAGACTAAAAAGTAAAAAGTGACATCATTTTACAAGAACAACAAACATATAACAAGCATTAGAAATTTATCACTGCACTGCATGTTAACAATGTCCATAATTTGTAACTTTGATATTTATGAATTCAGAAAAGTACTTGAAAGGCAGGAAACAATGCATATGGCATTAACAAAATCAATTTTTATTATATCACAGTAACAGCTTGCAATTCATAAAAATATTAAAAGTTAAAAATTGCATTTTCATTCTTTAACGCTTTCTTGCCTTATAACAACACTTTGCTTTTTGTTTTAAGCAAATAAGTAAAACTAGAAGTTAATAATAATAATAATAATAATAATAATAAAATTTTCAAATACCGTAACTGCAATCAGCTTTGCAGTTTGAGGTGATTTGTGTTCTGGCTTAGGTAGTCGAACAGCATTTGAATCTGCACTGATTGCTCCTTCCCTGGTCTTTGCTTTCACAGTGATGAAAAGAGGCGGATCGTCAGATAGATCAGCCCATTTGAGCAAAACATGGTCTCCTGTAGGTGTGTCCACTTCGCTAATTTTTTTACCATCAGCATAGACGAGATAACCGGCAATGGCTGCTCTAGAAGGCGGCTTTGGCTGAGTGGTCACCGGCTGCCAGGTAACCAAAAGAGTACCATCTTGAGGACCAAATTCACATTGGACATTCGTAGGAGCATCGGGCAGTCCAACTGAATTATTTTTCAAATTCATTTAATTCAAATAAATAACTGAACATTTTGATATGAATCTGATTACTAGATAAATAATATGATTCTTACATATCAGCATCACTAAATACAAAAAATTACTGTCCGATATATATAATGCAAATGAAATATATTATTCAAATAAACAAACATTTCGATTTCAAAAGCAACATATTATTCATCAAAAATAATCAGTTACTGTGTTGAAAATCAATTTATCATTATCTGTTAACTTTTTTATTTGGGAAAAATTAAAATTTATTTTTATTCGCTCATATTTCAGATTTTATCATTGTAAGCAAATGAGTTTAAAATAATGTAATAAAAAATGGAATAATGAATTCATATGTAAATTATTTGCAACAACTACACAGGTTTGGTAAACAGTTATGTTCACCCTGCTTTTCAATTAATATTAATATTTAGCAAATAGCACTGAAATTTTTTATTAGCTAATTTTTTTGTAGCATTTCATTAAATAAGTTGAATGAAATATTTATATTATCTCTACTTTATGGTTCATACATATTTCATTATATATTTTTATTTTTTATACTTATTAATAGTTTTAGCATACGCAATGCAAAATTGGGAAAAATGAAAAAGCATCAAATCTTTGAAACATAATTCTATAAAAATAAATTTAATTTACATATACTTTGAGAATGAAAAACCTTTCAATTCAACAATTAATGCTTCATTAAGCATTACATATAAATATAATTATCTAAATGTGCAAATAAAATTTTTGCAACGTGTTACTTATGTCAATTAAGTCCATGTTCGTTAAGATTCTAAAATTTTTAATTTCGAACAATTTAATGTATAAACTAAAAATAAAGAACCCAATATTTGAAGCTCTTTCACAATTTAAATTTTTTTAAAAATTTTTTGTAAAAAATTATATAAAGGAATTTTTATAAAAAGGAATATTACAGTATAGTAATGCGTAAATTAAAATAAAATGTTATGAAGGAATTGTTTTCGATATTATATGCATATTTGTCAAATCATTCTAAGATACCTGCCATAAACAGTCAACATTAGACTTCAAAAAAACAGAGTACAAAAATTAGATTGCCACTGTAGTTTTATAAAGGCAGTTTCAAGTGCAAAACGTCAACAATAATAAAATAAAATAAAAAAAATAAAGCATATGTAAAATTAATAAAATAAATTTCGAAATATATGAAGAGAAAATTTCTTACATACTTTTTGATAGAGTTTTGAAGTCGACATGGCCTTCCACAGGTTGTTCTTCAAGAACAGCTTTTGGATCTTTCACTCGGACAGAGCACCGGTAAAGAGTAGATGGAATGAGTCCTTTGAGCAGTATTTGATAAATTCCTGGCGGGCATGTGCCCACCTTTAGTCCATTCAACAAGATTACGTGTTCGCAATTCGAATTACCAGGATACCAAGCAACTTGAGCGCTCACTGGTGTTATGGAAGACACCCGAACATCTTGAGGTGCAACGTTGCTGTCTAAGATTAAACCCATAATTTTCGAAACGCAAGAAGAGAATTTTGATCTTGATTTACCTTTTCCAATTGTAACCGTACATGCAGCATCTGGTGAATAGCCGGATTCAGCTACTGATCGCACTGATAGCCTGGAAATCTTAAAAAATCGTATTCCACTTTTAATGTATAATTATCATCAAGTAACAAAATTGAAGTGCTTCAAATATTTCAGTTGCATCTATCATTCGTGTAAAAAATTATAATTCATCAATTTACCGTACAAAAAATACTGCAGGAAAATAAGTTTAAAAAATTCAAAAAGTTTCAATTTAATTAAAGTTAAATGCAATTTATTTTATTCCTAGAAGCAGAAATAATTGATTTTTTAATCAAATATTTTAAAACTTTTAAAATCTTCTTTAATGTTGAATAAGTGACATTGTTGATTGAATTGAATGTTGACATTGAATTGAATAAGTGACAGTGACATGTTGAATATTTCGTGTAGAAAAAGTAGATTAAATTCAAATCAAAAGCAGATATTAAAAATTCTTTAAGTAAAATTACTTTATCATTATCAATGTCTTCTACAAGTGCTTTAGTATTATAGCCAGCTGGGACTACAGTTCGAACAACGCCATCTATGCAAACATGATACTGCAAAACTGGCACCAGGTTCGCTGTCGGTGGAGTCCACGAGATCAAAACGCTTTTCCGTAATTGTTTCTCAACCGTAAGGCTGTTTGGAGAGGGTACTAGTAAGTTGAAATGTTATTTTTAATAATAAAAAATTGATGATTAAAATTAAAGAAAAATATTTTCATATTATTTACAAATAATTTTACACTTGTATAGCAAATTTGATATGCTAAGTTCCAAAAAACAAACATTGACCTTATTCACAGACACGTATATAAAATGCGTTTACCTCGAATTCCATCATTTTGACGAAGTTCATGCACTGTCACGTTTGTTACATCAACACAAGGATAAGGGCACATATGTTCTGGCAGTGAACTCATATAATCGTTGTGGCCTAAGTTGAAAAGAATTCAAATAAATTCAATTGAATATCAGTATTCTTATTTTTATTAAAGCAAATACTAAAACTGGAATTATTATATGTTATGATTATTCATTTTATATGAAATGATAAGCAATATTTTGTTTAAAATAAAAATGTTATCAATGTTTAAAATTACAGATATTTTTCTTATACATTCCTATCATAGATTGTCATTTTAAGTTAGTTATAATTTTAGAAATGACCAGAATAATCATTGTTACCTCTTTGAACAGTGGTACTGTGTGAAGAGTTGTTTTGAAGAATAAAAGACAAGTTATTTTCTCTGTTAGCATCGTGAGCATAATCGACCGTTAACGCAGAAGCGGAGTTTAAGCTTTTCAGTGAGGACGCATTGTCTGACATTTTGTTCAATGAATCCAGTCTAATCGGTTCTACATAGTTCGATGGAACTAAACCCCGTCTACCATTTGCAAGCTCTCCCATGTAAAAGCTATCTTCATCCATTTTTCCACAAACCAACACCAAGTCACCTTCATTCAATGGCAGCTCCAGTTCTGGATTATCATTAGGAGAGTCTTTCAGTGGTCGGTACTTGTATTTGGCTTGAAATAATCTACAACTTGGTTTCGATGACATCCATTCTTTTACAAATTTCAAATCAACCTCATCATCATCTAAAATGATGAAGTTACTTATTCAGTAGAGACTAATAATAAACAATAATGAATATTTATTCAATAAATCAATGTCAATTATTCGTTGCTGTTTTATAGCTGCTAACACGACAGATCCAATATACAAACATGGATGTTCTATGCATAGTATTTTCATGCAAAAATCTGAGCGCTGTAAAAAAGAGAATATAACAAAATTACTGTAAACTATTAAAATGCTCAATTAATTGAGTTTTATTTCCATTTATTCTTGTAAAATTTTTCTTTCATGCATGTACTTTAACTCTATTAAAAAGCGCTTTTAAAAAATCAATACAACATTCAACATACAGCAATGACAGTTATTTACATTATGCGTGTAGATTGCAATAAAAAGTAAACACCAGAAACATAATCGAATTGTGACAAGCCCGATGAGCTTTTTTCCACAGAAATTTAATTAATTTTCAAAAACTTTCAGCTTTAACAACACTGATGAAACATTATTTAAACTTTATTTTAATCAATTCTGTTAGATATTTTGAAATTTTGGATATTATAAAGAAAATTCAAATGCACTGCAGTAATAAGGTAACTGAAAAAACTCCTTGCCTCTTCACACAACAATATATTGAAAATTCAATGCAACTGAAAGTATTTATGTCAATTTGGGGCTCGTGGAATTCTTATTACATTGCGGTGTAGGCTGCAACTGCCATTACATTATATACCAGATTATATCCTTGCATTAATAGATTATTATTAGCAATGGATGATGATGATCATTATAACAATATTTATTCGTAAGTAAAATTGTTTTTTAACAAAAAAGAAATCTAAATTTATTAAAAATCAGCTTATTTAAAAATAAACAGAATAAAATGTAGATTGAACAAATAAATAAACTTTTGCTATTAATTACTGCTTTGCAAACTACAAAAATGCAATGAAATTGAATGAATATTAAAGTACATTTTTTATTTAATACAATTAAATTTTTATTGTTAAAAATTACTAGATATTTTTTGTTATTGATTAAAAACTAAAAAGGACATATGATTAATGTTATAAAATATAAAACTGCACAAGTTATTATTAAAAAATAATTTAATATGCAAAAAATAGCACGCTATTGCTTACAAACTGCTTGATTAATGCATTGCTTATTATAGCTACTTGTTATTGTAAACGTAAAATAAAAATATTGAAACAATAAACATTTTCAACTTGAATTACTTACAACTATGAAGCAAATTTCCATAAACTTCAAAGGAAATTTTTTTCATAAAAGTTACCAATATTACAGTCCAATATATTTTAAATATGCCTAATCGGTGCGGTTAAATTTAGATTGAAACAGCTACAGAATACAATATCCGTTTTAACACGCAAGCAGAATAAAGACAAAAATAAAAATTCAGTTGAGAATTGTGAAATGAATTTCACCAAGGATTTGAAATTACGTTCAAAATAGGAATAAAATTCAATTTTGACTTTTCTCTTTTATGCCAGTTTCAAAATTATACGACATTTATATTGGAGAAATAATTGTAGAAAGCATCTTTTGGAATTCAGCTTTACACAGTGAGCGTATTTATTTTATGCTCCTTGATGAAAATCTCTGGTGAGATGGATTGATATGAAAGAAAAGAATGTACAGTTGCGCTACTGCTGAGCTTCAAAACAAGCTATTTCCATTCATTCTTCAAAAAATAACTAACTACTGATTCAAAGAATAACTTCACCTCAACTAAATTCTATGATCATTTCAATTGGGAAAATAAAAGAGAATTGTAATTGTAAAATCAATTTTGATCCGTGATAAAATCCGCCACTGAGTGGAATACTTTGAGCTGTAAAGTGGACGGTCAACACGCCGCTTATGAGCAATGATTTGTTTGAAAATTTATTCACCATGCTTTTTCAAGTGCACCATTGATGAACCGTTGAAAAAACGCGATGAGCTGCTTTGAAAAGAAGCGAAATGTCAAAACAGATCGTCGAACATATATTACACTTCAAATTCACCTTATTGAAGCAAATTTCAAGTGAGCAGTGGACAAAACGAGGAAAAATTAATGGCTCCACGTTGCTTTTTTTCAACGATGCCAAAACGGATCAATGCAAATTATGCTGAACTGAATGAAGCACTACTACGGTGAGTTTATAAAATTTAAGTATACTTGAAAATTAAATTGGCCACGTTTTTGTTTTGTTTTTTGTTTGGATCAGCTAAAATCACTTTTCGTAAAATATCAATCACCGCTACAGATTTTCGCACATAATCACATAACTCTGAAAATGCCCACTATTCAAACCACACAATATGCAGAACATATAAATTCATTTCAGTTTTTATTCAGCAAAAATTATTTTTACCTGTTACATAATTTGACAAGCACCAATGGAATAATTAAATTTTGCATCCGTTATTTTTTGACGTCAATTCTTCAATCAAAAGTGTCATTTAATTAAATTTAACAGCAAATTTCAGTTTTTTAGACAAACTTAAAAAACGGTAATGTAAAATCTATTTTGAAATTATTCGATAAAATTTACCTAAAATGAACTCTGTCTTAATAGATAACTGGAAATAATTTTCTTGGAATCTTAACATTTAGAACTATGCTTTCCAAAATTGGCTCCACATTACAAACGCTTATGTACTTTTCGCTGTGAATAGTTGTTATGATGAAATTCAATACACAATTTCTTCATGTGTATTTAGACGAGCTAAGTGGTAAAGAGAAATAGTTATATATTTAAATAATGCAAATGCAGAATAAGAATTACAACTTGAGATTTAACAAACAATATCAATCTTGTGCAAAAACAGCACTTTTACAATGATTCGATATTATAATTTTGCATTCACTCAGATAAACATGAAATGCAGAAAACTTTTGTCCATAAAAATTGAAAAAAAGTGAAATCAAGCACATAAAATTACTAGTTCAGTTTTGCATATTGCAGCATTGATAGGCGCTTGTTTATAAATTTGCAACTAATAATACCACATTAAAAAACTAAGAAACTTGTAATGTGCTAATTGCACCAGTAGGAACTGTCAAAAATTACGACAAAGCGATGGATATTATTGAAATGTTGTCATTGTTGTGGAAGAAATTTAAATCAATATGCACGCACAGACTCATCCATGACTCTGATTCGGCGACACATTTCAACAATTTCAAATTCACATTGCACTGATATACATGCGGATCTTTTTTATAGAAAAGTTCAGAAAATCAAGCAAGCATCTAATGACCTCGAGTTTAAATTTCACTTATAATCTATGCTGAAATCATGCACACAGAGTCAAATTAGTCATTGATTTCATCATTTGCAACGTGAAAAAATAATTAAATATCATCCGAGGCGGTCTTTACAATTGGAACAATAAGTCTTTTGAGGTGTGCAAGTTCAATTAATTTCAAAAAATTAAAACTGTAACTTTTCAATTAGCATTTGCTTTTTACAAAGCAATGTAAAATGTATTACTATTATTAGTATTATTATTTGAGAAGGATTGATATACGGTAATAAGAATGGCAAAATTCATAATGATGTTTGGTCATTTTGTTGAAATTTGAATTCAACAAACAAGCAAACAAGGTGTGAAAGAATAAACAAGTGAAATAGTGATAACTTACGTTTTGGAAATCTTTCCATGAAAATAGCGCGCACTATTTTAAAAAAAAAGATAAAGATAAAGATATATGGATGGATATAGATAGACAGAAAGAGAGAAGGAGAGAGAGGGAGAGAAAGAGAGAGAGAGAGAGGGAGGGAGAGAGAGAGAACGAGGAGGTAAATAGGAAAGTTTCAAAAGCGAAAGCTATACGCCAATAACAAGCCGAACCTCGGCGGATGCTGTCTGGAGGTTTAATGAACTCTTCTGCTGCTGCCGCAGTAAGCGTTTGCGAACTTAGCAGCTTTAAATTTAAAGGAACAGTCACGCGTAATGGAACACGTCAAGATTGATTAGTTGCATGAGAAGGAAGGAATAAATAGCAGAGACAGATTGAACAGGACAGTTCAGGCAACGGTTAACAAGAAGTCAGTTGCTCGCCTGAAACACGGTTCATGATAATTAATTTATCCTGAAAAGCACTGTCGTTATGATATGATTTGTAAACCATTTTATGTAAACATGCATTCAACAGCCGAATGGCCAAAGGCCGCCAATTGGCAGCTCGTTAAGAAGCAACGCCAAGCTTAAAATGTTGAACAATGCTTTGCAATCGAATGGTTTCGCCTTTTTCAAATGTGCCAATTTTCCCGCTTCATATTCGATACCAATTGTCCATTAGAGTTGAGTTAAATCAACATTTTTTTATTCAAATCAGAAAACAATAGAAAAAAAATATTTTGCAGTATTTTTTAAAATATACTTTTAAATTATATGTTTATTTTAAATTTAATATTATTAATTTATTCTTTTTTTGAAAATGTTCTCTTCTTGTATAAAATGCTGAAAATTGTTTCCATTGAATAGTTATAATTACAATTTCATCAAAAGAAATATTTATCCAATAGAAAGCAACATTGTTTGCGTAAAATGCATGGCTTATTTGAAGATCAACGTCCATAAACATTCAAAGAATACAATCCGACAATTGTCACCATTTCTTAAAAAGTGAACCTGAGAAAAAACAAGTAAAAAAATTAGATACAGTTATTTTTTAAAAGTTTGAAAGTTTTCTTCAAGCTGTTTTTGAATGTCGTGAATCAATTTGCCAGCTACAAGAAAAATGCATCGATTAAAAGACAAATAAGCAATCTCTTTGAAAAGCGAAAAGAAAAGAGTTTGGCTATTATGGAAACTTTATTGAACTTTAAAAATGAAATAAAACGTGTCAGCAGCTTGGTAAAAAGAACTGTGGTCAACAATGGGACAATTTCAAAGTATATGAACCTTTTAAAAAAGAAAAACCTCTTTCAAAAACAACAATAGAGGATAAGTGTAGTAAATAGTAGAAATTTTCATAATTTGCACATTGCAAAGCATTATTGTTATAATTAGGCGCTAATTAGGCGCAGATTTGATTTCCATTTCTTCATATGTAATATTTAGTGCACATCCCAGTAGCCTTTCAAATATTTTAAATTAAACAACAACAACAAAAAAAACGGTAACAGAATCTGAAATATTCTTTAGAGTGGTATTTATTTAGAGTAATTTTATCCGTGAAGACTACTATCAAGTGTATCTAAAAATTACTCCTGCATGTCACAATTCAGCACAAGTGATAAAAAAGGAATTACTTCTCATTTGAAGTTTCAAGGATTTCTTAAATTTAAAAATTACTCCAAAACACAATTTATAGCATTTGTTATTGTCAAAAAATTAATTGTATATTGATAAATTAAAAGTAAACAATAATGCAATATAGTAAAAGTAGAATAATTAATAATTTCTAATTTCTGCCTGTCTTCATGTGTCCACAGATGATTTTTGGCAGCTCAGGATTGTCATTTATCTTGAAAATCCATCAACGTGATCCATGCACAAGAACGTAAATAACAATAGATGTTTAATATTCAATAATCACTTTAAACATTGCTAATGACGAAATGCAAATGCGCGGTTCGCACCTCTGTCTATCTACAAGTAAAATTTGCTTTGACACTTGCAGTCAATAATCATCAATGCTCAACGTCAGCTGAACAGAGTAATTGAATACAAGTACCGGGGGCAGAGATGCTTGCCCTTGTTCAATTTATTACTTCCTTCGAATTATTTACTTCACTTGTTTTTCTTTTTCTTTTTTAAGCTTCACTTTTTAATTTCGACCTGTGAGTATATTTCTTTTTTGTCTAAATCTAAATCTTCTACTTTGATCTCAGAAAAATAAATTATTCTTATTCGATTACAAAATGAAAAGTGTTCGAATTGAAAAATTCATGCTAATTTCAATTAAAATATCAAGAAAGGTCTGAAAATATTTAATCTAGCAAACACTGGTGTCGATTAGATAAGTTAAAAAAATTAAATAATTTGAAACATGTAAATCAAAATCCATGTGAAAGTGATTTATCATTTTGCAAAACAAAATAATCAAATGTGAACTTTGTCAATGTCATTAATTTTTGAAATTTCTTTGATCAAAGAAAGCAAAATGGAGAAAAAAACTAATCAAATGTAAAATGTATTGTTATTCATTTGATTAAGAATAATTTAACACTTTCTGCTAGATATTAATGAAATCAAATGAAAATTTCAATTGAAATAAACTGTTCTTTTTGACAGCTGACAAATCAAATTTACTTGTTTGAGAGAACATTTTCTAATTAAATTTGCATTCTGTAATATGCACTTAAACTTGAAAAGCACACAGAGCGAAGTAAATGAAGAATTATTACTATAAAGTAAAGTTATTCATTGTAAATTTATAGTTTCTTCAAGAAAATGTTGATCACAAAATTGATTCTATGAAACAAAAAATTAATTAATAATAACATTAAGTAAAGAAAATGAAGCAAGACATGACGATGGTCATGTGCATTATTTATTTGCACATGCACGTACTACATCATTGCATGTACAAACTGTTTTCACTATGATTTTTTTTGTGAATTTCTTTTTTCTTTTTGAAAAAATATTTGTTTGTTATTTTTTAAATTTATGCAATGAAATAAATTATCGTTATCATTGAAGCATAATGTCAGTTTTTGATGTTATACTGAAATATCCGGTCGATTAGAGAGTTGCCCGTTTGGCAGAATGGACAAAACTGCTTGAGATGATGCGTGATAAATGTCGATAAAAATTTTTGAACAAAATGAAATCGCTTTTGCAAAGCCGTATAAATAAAAATCTACGCTACAAACAGCTCTAAATATAGCGGTCTTAAAGGCGAGCGGCTGTCCATTTATTGGCAATAACAGAGGAGGTTTGCCGCGCATGAACGATCCTGAGGCAAATAGAAAGATGAAAGGAGCAGAGGAAAATTTTCCCATCGGAACCAACCATGCCAGCTTGGCGTTTCACAAATTTTCCTATCCGAACAAATCGAACGACAATCATCACTACTAATAGCGGTGCAGTTGAACAACGTGGGCAAAGCAGAAATATTAAAGCTGTAGAAAAAAAAATTGAAAGGCGGCAAGGGCTTGAAATCAGAGTTTGAAATTATCAGCACAGCCAAGCATACTTTTCATTTGATTTGAAAAATCATTAAAATAAAATAAGAACTGAAAACAAAAAAGAATAAAAAAAATACATGTAAAATTGCTTATATTGATCTATGACATTCTGATAATGATGATCGTTAACGCGTTGCATTTAGTCACTGTCTTTGCATGCAATTAACCAAACACGCAAACGGATTGACCGAATTTTTTCCAAATTGAACAACAAGATTAAGCTTACTTAAAGTTAGCCGACTCAACGAAGTCATCTTTTTTTGTTCTGTTTCAGAATTGAACATTCGACATCGCCTGTTCGGCGCACCATCACCACCATCACCTGACCACTGATATCCAGAATTGGCCGACGATTTGGAAACATCAAATTGAACTTGACGATCCAATTTGTTCGACGATTCTGGACTGGATCTCTGAAAAAAATGTTTCAGCGATAAATTTCCATATTTTTCATTGTTATCACATTATGTCCATATTCACAGTGTGATAACATTGACAAAAGAAAAGAATTATTGCAAGCAAAATATAATTAAATCAGCTAACCCAATTGAGCATTTCAAGTGTCTGCTTCAATGACAGCAGCTCTTCTTCGATTTGGCCTATACGTTGCCGCACTACCGCAGTTGCATTCAAACAATCCTTATTTACAGTTTTCTGAAAAAAATGTTTTTTTTTAAAAAATATTTCTCTCTCCTTTTCTTAAGATGAAACATTTGATAAATGGGCAATAAAAAAATTATTTTTTTGAAAAGCATTTTTGGCAATGAAACTGTTTTAAATACTGTATATGAATTAATTATGTGGAATATTATTTTCCAAAACTAATGGGTCAGGCAAAATCGTTATAAACATTTTAATGCATTATGTTTAACATGAAAATAGTTGTTATAAATTCAAGTAAAGCATTGCTTTTTGGTAGTTTGTTTTCAAAAGATTCCATTACTAATTTATAATCAAAAGTGAATAAGCGTAATTTCCAAACTTAGTAAGATAATGGTGAATGTTGAAAATAAATTATTGAAATTATTTGAAAATGTTTAAAAGTTGAAAGAAAGTATTCAAAACGAAAAGCTAAAAAATGTAAAAGCAGTTTATCGAATAAGTGAACCACCGTAGGATTATTTTTATCGATGATTAATAATTAACAGCATGAATGGCATCTATATATATATATATATATATATATATATATATATAATGAGAGAATAGAAAAAGAAACAACATTTTTTAAAATTTATTTAAAGTGCAAAATATGTTAATATTAAATTCAATTAAAATTAGCATTGTTTAAATTCATGGAAAGTGTACTCTTAAAATTTGAAAGTTCTGAAATCAGCACGTCAAATTTAACAGTATGAACAATAATTGTTCAAAGCATCAGCTAATCGATTTTGCCAATAAATTGCCTTTTCATAATAACTTTATAAAATTTAATACTCACAAAGTGGAATTGTATTTGTCAATAAATAAATGTTTGAAAACAATTTCATAATACAATAAACAAACTGAAACATTCAAAATAAAAGAAATGATAATGCATACTATTTGCAAATTCTAATCATAAACATTGCTTATTCTAAGGAATAAACTGAAATTTTTATAGAAAATTTTTATCTTTTCATAATTGTAAAATAATTTAGCAAAAACAGTAAAATTAAAAATTATTAATTACATAAATGTGTATAAAATAATTTTAGCTTCAAATTAAAATACAATTGTCTATTTGAGTTTGCTGCCTGAATAAATGTAAAATGTTATTAAAGGATATTGAAATTTTAATAATTTGAAAAAAATTATCATTTAGTTCAATTAGTTCTGATACGATTATGAAAGTATAATTACTATAATAACGAATAAATAAAATAAAATTTCATGAACTTCCTCCTTTTTACGTAAACAATTCAGCTGCTTTTCGCTTTTTAATCAGAAAATTTAATGAATTTTAATGGTTTTTATAAAATATTCAATACATCAAAAGGGAATGTTTAAACTTATTCAAAGACCACTTTAAAATATATTAAAACATTTATAATTTGATTTGAAAATTAACAAATTTTATTTTAAATAAATTCCAATGATCATGACGGTAAATTACTAAGGTAAAAACAGTTGAATGCTGATTGTCTGTTTTGAATTTAATTCTTCAAGTTTGCTACAATTCTTACTCAATAGTAAAATTTTAACAACTTTAATCAAATGCAAACTTAAAAATAAAATTCATATAGATAAGTAAATAAATAAAATAATACACTGCATGCAAAATTTTCAGTAATAAAAAAATCTGAAAATTCCTTACATAGTCAGATATGATGTTGTTATGATCCTCAAAATAGTTGCTTACTTATCATAAAGTAATAAAAAATATTATTTTAATACAAAAATCAATGTATCAATTTACTTTTTCAAGATAAATTTTAGAATATATGAGAATAATAATAATAAATAATAATAATAAATTAGTAGAAATTCAGCTATTCAAAAGAAAATGACATTGATAAAGCCGTTTTGTAAGTGGAATATTTGTGTGCAATCATATTTTTCTTTTACTAAAATTGGCCTAAAATTGATTTTATTGTTTGCCTTGTTTTGTGAAAAGAAAAATGCAAAGGATGAAATTTTCAAATTGAAGACTTTTAGTAAACTATTTTTCATATTAAAAAAATATTTAAATAAATAAATCGATATGAAAAAAAACAAAAGCTTGCCATTTCAGTTCAGTTTTTCTTCATTCGATCTATCAAAAAAGAAGCTTAACAACATTTCAGGTTAACATTGAAGAAAATTTAACAAACAATATAATAAATAATAAATGATATTTACCGCAGAGAAAAAAATAAATTAACCAAATATACTTTTGGTTTTAAAATAAATAGCTAATGACCTTAATGAGGTTTTGTTCATTTACCTTTCGACACACATTCACAGATGTACTAATGCATTCAGAGCAAAAAAAATTATGCAGTTGAAAAGCTGAATAATATTTTGTCTGCTTTTGTAAAGTGAAATTCCAAAAAGCAGAAAATATAACGAAGATAACTGACCGAATATAGGCTTGGAAGAAGACTTGGAAGAGAAACGGAGAAGAGAGAAAGAAGGAAGCTGAGAAAAAGAAAAGCGCTTCGACGCCAACGATTTGAACCACTGAAACGAAATCAATAAACGATCAGACACTAATTTATAATTCCCTCACCCCGAGTTATGCCCAAATAATTTCCACTTGAATTTTGTTTCAGCGGTTACTAATTAAAAAAAATCTAGCTTCAAATGGCTATTTACAAGAGAAAAAAACATTCATCGTTCATACATGATTTGGTGAATTTTTGAAAAAATCCCTGCTATCGAGGAGGAAATGAATTTTGCTCATTTTTTTATTCTCAGACGTCTCAGAACATCAACCAATTGTTTTATGTGAAAGAAAACAGTCTCATTTCAATAATTTAAATTTGAAATGAGAAAGTTAAAAAATCAGATGACATTTTTTTGTGGGGGAGAGGGGATTTTTATGAATGTCAGTCTAGTCGATCTATTGAAATCGATCTGAGAAGATAAAGCAACTTTCATTATATTTGTACAACAATGCGATTGGCATTCAACTAATACGGATATTCGTAAAAATGGAAAATTAAAATTGAAAAACAACAGCTATGTAGAAATTTAGACAATATTATTAATATTATTTTTAAAAGTATTACAATAATAATCCAATTCAATGGCAGTGGTTAAAACTTTTAAACTAATAATCGAACGAAATAAAAATTGTTTTTTTTTGAAACTCTTCTTTTGTAAATTTTTATACTTTATTCAAGACATTCACTTAACATTTTTTAAATATTAATCTACAAATTACTATTGACTGCAAGAAAGAAATAGATGCAATTTAAATATTGTTGTTAAGTTGACCAGCTGTTTAAAATGCAGATTTAATAATTGATAATTTTTTCAAAAATTCACCTATTAAATTCATTCATAATTTATACAGAAACTGCTTTTTCGTTGATTAAGGTAAGTTCACGTGTAATTGTAAGAAGTCTATTTTAGGTAGAAATTTTTTTTCAAAAAATAATATTCCAAGAATCATAATTGCAAACAAAAAATATGAAATGCTAATTTCCAATTTCACCTTAACAATCAAGATGTGATAAATTGTTTCATATGCATTTAATGTTATAATATAAATGAAAAATAAATCACGAATTATATACTGAATATATCATATTCATTAATTATTTTAAGTTTATGAATATTATTTTATTAAAAAATTTTTTATAATTCTATATTTTTTTATAAAAATGTAAAATATTTATTCATAATAAAACAAAATGAAAAGAGAAATTAATAATAAAAATGACAAATATTATCGTCGTCGTCATTGTTGTTGTTGTTGTTATTGTTGCATTTTTTTTTAAAGTTTAATTAAACAAAATTTCAACTTTTCAATATTGCATGCTAATGAACAAACCTATGATTAAAATGTTTCAGAGTTGTTTAATCAGTCGGTAATAAGCGAATCATAATCAGGCTGGTGAGTCAGAAAGCAACCACGCCCACGATGGTGACGCTGTTTATCCTTCTAGTTCTAGGTTTGAAAGCAGAAATGAAAGAATGTTGTCGAGTAACGATTGAATTTTATTCGATTTGAATTGGTTCAGAACAGAAGCGATCGATCTGCTTCACTTCTATTGGCTTTCAATCACCAGCAATGCTTCTTTGGTCAACTGGATGAACGACCAGTGAGGAACTGAAAGCAAGAGAGGCTGGAAAAGTTGCTTAGGAGGTTTACTTGTTTTGACCAAACCGCATTTCAGGCCATAGCTCAGAAGAATTTCAAGTGTTCAACCGTAGTAGGTAGAGCTGTTCAACGTTAATCAATAGCACTTAATCTCAATCTGTCTGTACACACATATATTTGTATGTGTGTGTTTTTTTTTCTCTTTTTTATGCAGATAGCTTTTATAAAATGATGTAAAAAGAACAGGAACTTTACACCAATATATGACCAATGCAATTCAGCCTGTTGGCTGACCACCTACAGACATAACTATAAGGAAAAACCAACCAGTGCATTGCAATCGGCAACAAAGATTTTAAAAGTTCTGAATGCATAAACGTTATTGATTAAATTCAAACAGCTAATTGAACCGAGCATTTTTGGCTAACAACAACATCCAAAGCGGTCGACAAAGTACTATTGTGTCAATTTTGAACATTAAAATATTGTTCATATTTGAAAAAAAAAAGAAAAAGAAATTTCAAATTATTTCTATTATCATCTTCTTGTCATTAATTATTAAAAGATGAATAATGAAGAAGAAAAACGACCTTTATACTTTAAAAATGATCCTAATTAAAAATTATTACACTTCTTAGTTATATGGAAAATATCAGACGAGTTATAATTCTGTATAATATATGTAATTTGAAATAAGAAAATAATAATAAAACTTTGTTGAATTGCTTTTCAACGTACAATTAAGCTGATAGGAGTCAATAAGTGAAAAAAAATTTTTTTTGTTAAGTTGAAATAATAAGCATTGAAAAAAATTAATCAAGCTATAGATTTTAGGGAAAATGTCAATTTTCAATTCTTTTCAGCGACTGAATTCGTGTGCACACAGATGAATAAAGCTTCAAAACAGAGAAAAGCAATTTGAAGTTTACAATTTCAAAAACGTTTTCACAAAGTCGAACACCAACTCTAACCATACATCCATATAATGTTTCATTGAACAATCAAAATTTCTACTCTGAATATAGATTTAATTAATTTAAATTTGTAGAACTGTTGCAAAATATCTAATATGGCTGATATATATATGGAATTGAAATAATACAAAAGGATGAACAATCATAGAATGTCTTTTAACTTAATTTCATCCGGTAGTAAAAGCCAGTTATTTAACAAAAAAAACGACTGTCCATTGATTAGTTAATACATTTAAAATATTAATGCTAAAAATGTGGACGATCATCGATAAAAGAAAAGTCACAAACGATCAAATGAGTCAAACAAAAAGAAAACGATAATATTTTTGGTTGTATTTTTTTAATGAATTTTTTTATTTTTGGTTATGAAATTTAAGCTCAAAAATTTTGTAAAAAACAATCTTTTTTACCTGATCATAGTCGAAACATTGATTTTGTAACTTCAGTTTTTCTAGAAGACTGTACATTTCCAAAAATGTGCTTTCCATATTTTTTATTGTACTGTGAATCCGCAAAAATAGTCTTCATTCCGCTATAAGCAATGCATAATAATAAATAGCAGCACAACTCACTGCTTTTCTCAAGTGCTTTATTTTATTATGTTAATTTTGAAAGTAAACATTAAAAAGATGACTTATTTGTGTAATTGTTTTATACTATTGCAACGCATCATCCTTATTGTTGCTTTTAATTTCCATGAGAAAATTATCTTAATTTTAGAAGATTGTTAACAAAATACAATTTAAATAATAGCCTCAATTAGTATTTGTGTAAAGTCACTAGATATTTTTTGTTTCATTAGTATGAAATGAAATTATGTTAAAATGCTTTGAAAACATTTTTTAAAATTCGAGCTCGGCATCGTAATAATTAGTTTATATCATAATGTAAAAAGTCTGTCGTTAGCTAAACCGCATCATTACACAACATTGATTTTTTAATAAACTTTCATCAATTTATAACTAATTATGCTATATGTATATGTATGTATATATATATGCATGCATAACTAAGATGTACTTTAAAAAACTGGAAACAAAACAACCGCTTTACTTTAATAATTTTATTAAAAAATTTACAAAATGAATATTTTATAATGACTGTGTTCAACAAAATGAAAATTAAATATTTTAGAAAATGATAGTAAAATAGTTTTAGTAATATTTTTAATTCTGAAATGTAAATTAGCTTTATTTAACAAAAGCTTATAACTTTAAAACCACTCAAAAAGTATTACAAAAGAAACGTCATGTACATGACATATATTTTGCTATATAGAATCATATAATTTCAGTTACTATAAATTATGTTCAATAAAAATTAATACTGTTAAATCAAATTTGTTAGTATAATTATTATCACTGATAAATTAAAAATGAAATAATTTTAATTAAAATAGGCTTCAATTATAAAACATATCTTTACTTTTGTAATCATAGATATTAAATAATTATAAATATGAATACAATGAAAAATCTCCCTGAAGATGCTAATTACTGTTGATATCAGTCCTTTTACTTTGCATTTATTCACCATCATTTATTGATAATATATAACTTATTAGCGCAATTGATAAATTAACTTAAAATTGCTAAAATTTATAAAATTGAATATGTTTAATTACATGCATAGAAAATAAAATTAGCTTGTTTAAATTGAAAATAAAATGAAACAAATGTTTCACATTTTATGCAATCTTTTTTATTCCTAAAAATCGAACAGCGTGAAGAATTGTCAATAAATTTTTTGTTTTCATTTTGTAAAACGTCACATCTAAAAACTAAAGGTCAAACAATTTTTAATTATGATGAAAAAATGAGGAAAATGAAAATTAAATATTTAATAAATATAGGCACATATGCATACATGAATAAACCATTTATAAAGTTATATTTTATTCATTTTAAAATGCTTAACTTTCGAAATAAAAAAATAAACGCAATATTATGATAATGTTTTAATAATGATAACACCTATAAATCTTACAACAACGCATGTAAAAACCATAGACGATTCACCAAACATTTATATAAAGTGTGAAATTGAGCCAACAACTATTCGCAAAGCAGATGTTCATAATACAGGTAATATAAATCTAATCTTTGAAAAGTTATAAATGGGAGACCTGCCAATAAATACCTTCCAAGCATAAACAAGATTTACTTACCTCTTTAATACCATTAGCTGAAGCGAATTCATTAGACTTAGCATGAACAGCAACGTTGAACTGATCGATATGCTTCTTCGGTAATTTAAGACAGAAATATGAAATGCTAGATAAGAAAAAATCTTCTAAAGTAATTTACAGAAACAAGTGTTCATCGTGTTATTTTAAAAATTCATTCAGTTTTTTTTATCATGAAAGCTTTGCATTTGTCCATTATAGTTTTTACAATCATCATAGAACTCTAACAATATTCTGTTGTTTCTAAACAATTCTAGGCATTTACATATTCTAAACATATTAAAAATAATTAATATTTTACAAAAATGTCGACATAAAATTTCCGGAAGAAGGTTAATTGCATACGTCACATAAAAAGCTCATTCAAACATCAATGTTCAAAAGTAATAAAATCAAAGATTGTGAATTTATTTTTCCATAGTTCATTTCCTTGTACAAAGATGCTGATGTCAAATTCCATGGAAAACTATGATAACAAATGACGTATTTAACTTTAAAAAGCTGCCGTAACCATTGACAGCTAATCTAAAACAGCAGTATTAGAAAATTAAAAAAATATATAAAGCTAATGTAATTTTTGTAAAAAGCTATCTTTTATATATGATGCTTTCTAAAATGAACGACTTTTTTATTTTAAAAGTAATCAATTAATGAATAATGCGGCTTATTAACAGATTATTTTGTTGTATTTTTAGTAAAGCTTGCTTAATTAAATTTTTTGTTCACTTCAATCATCGTCACAAAGGTGAGTTGGACATTTGTTTATTTACAGTATTATGTTTAAATGTATTAAAAATTGTTTTCTTAAACGCAATAAATGTAAATAATTGTTGATAAAAGTAATTTTTATTTCTTGCTTAAAAAAAGCTTGAAATCATGTCAACAATGATTGATATAATCGAGAATACTCATCTTTTATTATTTTTACTTAGAAACAAAATTCAGTTGATCAAATTATTTATAAATATTTTAAAAGGTTAACTTTTATTTCCTGTTATCATCTTATGCAATTGCAAACAAATTTACTGGTTTGATAAGATGATGCCAAGAATCAACGTGAAATTGATTCGAAGCGTTTCACTCTGCTTCTATTAAGTGATAAACAATTGCCAGTCAGTGAGTTATAATAAATTTTACATTATGAATTATGGGTAATCAAAAGAAAAGTTCTCTGATGCGTAACTTTCATATAATATCATTTGTGAAGTTTCACTTGTGAATAAAACAGTACCGTATTGTACATATTCCAGATAAACACTTTTAGCGTAATGAAATCAAAATAATTAGTTAATTTTTTGTCCGCAGATTTCAAATTAAAAAAAATAAATTTTTTAAATTTTAGTTCATAAATTTTAATGATTATTTGACAAAGTTTATTAATGATATTTTTATTGGATATGACATGTGCATATTAACACTGAATGATTAACTAACTCTTTTAATAAATTAACTCTTCAAAAAACTAGATACCGTTTTAATTGAATGAAAAAAGGAAAATTATGTCAATTAGAAAAGTTACATTAGTAATCAGGCGATATACATTTCCATGTATATAGTATGTATTATATATATGTGTATAATATGTAAGTAGCGATGTTTATGCCATTTACGTAAAGAAAAGATCATATAATTACGCAAAAGGGTTTGTTATTGAATTATATTTTAAACTAATATATTTAACAAATATTTTTGCAATAAAGCAGATAAAGTATACAAAAATAAAGACATTTTCGAAAAAAGTTACTATATAGTAGCAGTAACAATCATTCAAAGCATTCGCTAATAAAACGATTTAGTCGTCCACAAGTCATGTTAGAAAGTTAGTCGCAAGGGTTTTAGTGGGGTAGGTAAGGAAGGGAAGTAACTCCTTACGCGACAACACTCATAGAGCAACGTATATCAACAGTGAGGACATTCATCCCCTTTCTTGGAAGCAAATATTGAAGCGAGGAAAGCTGAATACGTTAAAGTAGTTAAATACGTGTTCTCATTTTTTGTAAAAACATACTTTAAGATCTTATTTTCCAATTTATTACTTTTAAGCAGTGATGTCTATCGATTATTATAAATCGAGTTTGCCATAAAATGATCAAACAGCAATTTTAAATTGAACATTAATTGCTTCTGTAAAGCAAATGACAATGATGATTTAACACTTCAGGCACAACTTGCTGAAAACGCCGAAATGTTTCATCAAAAGTAAAAATATAGTGCAATATAGACATAATTAAAGTGAAGCAAACACATTCCGCTTTTATTATAAATGCAAAATAGCAAGCAATACAGTAAATGAATCTTACTTTTCTTTATTAATTTTGGAGAAAATTGCTTTAAGTTCATTTAAGAAAGGTATATTCCAGGAATTCTAACTACACTTATTAATGTTTAGCAATGTCGTACGGCATACATTATTATATGTGTTTTGCAAATTACGTAGAATGAGCTGCGATGGCCGAGTGGTTAAGGCGTTGGACTCGAAATCCAATGGGATATTCCCGCGTAGGTTCAAATCCTACTCGCAGCGAAAGCTTTTCACTCCAAACCTACTTTTGAATTTAGACATCAGACAAGTCAGCAAATATGCTTTTATTGTTATTTTTATTTATAAATAGTGAGAGAAGTCATAAAAAGAATATAATAAAAAAAGTGCTTATAGTTTATTTATTAATTCGTCTTTCTGCTTTTCATGCTTTTCATTGATGCAAAATGTTTTTCCTTTTTTTTGGACAGTAATTTTTTGTTATGAAAATCCTGCATATTTTTTCATTATATATGAATAAATGTTTTAAAACATCAAAATTTGAAAAAATTGATTTATAAATATGTACTGCATTCATTTCTTTGCATTCATTTTTACATGTTATTATTTTATTGAACGCGTCGTGAATGCATGCAAAAATATACTAGAATTGCGATTAGTCTTTTTTGATGGATGCGCCATTTCATATTTTGATTTTATAATTACCCTTGCATTTTGATTACTGTAATTACAGTACTTATATTTTTTTGTTTACTCGTTTTTACTTTTGATCATTGGAATGTCTTCTGCACGCTTGACGCAACTAGATTGGAATAAAATTTTGCAGAAATTTAATTATTTTTTATTCGATTGTGATGGTGATTAATACTGAAAATCCTTTCTTTTTTTTAAGTTTTCACATATTAGGTGTCATTTGGAATGGTGAGTCGATTATCGAAGGAGCTGCCGAAGCACTTTCATTACTTAAACATCGACATGTGCAGTATTTACATACCGCAGTTTGCGTTATCTTGTGATGTATGATTCTTTATAGGGGAAAAAGGTGTGCCTTGTAACAAACAATAGTACCAAAAGTCCATTGGATTATTTGAATAAATGCGAAAAGCTTGGAATTCATATTTTAAATGAAGTATGTGAAATACTTTTGTATCGCACTACTATTTGGTGAATTTAGGAAGAAATTGTTTCGTCATCAACTGTTGCTGCTTATTATTTGAAACACAAGTTGCACATCAGAAATAAAGTGTATGTGATTGGAGGTCCTGGATTAGGGAAAGAGTTGGACAAGATTGGAATTCAGCATGTAGGAATTGGGGTAATTATTCTTGCTGGATTGTATTACAGTTTCCTAATGTATTTTTCATATTTAAGTTTTGTTTTTTTAATTAATTTTATGAGTTTTTTNACTTAAACAACACTGTCATTAATGTTTTTGTCGTTAAGTGAATTTTTTTCTAGGCAGATCACTTTGAAGATTATCACAGTGAAGAACGAATATTTGACGTCAATCTGGAGAAAGACGTAACTGAGATATTTGTTGTTATTTTATTTTTGTAAATTGTTATTTAAGGTTTCTGCCGTGATAGTTGGATTTGATCCTCACATTTCTTATGCTAAAATATTGAAAGCTTCATCTTATTTGAAAAACAAAGACTGCTTATTTGTTGCAACAAACGAAGATTCATGTTTTCCTTCAACAAATCCTCTTCTAATATTGCCAGGTTGTAACTAAAAGATGTTATTTGCATGTAAAAACGTGCTATAGTGCAATTTTTAGGAGCTGGATCTGTACTGGCTTCTGTGAAAGTTGCTAGCGGCAGGGAACCAATTGTAATTGGCAAACCTCACAGGCCAATACTGACGTATCTGAAAGAAAAGCTGGGATTGGATCCGTCAAAAACTCTCATGACTGGAGACACGTATGGTTTTCTTTAAATCAAACTCTTGCTTTCCACAAAGCAAACTTTTAAAAGTAGTTCATCAGCTAGCTTTCTTTTAGCCTTGCAACGGATATTGCATTCGCAAAGAGGCATGGCTTGGCGAGTATGTTAGTTTTGAGCGGTAACACGACATTAGAGGACGTGAAAAACGCTCGAACAGAACTTTCTCCGGATTATTACGCTAATTCTTTAAAAACGTTGTGTGAGTTGGAAGGCGAAATTTAAGCATAAGAGGTCATTTTTTTTGCTTTCAAAATGATCATAGTATACCAGGTGACTAAAAAGTTTCCGTTTTTAGAACCATTAAGGGAAAGAAAATTTTATAAAGTGCTTTCTTCGCATTTGAATGTGAAAAAATTCAAAATTATCCACATTTTAAACCTTAAATTTCATTTTATAACTTTTTGTTGTCAATTTATCCTCTCCTTTGTATGTTACTTAATGTACTCGAATATTCAGGATTTAAAAAATTTAAGAAAATTAGTTGGTGTGACGTGTAATTAAAAATTTTTTTACTTTTTTAGTACAGGATAAATATCGAATTATCATCCAGAACCGCACCGCAGTGGTTTTTAAACTTAAACTGAAACCGCTGTGGCCTTTTTGCCATTTTCATTTTTCAAACCAAACAGCTGCTGAATAAGAAGAGGTCTGCCAAAAAAACAGCCAACCCATAATGATCATCATTATATAATTTTAAAATATTTCTGAACAAGAGCAGAACTTGTTAGTTTTAAACAACGATATATTTCTCAGTAATGAGTTTGATTTCTTGTGAAAATTTCACAGGATTATTGTCGTCAGCCAATGACACTTGCTCAGCCTGAAAAATACTCACAGCTAGCCTTATTGGGTAAAATTAAACAATAACGCCAACAAACCGTTATGTTGCAAAAAAGCTGCTTAGAAGAAAACTGTATTTTTATTGGAAAAAAATGATCCACGTGTCCCATTTTTGTGGTAAATTCCAAGCAACCTTGCTTGTTAGTGTAGTCGATCAACGGTAGTCGCCATTCTAAACAGTTGTGCATACGAACATGCTTATATTCTCCGTCGCATTCAACAATGACAGGTGCTGGTGAGCCAGATCTGAAAGTTCAATTTGCTTTAATAATCTGAAAAAAATATATATACAACGTACGGTAAAGGAATAGTAATGAGAACATCTTCTAATTGCATATTTTCATCCTCTAGTGTGTATTCAATGTTCACTTCACAACCATCTGCGCTTTCCGATGGCCAACAATTTACTAAATATTTGAATGGACGGAAAAGTTTAAAAATAATCTTAAAAAATGAAATAAAATAAAAACTAACGAGAAAAAGGCAAATATGCTTCATCTTGAGATTGAAATCGCCACTTCAACACACTAACCTCTGTGTTCACCGGAAATGGCTTTCCAACATTTTTCAACGTCAACAAACCATTTGAAGCGAAAGCTTTCTTATCCAAATTTGGATGAGTCTGAACAACACCAACCACTATTTTTCGTTTGTATTCGTTAAATAAGATCAAAAATATAACGAAACCTGCAACTGAGCTCCACTTTTATCATTGTTGGCTACTTTTACCATTATTCGAGCAAAAGCCTCATTCTTTATGTACAAACTAAGTTGACCGTGAACATCGAGATTTTCCATCCCGCCGTCTCGTTTAACTGCCACGCTCAACTTCTCTTCACACTTCACATGAACACTGTAATAATTGAAAAAACCATAAATTAAATGTGAATTAATGAAAAAAAATTTAAAAACATTTCAGCAGTGAAGAAATCTGACAAGGAAAAAAAAACGAATACTCAACTCTTCTGTCTTGACAGTTTGTGCATCATTATTCTGATCTTTTAGTTGGCCATTTGATAATATTTCTAAATTCAAATTTATTTTATCAGAAACTTATAAATTGACAATGCGTCAGAGATATATTACCTAAACCTTCCGATTTCAGCTGATCAACGAATGCGTCAGCGTCGCAAGCTTTTGCACTCAATTTCATAGCTTTACCTGATTCAGCAGGTGGTTTACTAAAAGGAAAATAAACATGGATTAAAATATATAAAAACATTAAAGTTTATTAAAAGAAAAAATGCCTACTTTGCATATTTTGATGGATTGCTGTACTTCGTCATCAACGAACTATCCGAATCACGCTCTTTAACTGCGGCTGGTTCGACTTTCGAAATTTGTGGACCAAAGCCAGTATACATGCCATGGTCTCGAGGACGCTTTCCGGCCTCTAATTTGGCACGCGTAAGTTCTCTAGCTTTATCTTTAGCCAATTTCTTCGCTTCCTCTTCTTGACTCTGAAAATTTATACAGAATATCAATATCAACGATACAGAAAATTTGGTAAATCTACAACTATACATACATATAGCAAAATACATACCTTCTTGATTTGATAGTAGACGCGCTCGTCATGACTGTCCATATCAACATAAGTACGTATTTGCGACAAATTCACATTTTCACGATATCCAAGGGCGACAATTTCGTCAAATGCAAATACTAAATCAAAAGCTCGTTCCATAACCTCTTTCTCATCACATGACCGACAGTACTCAGGTATCTAGAATAAAATTTTATGATGCGACCACATGCAGCATACAAGGAAATTATTATACATCCGTTATGTTAAAAATTATATATAACATTTTAAAAGAATTTACCACAAGCTTAAAATATCAAATTAAATTTTTTTTTCTTAACAGAAACTATTACACAAGAATAAAAATGCAACAACTAACCACCATTATGTATTAAATGTCAGCACTTTAAGCTACAGTAATCGACAGTTCAAATACAAACTAAATCCACTGTTTTTGCAAATGTCGAACATTTTCATTAGAGAATTAAAGGCAAAACACGCACCACTCTTGCAAATAAACGAAGTGTTTCAAGGTCTTCTAAAATGTTGCTGGCTTTGGTAGTAATGAGAAAAACATACAGCTGATCCAAAGGTTGGTAAACGTAACGAACACTTTCGGTTTCAATAAAAGTATGTTGACGAGATTCATTTTTGTCGGCGTTTAGGAGTTTTGGAAAAGCAGACAACAAACCTTCGACACGAGAACGTGTCATCTCTACAAACTGACGAGACAGCAATGCTAAAAGAAACATGCATTTGTATGACCATTCTTGACTAACCAAAAATTGCTGTACGTTCAAAGCGTACGACATTGAACATTCATAGAATGCAATAAATGTGACAAATATATTATACTGATTACATTACACAGATTACCGTATACGTTATGTTTGGCGTGTAAAGTTTTTTCATATTCGATAGCATAAGGAAAAATCTTTTTAAATTAGATTTCTTCAAAGTATTCACAAAAATTAATATCACCAAATGAACAGCTGTTATTAAACCATACAATAAATAAATAAACAACACTTACGTTTCCCATTTTTAGTACATACAGCAGCAGAAAGGAGAACCTAGATCAAGAATCATTAAAATATGAATCAAAATCATTCAACTGAAAAACCAATACAAATACCAAAACTGAATAAGTGCTTACCATTTTACTTGAAAACTACCTTTCCTTCAATATAAAATTACTATGGAATGTGCTTCAAAAGAGAATAAAAGATTCAAAGAAGGAAATCACTTTAAAAATTTCAGCGTTGTTTTTTGAGATTAAATGAATATAAAACCAAGAATTTTCATAAATTCGCAAACAATTTTACTTTTAACTAATTACAGCAAGAGAGTTTTACGTGTTACCACAATAAAAGTGATAATCAAGTGCAAATGCTAATATGATAACGAAATGATAGTTCATTCAGCAGTAAAAAGCAGTCAAACTAGAAAAATGTCGAAAAAATAAAGTTTAATTTGCCGAATATATTTGTATTTCATTCAATTATTCAATTTTTTCGGGTCTGCTGTAGTTATAAAACTCAAGCGTATTCTTTTTATATTTTTGCATTAGCTTGTAAAATGATTTATTAACAAAATATTACAATTTTACAATGAACAAAATGTAACATTTTCTGCAGAATTTCCGATTTGCAAAGTTTGCATGATTTTATTGGAAAAAAACTGAAATAAAACGTCCACTTATTTATTATTTGTTTATTACTTCACATATGCAATGCCAGTAATAAAAACAAAGTTCAGTATTTATACATATGCTATGCTGTTAATTGTCAATTAGTCTTGCAAAACTTTCAAATTGGTACAATACTGTAACTGAGTCCTACTTTGTCYTTTTTGTTTCTGTACATAGTAATGTGAACATTCAGCTGGGATATTGTAGTTCTTTTGGATAATGGCATTTTGAAACACTATGGCATCTATAATAAAAAATCAAATTTTGAAACATTTTTCGAGGTAATTTTTTACATCTAAAAAATTTTAGCTTTTTGTTATATGAATGCCTTGTTGGATAAAGCAATCCGTTTTAATTTAATGCAAGCGTGCATGATTTTTGTTTCAAGAATTCAGTTTACACTTTGTTGTAGATGTATAATGCTTCTTTATAGTTTGGAATTACTAAAATAGTCTAATTCATTATCATTTATTTGAAAAATTTTAAATTGTAGCTTCTTAATGTTGATGTGGTTTGATTTCTTAATGGTATGTTTTAATTGTTGATGTGTTTATTATTTTATTATTTGTAAATAAAAGTTTAGGTTTATTTTGGGCATTTCATAGTCACAAAGTTAATGTAATATGTTGTAAAATTATCTTTTGTTGAAGTGTAAAGTTCTTAATTGCAAGATTCGTGTATTTCTATATAAATTGAATGACATTATTAAATGATGAATTTGGTAAGATGATTTTTCATTTTATACTAGTTCAGATGAATTTATAGATAGTGTATTACAGTAGTTTCCATATAATGTATTTAAAATAATTGCATTCATTCAAAGAAAATAGCTGTTATTTTCAACTGCCATCTTAGTTTTTGGTTAATGCATTTTTCGTATTCTGCGATGACTGTAATGCAGAATTGAATGTGAAATAATATTGAACATGGCCAAAATTGAAATCTAAACATTTGCAAACGACTAGATTAAGCTAAAAGCAAACGCTATAAGACTCGTGTTTGTAAAATGAGCAGATTTGAAATTATTATATTGTATGTATTGTATATATGTATAATACATATATATATAATTTATTATTTTTGTGTTAATTAAATTTAAGAGAATTGAAGATGATTTTAATTATAGCTGCATATATTGCATTATCATTTTATATTTTGATGCATATAAAAGTGGAGAAAGTGGAAAAGAAAAAATATGGGTCAATATTTTTTCTGTGATAGTTCTTAATTGGAATATTGCTATAAAAGTAGATATATTAAGTTTTATTTATATAAAATTAATATTTTACAAATAGAAAATAATTGCATAGGCTTATCATTTAGCAGCTTATTTCTTCTGGTTCACCGTACAATAAAATGTTGAATGTAAACAGTGCGTATATCGTTAAAGCTGTAACAATATAAAGTGATCTTCCAGGGTTTGTTCTTCATCAGCGTTTTTCTTGGCTTTCTTTATAATGTAAATTTTGAATGCTGCATGTTCAGTTTTTTATCCGAAATTTTACATTTCCGACATAATATTTATCTTGGCTCTGGAATGAATTTGTTCCATTAGAATTTTATAAACAACTTGCATATCTTTTAAAATATTTTTTCCAATTCTTGAAAATTCACTGCCATTTTGTCGGCTATGATGTGAGCTTTCAGTGTTTCCCAAACTGAGTTTTTCATTTTATACTTCTTTTTATACAGGAATTGCAGGTTTTTTATGTAAATTTTGAAAATATCACACACCAGTCGAGCATGAACAATTTATTAAATTACTTTAAACGGACAATTTTTAAATGCAAATTAAATTCGAAAAATGGCCGGCCTTAATAATTTGGATATATAATTTTAATTGTTGCGTTATTTGTAGATTTGCGAAGAATGTATCACCGGATCAGATAAGTGTCGAAGTTCTTCGAGGCAAAGGCGAATTGTATAATATAGAATTGAACGAGGATGTTTTGACCGATGTTCTGGAATTTCCTTCTTGGGTTAGAATACAAAAAGCCGTTTGCAGTCGAATAATTGTTAAAGTTGGTTGAAATTTATTCGATTTTTACTTCTCCATATTTATTATTATTTTGTATTTAATAATTTTCTCTTTTTAGATACCCTGGACAAGACTGAAAACACATCCTGTACTTTTGGTATGTATTAAAATGTATAATTTCAGCATTTGATAAAGAGAAATAGTTTTTTTGTGTTTAGTTTATAGATGAAGTTCGAGTAGAATTGGTACTTTCAGCGGGAATTCATCATGCCAAATTTACCAATGGTCCTACTGTGAGCAGTTACAGGTATTTGAAATTGACTTTTGAAATATGATATGAAAAGACGAGATTGGATGTTTGTTTTCAAATAATATTATAATTTTAGCATGGACAACAGTTCGTACGGTTTTGCGCACAGAGTTATGGAAGGAATAACAATTCGATGCAACGCAGTTGAAGTTTTTTTCACTTCTCAAAAATTTGGTGGTTCACTCATGGTATGAAAAATGTTTATTTATTGTGTATTCCGTTTTTTTTAATAATGAATATTATTATGTAATACAGCTGTCACAGATCAGCGTTGAAAGTCGAACACCGTTTTGGAAAGAGGCGAACGATTTGCGCGAGACGCGCATCACGGATTCACATTCTAAGCAAATTTTACTATTCAAGCAAATTTCTTGGAAAACACTCCGCTTAGAAGCGTCGACGCTTGGCGATTCAATCGCCACTGGCTACAACATCAACGCACCTCTGCGTTTGATCACCAGTCAAGGGCGTTGTCGTTTTATAACGAAAAAATCTACAATTGGTAATTTGTGTATTTTTTTAATGTTAATTTATTTGCATATTTATTTATTGAGATGGTAGTGTATTTCGTGGACGTTTGGCGTTGATTTTGGACAATCTACTTTGGGTAGCTTCGCTTTCACAAGTCCAATCGGCGATCAGCTTTTTCCACTTTGTCATGGATTTGATTCGCCAAAGCAATGCAACAATGACAACTGAAATTAACAAGGTTGCAATAGTAATGGAAATTATAATTTTATGAAAATGAATTATTCTTTTTTTTGCTCTCAGGATAATCCAACGCGCAGAGCATCTTCCGCTAGTCAGCAGCATCAACAGTACGAACAGCAGCAACTGCCCAGTGAAACCAACGCCGCATTTCAACAATTCAACGTTATCGAAACTTCCTTCCACTGCTACATTGCTCATATTGATTTGCACATTTGCGACGAATCCAAAGAAGAAGGAGGAGGTTTTTTTTATTTTCAAGATTTGTTGTTTTTTTTTTCAAAATTAAAATCAATATCTCTATGCAGAATCATCGGAAGATTTGTTGATTGAAAATGGAGCCATGCAAGTGACTTTGAAAAAGTTGGTCTGCGATTTTTATCCCTATCATCCGACGGGTGAGCATGTGTCAGTTTTATTAATTCTTTTTTTTGTCGTTTAAATAACAAACAAATTGTATATTCCAAGGTGGCAGTAGGAAACATTGGATCTATTATCAAGAGACCATGTTCTCTGAACGTACGAACGATTTGTTGAAAAAGTACAAGGAAATTATTGAAACCGAATTTTCATCATCAAGTAATCATCAAAGTTTTGTTTGTTATTATTAGAAATTGTTCAATAAAATTGCTCTTTTTGTTATTATTTAGATTGTGATAATATTTTCTCTGATCTGATGTCACTGGTATGCGTTTTTCGGTTGCAAGATATTTTCATCTTTTGCGTCACAGATCCGTCGTCCAGCAAGCACAAAACGGAAAAATTCCTCTCCACCGATCGTGCGGTGATGAAGCTTCCATCCGACACGCCGACGTTGCACGTCGAATTGACGGACTTTTACACCAAACAACGGGCCCATTATCCAGGCACGAAAACCTTCACCTTATTATATATCTATTTATCATCGAGTAAAAAGTATACCAAATATATATGTATGCATATATTTTTTTTCAGTTCCACCGAGTAGCAGTTTTTTACGATTGCATCCTGTTCGAGTATTTTTGGATTTGAGGACGATTCGTTGGATTAATTATGTTTTTTTAAAAGTTAATCAGTCTCTGGTAAGTGGTTTTTTTTGAAAAAAAATTTTTTCTATTATTCTTGAATATCATCATCATCATCATTATTATTATTACTATTTAGTCTTCTGATTCTTATACTAACGAAGCGATGAAAAATGCTCTTCACAAAGATATTTACATGGACGTGATGATGCCTAGAGTAAGGGAAAAAAATTTTTTCACAAATTTGAATTCGATTTTTTGTGCCGGTAGGTGATTGTTCCGTTGATGGGTGCACCGGATGTGGATTGGTTGCAAAAAGTTCCAACGTCGATGGTATTGTATTCGTCGCGTATTTGTTTGACCAACTGCCTGCCCGACCATTCGGACACTTCTCATCAGCTTCAACAGTTGGTGACGGAAATTGAAGAACAAGAAATGCCGATACAAGCTGACGACTGGGATGCTTCACTTCCGTCCAACAGTCAAGCTTACAGTACGCACGTGCGCAGGTTGATTCCCAAATTGCACAACAACCGGGCGGGAAAGGACTGTAAAACAGACGCGTCCACTCTGGTCGAAAAAGCGACCGTCGACGTATGGCGAATCGACTGCACACCGTTGTGGTTGGAATTCCAAGGCAAAGCTTGCCAATATCCGGCAGCCAGACCACTGATGTTCGACTGCAACTTCACCGTCTGGCTGATGATGGACAAAAAGGGCGACAACGAGAACATCTTGTACTCGTTGGCTGATACGGTCGATCCGGTGAAAATTTGCCTGGATCATTACCAGTACTTGTTTGTCACATACGCAATGGACGAGATGAGTCGATTCTCGCAGACGCTCTACGAGGATACGTTGCGTTTTACTGTCGACTACGAGCCGGCCGTTTGCTTCGTTCACTTTCAAGCACCTTCCATCGAATTGCACCTCCTCTTGCCGCCCAATGGCCCATTGACTGTATACGACAATGAAAAACTGTCTGCACAATCTGTAGGTAAGTGGATTCTTTTTATTTTATTGAAAATTATGACCAATCCAGTCCACAGTCTTACTATTATTCTATACAATTTACACAATGCGAACTGTTTACAAGGTAATATTATGTGCACGCAAATGAAATTTGTCAAATTATCGCATAATTCAATTTTACAATTGTTACAATTTTATTTATTCATTCATTGTACTGTCGAATATTTATGGACTTTGAAATATCGAAGAGAACCAAGAGGGAAAACAAACAAACAAACAAACAAACAAACAAGGGCTATATATTATTATTAGTAGTAGTATTATTGTACAAGGCAAGTAGACACACGTATTGTTTCATGGGTGCGCTAAACCCAAGCGTTTTGTTTTGTCGTTGTTCTTCTCTTCCTAGCTGTTGTTGGTTTGAATTGGTTGCACAAACGGGCTGGGTTGGTACAGTTGTTGTTGTTGTTGTTGGTTGTTAGCTTCAATTACCGCCGGTTGTTGATCGAGTATCGGCTTGAATTGTACACCGAAAAATGGTTCCGAACTGAACGGCAACGGCGGGGCGGCGTTGGCCGTGTCGCTCGAACTGAACGTATCCGGCGAATCAGGTTCGGCTTTGGTCGGCTGTTCGGCCCGTGTCGTCGTCGCTTGTTGCTTGACAGTTTCAAACGGGCGTCTTCGAGGCTGTAGCCCACCGGCCAGCATGTTCATCTCCATCAGATCCATCGGTCGCACTGGCTGGGCGTTCAAATTGTTCACGTCGACTTGTTCCAACGGTTTTCGTTCGGTCGGCTTGAACTGTTGTCGCAACGATGGCTGCGAACCTTGGAACGTTGAAACTGGTCGACGTTCGGTGGACCATTGCGCGTTCAACGTTTCGGGCGGTGGTCTTTGTCGGATTGGTGGTAGAAAATTTCGCGCGTTCTCTGGCATGATTTGCTTTACCGGTGACGTACGGTGAACGTTGGAATAGACTGCTGCTGGTGGTGGTTGTTGTTCTGAGACAAACGGCATGTTATCTGACTTTGCTTGCACGCCAATTGGCACGGTCGAATTTTGTTGCTGTGTATCATTGGTACTCGATTCCATCACTGTACAACAGGGAAATATTATTTTGTTGTTGTTGTTGTTGTTCAATGAAATCAACATCTACGATACCTTGGTTGGGAAGTGTTTTAGTTTCACTGGTGATGTTCTTGTCTTGTGGTTGGTTTTCATTTGAAACTTTCTTCGCCATTTCCATGCTTTGGACGATCGGCTTCAGGGTAGCGGTCAGTGGTTCCGACGGTGGTCTGGTAAATCTCCAAAATCGTGCCATGTTTGGTGTCTTCGGTTTGTTGACTTTGTTTTCCTGTGCTTGGAATCGTGGAATACTGGGCAGTTCTCTTTCGGCTGCCATTTGTTCGAACGGCGATGCCGTGATCGAAGTAGTCATGTTCGCTTCTTTGTGCTGGAATGGTTGCGCGGTGCTGGGGACAGTGATGCTGACGGTGACTGCAGGGATGGCGGTAGTGATGGTTGGGATTGTGGTGGTTGTGATTTCACTAATGAGATTTGGTGTTGTCAGTTGTACTGTTGGAGAAACGCTGATTTCACCACCTGAAACAAGAGATATTATTAGGTTGTTTCTTTTTTTTAATATTTTCTTTTGAAATATACTTTCGTCACTATGTTTTTCTGGTCTACTGCAACATGGTAACGGTGATGGTTTTGGCTTTCTAAAATTGGAAATTTGTAATAATTGATTTGGGTAAGAAGTAAAAAAAAACCTTGTTGGACATTTGTCGGGTCTTGTGCGATTGTACATGCTGCATATGTGATTGGGTTCGTTGAGCAATAATATCGGTGAACCCCCTTTGATGACGTGATAACCGTTTGGTCCGCAGACTAGTGGATTTTCTAAAAAGAAATTGATTTAAAAAAAATATATGGATATTTGTTTTCGTCAACCTGATAAGATAACTGTGGAGGCAAAGTTCGGTGTCAACGTTGCCGGAAAGATCGAATCCAATTTGTTGTTCGACAAATCGAGCAACTGCAAATTGGGCATGGCGGCAAAGGCGAACGGTTCCAAATTTTTGATGTTGTTGTGGGCTAGGGAAATTTGCCTTAGAAACGGCACGCCGGTGAAAACTTGGGTTCCAATTCCGGTCAAACAGTTCTGGCCGAGCAGCAGCAAGAGTAGAGGGGTTTGGGCGAACGCGTTCGGGGCGATGTCGCGTATGGCGTTGCCTTCCAAATTGAGCTGGAGCAAGTGTTCGAGACGTTGGAAGGCACCGGCCGGGATTTCGGCAATGCTGTTGTAGCTGAGGTCGGCAATTTCGAGAAATTGGAATTGTTGGAGCACGTTCGGCTCCAGTACGGCCAGCTCGTTGTGGTCGAGGAACAAATAGCGCAAGTGGGGTATGTTGTTGAAACCGTACCGGTCGACGCTTTTGATCTTGTTGTATGACAGTCGCACCATCAGCAAGCTGACCATGTTCATCAGTTGGAGTTTTTCGATAGTTTCGATGTTGTTGTTCTGCAAATGCAAAGCGAGCAGGTTGTTGAAATTTCTCAACGCTTCGGCCGGCACTTCGCGCAAGCAGTTGTCGTCCAATATTAGACTCTGCAGGGTAGTTTTGATCGGTTCGAAAGCCGAGCCGGCGATTTTGCAAATCTGATTGCAAGCCAAGTTCAATTCGATCAAGCTGCTCAAGTTGTGCAAAGCGGACGTGTAAATGTTGCCGATGTTGTTGCACTTCAAATTCAGAACTTGCAAAGTTTGCAAATTGGCCAGCGCGTCGGTCGGGATTTCGGTCAGCTTGTTGTGAGCCACGCTCAACGACACCAGCGATTGTTCCAAGCCGACGAACGCGTCCTTGTGCAACGCTCGAATGCGATTGTTGTCCAAAATCAGACTGCTGATTTTCATGTTTCGAAAAGCGCGCGGTCCAATCTGCAAATGGGGTGGGGGATTAAATTTTTTTTTTATTCATTCATATTTGGTCGCTTGTTCCAAAGCGAGTTAGTTGAATAGTAAATGTAATAAATTGAGCTTGAAAAGTTTGCACATACTTCGATGATGTCGGCATCTTCGATGGCCAATTCTCGAATGACGACCGGTTCAGTTTTCAGTTTTTCGATAATGTAAGGCGCTTCTGGACCTTTGCAGCGGATAACCGCGCCGTCGAGGTAGGAGAGGCATGTGCACGCGTTGTTCTCTTTGAACACGTCCGGACAAAAAGCGTCGGTCAATTGCAGAATTTGACCAACTAACAGCAACAGAAAGCTGAACCGAGCCAACGACCACGACCACGATCCGACGATGCTCATATCTGTTGTTTTGCAGAGAATTGTGAGAAGGGAAGGAAATGATAAATTTATTGTTATTATTCTAAATTATTAACCAGATGAGAAGAAATGGGAAAATGGAATGTTTTTTCCCTCAAAAAATATTTATATGTAAATTTCACTACTTGTTTGTAAAGTGGGAAAGAAGGGGATTGTTGTTGTGTTTTCTCACAGCTGCCGCTACTGCTGCTGCTGCTGCTGTTCTATGCCAATGCAACGGTGTGCAGTCTTTCTTTTCGGCATTGTAATCCAATGTTATTGGAACTTTGTTGACCTCTGCGCCGAACTTTACCCTTCACCCCGTTTCACTGGCCCTTCTGCTGCCAGTCTTAAGATACCCACCTAAACGGCCTTGACATACAACGGCCAAGCATCATACCTACCTACCTCTCCATCTGTATCTGGAAAAATTTCGTTTTTCATTCGAAAAGAAAAATTGCTATTGTTCCCAGCTGCTGACTGATTTCTATTTCATTCACACTTATTGTTACTATTTCATTATTCATTTATTCTGTGTATTATTAAAGTCCAGTGGAATTTAATAATTATTCTCATCGGTCAGTCAACGGTATACTCAAACAAAGGAGGAGGAGGATGAGGAGGGGGAAAGGGGGGGGGGGAGGGAGTTTGGGACAAGCTGCAGATTTGAAAATTTGAATGAACAGAACAAATAAAAAGAAAATGGAAAACATCCTTATCAAGCAAAAACGGAAAAAATGGAACTGATGTGAATGTTTTATTTATTCAAAAAATATTTACATAATTGTGAAAAATTTTTTCAAAAAAAATTTAGCAATGTGAATAATATTTTTTTTTCTTTTTGTTCACTCAATTGACAGCTTTTTTGGAAGAATGTTGTGCAAACTTGTTTGTTTTCTTGCAGAAAACAAAAAGTAAAAAAGATAATAACCCAAAGAAGTAAATATGTAAAAGGGCATTCATTTCACGTGCTATAATGAACCAACCGTAAGCAGAAAAATATGGGGAAAGGATTTTTTTTCGGGCGGTGTCATTTTCCTTGTTGAACGATTTCTTCTGGGTCATTCATCTTCGATACCGTTACAATCGACGATGATGTCAATGAATTTAAAACAACTTCATCACGTTTGAAGAAATTACCGTCAAATTCTGTTTCTGTCATTTGAATATTTTTTTTCATTTCTTAGTAAAAACCATTTGTCACTTTCTCATCGGCAATCGATTGTAAATTTTGTACAAACAAAAAAATATTCCATCTATGGGATATGAGAAAATTTTTCAATTATATATTATTATGTTTTTATTTTATCAATAGAATATTTCATTTTTTTCGGTGATGTTTTTCGTATTTGGTGTAGTGAAATTTTGAGATGTATCTTTTTTTTCTCTTCAATTTCATATCGACAAATATTTGTTGACAAACAGTTTATTTTTCACGCACCAAAATATACATTTCTGGCAATTTAGTTGAAATTTTAGCATTTCTGTTATGGCTAGTAATTCTTTNTTTTTCACTTGTATTCTGATGTATGCAAATGAACCTTTTTTTCTTTTATTCCATCTTACTGTAGAAGAGTACTTTTACATACATGGACAATTATTGATTACAGTTTGCATTGTTCATTAATTTAATTATTTTTATGTTCACGTCGACTTGTGATTTTCACGACTTTTTCAAAAACTAATAAATAATTATTTGATGATACTGTAATGCTGAAATGTATTTTTCCAAATGTCTCAAAGTGAAATTTGAATTGAACTGTTGTTTCAAAATTTTGCAGAAGGCTTTATTTTACCAATTTTATATTTTTTACAACGAAAATTATTTATCAAAATTTTTAACATGTCAAAAGCACCATCAGATTTTTGAAAGTTTTATTTAATTTTAAGAAGAGGAAGATGATGATGAATAGAAATGATTTTCAAATTGTAGCAGTTCATTTCAGCTTATGTTGAAATTGCACATGAAAAAAAGCAAAGCAAAAAAAATCAAAATCAACTAAAAGGCCTAAGTTCGTGTGAAAAGAGGCTAATTGTTGGTTGCTATTGAATGCGATGGCTGTTGGGCCGTCGTTGAATTTTCATTTTAAACTTTCAGACGGTACCCGTTTTGCATTTACCATTTCGTCACTTTTGGAACGTCATTTGTTGTAATAGACGCTAGAATTGGAATAGCAGACGGGATCGTAGAGCCAGTTTTGATTGTTTCTGCTGTAAGTGGTAATGTCGCGTTGTCTGGATGGCCTGCAGGGCGTGATGGCATCCGTCGCGTACGCGTTCGGCGTCGTGTTGACCATACCCGGATATCGGTTGTATCCGATCGTGTGAGCCGCTACGTAAGCTGAAGTGCGACTGTCGCCGGATACGGATCTGGCGTGCAGACGATTTCGACGTTTCACCAAATACAACACGGCAACGACGAGCATGGTCACCGACGCGACGACTCCAACGCAGACCGCGGCAGTAGTTTTGGCGCTTTGACTGAAATTGCTCATCGCATCCGACGGCAAGCCGCCGTCGTCGTCGTCGTTCTCTTGTACGCCTGCGTTGACCATTGGCACGGCTTGTTCCAAATTCTGTTTCGACGCACTGTTGGCTGGCATTTGGGTTTTCAGCTTGGTCGGCGACGGTTTTCTGTAATTCGGAGGATCTGTCCAAACTGGCAGTGCGGTGATGATACTGTCCGGCAGACCGGTGAACATTGCAAAATTGGGTTGCTCCGTATTGGCCATTACAAGATCCGTATCAACCGCGTACGCTTGATGCATGTCGGGCGCTTTGCTGAGAAATGGAATTGGCACCGGATAAATTGTTCTCGATTCTTCTGTAGTGATAGTTTTATCATTTTCAGATTGTTGTTGTGGTTCAGTGGTAGTAGTAGTAGTTGCGCGTAGTTCTTTTATAATTATGCCAGGTGGTATTGTTTCCACTATTTTAACATTGCTTTTGGTCATTGGAACAGTTGTCATCGTGGTCTGTACAGACAGTTTAGAATCACCGAATGAACTTGAAGTATAATTGTCTTGTATCTTTGACTCAGATTGACTTTCTACTGGATTTACATTCTCCGCTTGATCAGTTGTTGTTGTTGTTGTTTGCATTACGGTTGTTGTGTTCATGTAATCTGATAAAAGCAAATGAATTTTGCGAATATTATCATTATTTGAATTATCATCCAATGAATAGAAAGAAAAAATACATACTCTTTTTGCAAACTTCATCGGCAGAGTTTGGTATGAAAATGCCCATGTTGTTTTCGATCATTTGAATACGTTCAGTGCAGACGAGGGGATTTTCTGAATATAATGTGAAATAAAAATTATTATTATTATTTTAAAATGAAAATTAAAGAAAAAACATTTGTGAATTTCAAACTTGTCGCGTTGTTTTTTTTTTTTACCTTGGAGCATGATAGTTACAGTACGTTTGTTGAACGCTTCCCATGGGATTCGTGAGAGGTTGTTGTTGGACAAATCGAGCAAAAATAGATTCAGCTGTGTGAAAAATGCTGAATCTGGCAACGTGTTGAGCTTGTTGTGCGACAAATCGAGAACAACCAAACCAGGGACGGGATGGAATGCGTTGTATGCAATTTTGGATATCTGTTTGATGAGAACAAGAAGAAAGACAATTAAAATCCGGTAAACATTGACAAATGTGGGTGGGGTTTAACACATTTCTTTTTTACCTGGTTGTATTTCAAACTGCACTGTTGCAAAGAATTGAGACCTTGAAGTGTATCGCCGGTGATTTCGGTGAGATTGTTGTTCGCCAACATCAGTATGACTAGGCTGCTGTTTTCGAATGCCAAAGGTTCGATACGTTCCATTTGATTTTCAGCCAAGTACAGTTGAGTCAGTTTGGGCATTGAGGAAAACGCATGGCCAGGCAAAACGCGGATACGATTGTTGGTCAAATCGAGCAGTTCCAAATTTTCAAACGTCGAAAACATGTACGGTTGAAGTTGAGTGAACGCATTGTCGCTCAAGTAGAGGAAACGTATAGCCGGTACGTTGACAAATGCCTGCTTGTAGACGGTGTGGATTTGGTTGTAGGCCAAATTGAGCAGATTCAAATAGGGCAAATTGACAAATTGCAACGGCTTCAACGTGGTCAGACGGTTCCGTTGCAAATGCAAGGCGAGCAAATTTTTGAAACCCCTTATCGCCGACGCAGGCACTTCGTCCAAACAGTTGCTTGCCAAATTCAACGTCTGCAAGCTGTGCTTGACCACGTCGAAAGCGTCTTTGTGGACAGCGCAGATACGATTGTTGGCCAAATTCAAATCGGCCAACTTTGGCAAATTGATCAACTGTTCATTGTCGTCGATATTGTCGATTTGATTGTTGGATAAGTCGAGCTGGAGTAGCGCTTCCATGTTATTCAACGCTTTGTTGGGAATTTCACGCAGGCTGTTGTTTTTCAACGACAAACTTTGCAAAATATTCTTCAGACCGTCGAACGCGTTGATGTCGATCTGTTCGATCGAATTTTCCGCCAGATCCAACTTTTTCACATACAGACCGTGAAAGATGCGTTCGCCAAGTTCGACAATTGAACAGTTGCGCATTTTCAATTCTAGAAGTAGACCAAGTTTGGCATGGTTGTCACGCAGGATGTCGATCGTCCGCAAACCGTCCCCGTTGGAACAGTCGAGCACAATTCCATCCGAGCTCGACTGGCACGAGCACAATGCTAGCACTTGCTCGTCTGTGGGACAATAAGCATCCGCTGCACGGCTCAGCAACACCAACACTACCACAGTGGAATAGGTGTAGAATTGTACGATCATTTTTACGTTTTTCTCTTCTTTGTCCAATTTAATCTAAATCACGAACACAATGAAAACTGCCATATATATCATACCTTTTATTAATTATGTTTGTTGTTGCTATATATTTCTTATGCAAGTGTAAAAAAGGAAATCATGCTAGAACAAGAACAACAATTTTTGTTTAAAAGTGGACATTTTCAAAATGATCAGACAGAGGGGGAATTATCCCTTTAGCTCCTCAGTGTTTAGTAGATTGAACAAAAGCAAAAGATGAAAAATACCAATATCCTAATCCCGTGTGTGTATGTTGGCTACTTGGTTGGTTGGTTGTTCAGTAGGATTCTGCTTAGACGACAGAATTGATTGTGAGCTTCCTATTGCTTGAGTTGACGTTTAAAAATAGGTGCGTTCAATGTCAATTTCTGGCCCAACGCTTTTGTATAACTCTCAAGAGATGTATTGATGCGTATGGGTGTTTTTCAAGGTCGTATTGTTGTTCTACGTGAACAGACAGACAGCATACTGACGACACATGACGGAAGTTGTAGTCGGCGGGCGACCATGAAAAATTGTAAAAATTTGCCATCTCTTTATGTACTACAATCATCTATGTAATCGTTGTCTTATTGTGCATCTTTCGTGCGCACGATACGGATAAAATCGATTCTCTTATAGTTGATCGTGTGTGTATGCTAATTTGTATTTGTTGTAATCAAGAGGGATACAACTGTTGCTTCAACTGTGCACATATTTCAAGTCTCTCTTCCAACCGGTGAGGTCAAGGCACTGCTGATGGACAACGGCTACACAAAAGTGATCGATGGTCAAAAGCATTTCCGCTTTTCGACCTTGCCCAAACTTGGCACTCACGCACAACAACAACTCTCTTTTTTTATGATATTTATTTTTATCCACTTGAAAGAAAGCAAACATTTTCAGCGGAAATGATTTTTTGTCTGATATTATTATTCATCATTCAAAAATAATCCCTTCAAAGAATCTATAATATTTATTTTTAATTTCTTTTTGACTTTGTTGTATTTGAGCCAATATTTGCTCAAGTAAGCATGGAATTGTAGATGAAGGGCAGGTGATTTTTTGTTGCACGAGAAAGTGACAAATTTTTAATTTTACTTTTATTTTTATTTTTATCATGGATTTATTTATTGAAAAGTACTTGTAGAGAGAGGTAAGAGATTATTGTTGTGAGCGTTACGTGGAAAAATGTGGGGAATTTTATCTGTTATGTCTGTATTTGAAGTTGAAATTTTTCGAAAAAGCCCAAAACAATAATAATTTAGTCAATGAAATAAATCAATTTTTATTAATTTGCCCAATTTTGCCTTGAATCAAGCCATAACGTCAGTGATCAGTTAGTTGAATTTTTCTTCTTCACTGATCTCATTTTTCGTCTAACATGCCACGCCAACGGCGTGTTGTACAGTTCGGTGCCAGTTGCGGGACAAGTTGGAAAAAACATATTATTATTATTACTACCTTTTTTTATTATTAATGACTCAACTGAGTATTTTTCAATTTGAATCTTTTTTTTCTTATCGTCTACTTTCCTTTTATTGTGAAAATTTTAGATAAATATTTAAAAAAAGATTTTATTATAATTATTAATAAATTTTGAAAAACATCTGAAATTACAGCATCATGTTACAAATAGGAAGAAATGTTTTTGGAATTATCTTTAATTTATCCTTGTTATTTTCATATGCAATAGAAGAGAATTGTTGAACAAAATTGAGCATTGAATTCATCAACAGTGCATGGTATTTTGGAAATTTTCGACAATTTTATGCCTACAATATGGTGATCGCAGGATTGAAATAGTGACTGGTATCAAAAATCAACAGTGAGAAAAATAAATCTACTTGTTCGCTTAATTACTGTTTTTAACCTCTGCAAAAGCATCCTTGCATGACAAGTGCAATTTTATGAGCAATGTTTGTTTAAATAGCCAAGCATGAACTATAAATTTAGCATGAAAACATTGCATCATCATCATCATCAGAAATGACCAAGTTTTATGTTTATCGTTTTGGTAATGTTGTCAATAAGCATAATAAAAGTTATAATAAGTTTAAAGTAAAAAAAATCTTACCTTATCCAAGCAAGTAGGTTGAAAAATACCAATGATCAATTGAAATGCTATTGTTTTTTATTTGTTTCTGATTAGAGTAGATTGATCATCTGATCATTAATTTATTAATAAGCAATCGGTTGTGAATTATTTCTTGTTGGAATGTATTTTATTTTCATCCGAACAAATTGGAATCCCTAAATATGGAAAAGTAGTCACGAGTCAGTCAGTTGGACGTCAGAGTTTGTGAAAAACGCTAATTTTTGCTTAGCATAAGTGAAATTGTGTTACGACCACGGTCGTACAACGACCCATCTATCCTTTCAGGTCATTGCATCCTGTATCATCGACAATCCATTCATTCATTCACTCACTCATTCATATTGCTGTTGTATTCTGCCTGCATTTGTTGCCAATTTTGTTGAATTTTATTCTTTCAAAAGCTCGGCATATTTTACCAACAAACTTATCATGCTTATATAAGCACGATTAAGCTTGATGTTTTTTTTTCTATTTAAATTTAATTGTAATGTACACACACGCACACAAGTATGTGTATATGTGTATATTCATTTCAAATATATAATTTTGCATGTAATATAATTGAAATTTGTTGTATTTATGTTATATTTAGATTTATATATATTATGTCCATTATATTTAAATATAATTCAGTAATCAGTGACTTTTTGCTTGTGTTTTTTAAAATGTTTTTTTACATTTTTGAAATATTTGTTTGCAGGATATGAGATAATAGACTGAATTGGTTTGTACAGTGTTTAAAATGTTATGAGTATTTATTTTCTTTTTGTTTTTGCAATAATTGTCTCGAAACAAATTTGCCTGTTGTTACCAGAGGTGAATGCATAATATTGATTACCAGCATAAGCTACACATCGGTTTTTGTTTTTTTAATTATTATTATTTTGAAAAAAATGTATATATTTTCTTCTGATTTGTCAGTTGATTTGTTTGAAAATTGATTAATGCGTGCATGACCATGGCCGACTGCATGCATGAACATGTAGTGATGAACATGTAGCAGTTGTTTTTTTCTTGTTTCCAGTTGTCGACTACATAGAACCGAATGGTATTTTTGGTACGTGAACGGACTGAAACAATGAAAATCACGACAAATGCAATAAATGGATACGGTGGAAGAAAAAATTAGCCTAAAGGGGGTGAAATTGCCGCTTTTTGCAAGGGTAGACATTTTTTTCCACTGACTAAGCATTTTTGAAAGAGGTGTTTATTTATTTCAATTTGCAATTCTTTAAATTTTTAAAATGAATTTATTTTTTAAAATATTTCAAAAATTAAAATGACAATAAACTGCTTATTATTTTCTGGTTGATAAGTTGAATTGAATTGAGAATTGAGCACGCATTTTCGATAGTAAAATGGAAAATAAATAGGTGAATAAGTTAAATTTGGAAATATTATTATTGCTGGTCAACGTATGCGATGTTTTGAATAATAATAATAATAATAATAATAATAGGCAATTATATTAGTTGAATGAATTGACGTTACGGCGAGTTGCCTTTAAGACAACAAGTGTATGTAGTTTGTAGTAGTTGGTGATGATGAATAATATTTTAATTTTCCTTTACAATATTCCTCTTCACTGATATTAGTTGGTGGTACAACAGGAAAGGAAAATCAAATTGTTCTGTTTTTAATAAAGCAATGTTGGTAAAAAAAACATTTTTTCAGTTGTTAATAAACAAGCGGTAAAAATTATCAAACATAAATCTTATTTTTACACTGGATAAAATGTTCCATAACACAGAGAGAGAACAGAGTTGAAAAGAAATAGAAAATGAGATTTTGGAAAAAACAGATATGCATGGTGGAAACAGCAAACAGAAAATGCACAAATATAATAATAATAATAAGTTTGATGGAATGGATAAAAAATGAATATGTTAACAACAATATCCGAATTGTCTGCAGAACTTTGCGGTTCCCAGTCACACATTCATGGCATGATGGACCAGTCGACCGTCAGAATCGACCGGTGTGTAAGGGTTGCGATTTGGCGACGATTCGTAGCATGAATCGAAATCGAATGCACCATTATTGACCGTTGTTGTTGTTGTTGCAGTGTGTGGGTAGAAGTTGGGCACAGCTCCGTTGTCGAAAGGTCCGGCAAGGCTGCATTTCGAAGAAAGCGTATTCTGCTGTCGCATGTTCAACTGATCCCGTCGTCTTTTTTTTGCCCGTTGCAAGCACAGCACAACCGTGGTCAACACGGTCAACAAGCCGACCATGCTCAACGCCACAGTTGTCACTGTGGACGTGTCCAGGGGTTGGGTTCGATTTTCGTCGAAAACGCTCAAATCGACTTTACGATCCAATCGTTCCACATCATACGGTGGACTGTTCTTCTTGTTGGTCAGCTGTTGCTGTTGAGCATTGACGGCCGGTACCCGTTCTTTTTTACCATTGCTATCGCTTTTTCCCTCCTCGTCGACTGTGCTTTGGTTCAATTGTTCGCTGACAAGTTCTCCAAACAATTGTGGGTTCTTTTCCATCAATTTTTTCACCATATCAATCGACACACCCGGTATACGATTTGCGATCAACTGTTGTATTATCGATCGCGGTATTTGATTCAGATCAATCTGCTTCAGGTTGTTCATATTCAAACCGAACAACAAATCCCCACTGTTGGTAGTTGTTACGTTGTTGTTGTTGTTGTTTGATTTTGTTGAATCAGATGTCGAATCTGAACCTATTAACATGCTCAAATATCGTTGACGTAGCTGTTTCGTCTCCTCTTTGCTCAAGCCGAGCACCGGATTGCCACGCAATATGTCGTCGATTAATTCAGTTGGAAATGACGATCCTGCAGACATTATTGCATCGTTGTTGTCGTTCGTCGTAAGCTGCAGCAAATGTTTTGCTGTTGTCGAATCGGTTAACAGAGATTTTGCATAATTTTCGACCGTCTTCTTCAACACTGCCGGCGGTACACCTGGAATTTGTCCTCCTCGAAGAACGTAACTGATCAACTCTGGGGGGATGTTTTTCAACGATGGTTGAGTTGCCGTAGCGGAAGCTGTTGTCTGGGGTAGATTTTTCAGCAGCGTTGGAATTGTTTTCAAAATGCTACTCAAATCCTCTTTCGACTTCTCGCCGACCAACAATCTGGCCAACGGTGTAGTAATTTGATCCAGTGCCGGAAAAATGCCCAAACCTGACTGAGGAACTTCTTTGCCACTGGAAATTTCTTTGCTCGCCGCAAGCAGACGACTCAGCAAGCTCAAAGCGCTCTCTTCTGATTGGCCAGTCTCTTTGGCTTCTACAATAGCAAGCAATCAGTGAGTGATCGAGCAAATTTCACGCTCCAAAACGGACTCGAATAGTGTCCAGGCTGTGCGATTTGTGCTCACTTACTTGCCATAGTTTCGTTGACTTGAGCAAGCATCATTTGTTTCAACGATTTGCCTTTCAATGCTGACGGATATTGACAAACAACATCCGGTTGATCTGGGAAAAATGTGCGCACATTTTGTGTTGTCAAATAGCTCACCAGCCAAGCTATGGAACTACTGCAGTTGAGGGGATTTCCTGAAGAGAAAATGAAAACAATTTAATTTCCAAATACAATTTGAACACTCGCCACTTTTTTCACAGTTCACAAAAAAAATTGCCTCGTTCGTAGTCTACCTTGCAATAGTAGATTGGTAATTTTCGTTTGAAATGTGCCTTGGTCGATGTTACGTATCCGATTGTTGCTCAGGTCGAGCCAGAATAGGCGATTCAAGTTGTGAAACACTTCGACGGGCAGGATTTCCAACAAATTGTCACTCACATCTAGCATGGTTAGCAGAGGCATCGTCTCGAAGGCCCCTTTTTCAATTTTTAATATTTTATTGGAACGCAGTTTCAGTTGTTGCAGATTCGGCATGCCGGATAGCATACCTTGGTCTGTAAAGAAAGAAATTTAAAAACAACTGTATTTGATTCGATGGGAATATATGTTCTTTTTTCTTTTGCAACATTATTTATTCAGCACATTTATGATGTCAGATGGAAACTTTAATTAATTACATTTAGAAAGAATTCATCACAACTTCCAGTGTAAAATTTAACAATCACGTAGGATTATGCGGGAAAAAAAGAAAACAGATAATTTAACTTTAATTATTATTAAAATATTTTTTTAGTTTGCAAATCTAATTTTGAAAAAAAAACTGTCAGCTATGTTTATGCATTTGATGACTAATTTGTGTAATCGAAACTTACCAATCTCATGCAGTTGATTGTTGGTCAGTATTAATGTATTGAGATTCGGAAGTTGGTCGAAGGCATTTTTGTAAAGTTCTTTGATTTTGTTGTTGGCTAAATTGATCATCCTTAATTCACTGTTGTCACTGACTGCCATCGTTTCGACTATTTGAATTTCATTGTTCTGCAAATGCAATTCTTTCAATTTTGCAAGATCTTTGAACGACGAAGCATTCAGCTGAAATGAACGAAAAATGAGCGTGGCATATAAATTCAACAAATACAATTCAACAAAATTGATCGTTCCGATCATTTTACTTTGTTCAATTTGTTCCAACTGAGGTCGAGAATTTCTAAATTTTCAAACTGTTGTATGGGATTCGTTTCCATCGTCGTAATTGCATTTCTTGTCAAATTTAGCACTTCGAGCTTGGGAATATTCATGAAAGCCAGTGGCATCACTGCGGCTATTTTATTCCCGCCCAAGCGTAAATCCCTCAATTCTGGCATGTTCATGAATTGTAAATTTGGAATTTTGTCGATAAGATTGTCACTCAAATCTACAACCCTGAGCTTTTGAAAGCTTCGTAAATTTTGAGCTGGCACTTGGGTCAACTGATTGCCGGACAAATCCAACAATTCCAAAATGCTTTTCACTTCGTTCAGTGAATTTCTGCAAAATTAGAATCACATTTGCCAAACTGTGCTAGTCTTATTATTTTGAATCGGGTAAATTCTGTGAAAAGTGTGAAAATTGGAATACTTACGATGAAAGGGTGGAGATTTTGTTATTTTTGGCGCGAATCACTTTCAACGCTTCGTTTTGTTCGAATGCGTATTCAGTCAAATCCACGAGCGCGTTATTGCTGATGTCGATTTTTTCCAAATTTTTCAACGCCTTCAACGGTGGTATTTCAGTAAGCGAATTGTTTGCCAACAACAATTCTTTAATGTAAGAAGCTTGTTTCCCAAAAGCATCTTCTTCAATCTGTAAAAGACAAACAAAAATCAACTCATCAGAAATACTTATCTGATCAGATAGATGATTGAATTTTTGAAATGATCAAGTTTATTAATATATCCGTCTGTTTGTCTGTATGTGTTTTTACATTTACATTTTTGCAAGAAATGTTGTCTCACTCATAACACAGTAACAGTAGTCGCTCAGCGACAAAAAATGAATTGTTCAACGGAAAATTTTTAATGAAATGTACAAAAGTCAAGTGGAGATACTACTTACTTTGTGAATATTGTTGCTGGACAAGTCGAGTCTCTTGATGGCTAACGAAGCGAATGAGTTGGCTTCCAAAGTACGGATATCACTGTAACGCAGTGTTAAACTTTCGATCGTTTCGCTGTGTACGGCCAGAGCTTCTACAACTTTGCCAAGCGTCGCACCGGTGCATTGTAATGCGATACCGTGATGCAGATTGTGACATTGACAAAGCGAATTGATAGTTATTGGGCAAGTTTGACTACAACGGACGACCAGAGAGATCAATGCTAACGCTAATAAGCGTTGAAAGAGTTTTCCAACTGCTGGATGATAATTCATAAAAACACGGATGACCAGTGCCTAGCAGACGATCCACTACTGGTTAGTGGGATGTATCGTTTGCTAGCTCGATGATGGGACGACCTTTCTGGCATCAGTCTCTTGAGGCACAGTTTCTGTAAATTTGCATAAAGTCATTCATACTATTTTTACAAGACGAGGAGAATTGTGCAATTTGTATAATTAAATTGATTTACAAGGGTCGTCGCAAGGCACCGGACTCAGCTAAGCAGTGTGTCCCTGCAAGCAGACGATGTAAATGAAAAAAATATGTGTTTGTGGACAGTTTTCTTCTTATTCTGATTGTAATATTCTTTCTTCAATTAGTGAAACAAAAAAGTGGAATTCAAGTGGCTGGCTTTTTCGCCAACCGCTTGTAAAATTGCTTTGTAAGCAGTGTAGTGTATGTGTATAGACTTGCTATGCGTTCACATCGTCATACCGAGGTTCGTGCCGTGTCAAAGACCTTGTCCGGTCGGAACTTGCATGTCCCAAATTTTTACATCACTTTGTAGGTTACCGGCTCAAGCATAGTTTCCACCCACGTTTGTCAAAACGACCGGCACTGCCATTCAAATTATTGCATCAAGCTTTTTAAGTGAACAATAATGAAATGAAATGATTTTCAATTGGTCAGCCGTTCATCTACTTAACAGTGCATCACAATCAATTAACCGTATCAACAATCACAAATTAACATATCATACAAATAAGATATCAACATGCAATGGTTATATATATTTATTTATTTATTTTGTTTTGTCGTATGCTGAAATGTAGATGAATTAATGATAATTAATTAGTCTATTTAAATAGCAATTATTGCAATATTTATTTTCATATAATTAGCATTTTATCAAGTAAGCAATTCAAAATCCATATATGTATACAGTAAAATATTGTTAATTTTTCATTTCTTTCTTATTTATTATGCTTCAATAGGATGATAATTCATAATAAAGATACAGTAAAAGAACTGATGACCTTGATGATTGATGGGATGATTTGGGTAGAGAATGGTTTTGTGCATTGATACAAAACCGCTACACTTGGCGAAAGCAAAGGCGGTAGCGCCTGGCGCGACAATCATTGTGTCATGCAGCGACTGTCACTTTAGCATCTGTGTCGCATTTTGGAAATGTTAATTTTTTTGATTTTCCTTTGATTTTTATTTCATTCGTTCATTAACTTCACTAAGAAAGTGTTGGTCAGATGTTTTTATTTATTTTATATTATTTTATTTTTTTTATTTCACTGATATGCACCGATGAATATTTCATTATTTTGCAATAGAATGTGACCTTCCTGATGATTGAATGATCAAATTTTTAATGACTAGCAGAGCTAGCTCATCAGTTGACAACGACAATGAATGAATGAATGAAGGAAGCTTTGGAATGACAATTCTCTGATATTTTCAAAATATATTAATTAATACAATAAAACGGAAATGACAAAAGAGTGAACTGTATATGTTGTTTTTCTGTTCAATTTTTGTTGCATAAATTTATTCTGATGTGCAGGTTTGATTCAATGAATAATAAATTATTCACTTTTTGAAATCATATTTTCAGCATTCTTCAAATCAAAGAAATGATTTTTGTTTATTGTTATTTCATTTATTTTAAGGAATTGTTTTTATTTATTAATTTAAATTGGATTGATTGAAAAGTTGTACATTTTTTTGGATTTTTATCTGCTAACTGTTAGAGCATTTCAATGTTAAGTGTTTTGCTTTTATTATTTCCAACAGTGCATGATGCGTGTTTTATAAAAGATAAATAAATAAATTTCTTGCTAATTTATTTTTAAATTTTAAATTTTTGCCAAAGAAGTTTAATCATTTATCAAAAGAAAGCATGATTATTGCTGATTGATTAAGTTAACACGTCACATGGGCAAGCAAGGTCAAATTTGAGACAACTTTTCGCTTTTCTGAACTGTAATTCCTGACTTGGCAATTATTTTGAAATTTTATGCAAAATTAAGACATCATTTTTTCCATTTATTTATTTAATAATTAGCTGTAAATGAGCATTTCCTTTTTGCATTATTATTTAATTAAAAGCAAAACTTGTACTGCTGATTCAACACGTCACGTATGTTATAATTAATTGAAAAATATTTTTCACTTGAAATTGTCGATTTTATCAGTGTTGTGGTTCTTAAATTTACAATTTATTATGCTATACTAGTCGCGCTGTAATCTTTATTGTTGTTGTTGTTTTGGTGCATTTTCCCACTTTATCACGGGTAATGGTTTTGAAATTTACATTTTTACTTAAATGTTCATCTGACCCATTCAGCCATTGGGTAAATACTTTATCCAACGTTAGCGCTTACATGGTTCATTCTGTTTTGAGTCAATACATGTTGCCCTACATGTTTGCAAGTCAATAAAAGCGGACTTTTGCTTTCTTTCGCACGTTCATTTAAACTTTCAACTTCAGTCAACTTCAAACTTGCAATAAGCATCTTTCTGATGTTAAATATCTTTCATTTAATTTGAAGTTTTATTATTTACATGAAAATTCATATTTGTCCAGTGAAATGCTGCATCTTATAAAAACTAATGCATATCATAATTTAAACGTAAATTTTTGCATAAGTAGTATGTTTCAAAAAATGAGAAAGTATTATGTAGTTATATCATCGTTTAATTATTTCACTGTGTAAAAACTGTTTAATGTGTTCGATTTTATTTTATTTCTTTTTTAAAAATATATTTTGTTAATGGAAAAAGAAAAACACTGAGCATTTGATCAATGTGAAATAACAATGAAATTCAAGTGTTGTGGATTTTACGGGAAATGATGAAGTGAAATTTGCATTGAGAAATAATAGTTCGTTTTGGTAATGGGCTGAAAAGAAATTCTCCATCATATAAATAAAAATTAAAAAAATATATATGTATGAAATATGTATGTATGTATGTATGTATGAAAGAGTGTTCTTTTTATGGTAAAGTCAGAACCACCAATACCACGGTCGACTGAGGTAATAGGGTTGAGTAGTTTGACTGTGCACTGTGGACATGGGTACACCGGGCGATGGGTAAGCAGATCCGGGATTGCTTCGGATTCCTGCACTTACTGTTGAGCCAAGCCTGCGCTGATCGTCCAACAGTTCTTTGTCTTTTCGACGTCTCTTGCTGACAAAATATCTCACCAGCATCAAAAGTACAAGTGCAACCATGAATATGCTCAATATGACTCCTGGAAATAAATATTTTTTCAATAAAATAATAATAGCAACAACAACAACAACAGCAGTGATTAGCAGATTTATTTTTCTTTCCTTCTTACCCAGAATCATTGCTGCTAGGTGCATGCGAGCTTTGCGTTGTTCAGATTCTTTAGCCGGATTTTGCTTGTCCACTTCTATAGGCAAAGGCTTTGTTGGTGTCGATTCAGAATTGAGCATTCGAATTGGCCATCCGGCCATGGTTGTAGGCTTCTTGCATACTGTTGGCGGATTGCCGGGCGCATCGATTACAATGTCCGGATTTTCATTCAGCCAACGTTGCAACCAATTCAACGATGAATTGCAATTCCATGGGTTTTCTAATGTAAATTTTTTTAATATTAAATGCAAACAAATCCATACTGAGAATTGATCATGTGAGTTGGAATTTAATTTGTGATTTATTTTTTTTTATTTTGACTTGAATTAATTGTTTGTTATTAATTGAATGAATAATAACGCAGCTGTCGCAATTCCAACACTCAGAACTGCCGCGAGCGTTGTTTGACAGTTTCAAGTGCTTGCTTGTTCACGGATAAACATTTGCACAGTTGTAATTGTAATTGTTGTTAACATGTCACTTCAAAGATTTTGTTTGGTATAATAAACAATGAAGTATAAAAAAAATAAGCATATTGTCTCAACAAGGCTTCTACACTCTAGTTAGTGTGAATGAAATGCAATCAATGCCTGTCCGCTATTTTCTTTCATTCACTTGTTGTAATTTGAACTAAAGATACATTGTCTGCCGTGGTTTAATTTTCATTACGTAGGTGAATTTACGTTTTACAGATGTTCACTATTATTATTATTATTATTACTGAATGGAAAAGTAAAAGCAAACGTTTGTGGATTGAATTTTACGTTGAAATTGAATGGAAATTCCTTACCGTATAAATAAATGACCCGACCGTTGGCGGTTGTCTGCTTTTGGAGGAAGGTACGATGAAAAGTTCTCTCGTGCAATATTTGTATTTGATTTTTGCTCAAATCGAGATGCCTGAGCGAAGGCAGTTCTTCAAATGCCCTGTCTTGTACAGTAGAAATTTGATTACCTTTCAAATCAAGCGAATACAGCTCAGATAGACCTCGGAAAGCGTTCTGCGGGATACTTAAAATACAACATACAGTTTTGATCATGCCGTGTGTGTGTGTGTGTGTGTTGTAATGATGGGGGCAGTATGATGTAGAGATTGGGATTTTCACTTACCTGTTCAGCTTGTTTCTGCTCAGCGCGATCACTTGGACTTTGGGTATTGTTTGCAAAGTGCCCGGCTGGATGTGAACCAGCTCACAGTTGGCCATTTCGAGTCGCACCAAATTTTGCACAAAGTAAAAAGCGTCGACCGGCAAACTTTGGATGGGATTGTTGGCAATGGCGAGCACCTTCAATCCGCTCACGGATCGGAACATGTCGGCTGGGATGGTTTGGAACCGATTCGAACTCAAATACAAGTACATCAGATTGGGCGTGCCGGCGAAAGCGGCCGCTTCAATCGACTGAAGCCGGTTCACTTCCAAACTGAGCGATTTCAGCTTGGCAAAACCCAACGCGTGCGGTGGAATGGAGCTGATTTGGTTGGCGGCCAGCGACAGATCTTCCAACGCGTGCAGCTTTTGCAAAGCGCCGGCTGGTAGAACGCGCAAGTCGTTTTTGTCCAAATTTAACTCCGCTACCATGTTCAAACCCAGAAAGGCGTTGTCGTCGAGTCGTTGAAGACCGTTGGCCGAGAGGTCGATTTTCTTCAACCATCCACGACTGTGGAATGTAGCGAAAGCGGCGGCTGGCAAGAAGCGGATGTTGTTGTTTGCCAGACTGATGCTGATGAGCCGTTGCAATTTGGGAACCCCGGCTTGGGGTATCGAACTGAGTAGATTGTTCCTCACCGACAGTTCATTGAGCGTTGTGATTGGCAAGCCGTTGAACGCATCCGGATCGATGTCGGTTAAATTGTTGTTGACCAATTCCAAACGTTTGACGCGATATCCGACCAAAGCTCCGGCCGGCAATATGTTGATCGGAGTGTTGCTGATGATCAGACTGTCGATCAGTAGGCCGTTCAGTGGACCCAACGCTTGGCATACTGTGTACAAATTTGGAACCCGGTCGCAGATGATGTTCACTGGTTCGTAGCGTGTTGTGCGACAAACGCACGGCGGCCGGATATTGGCCGGACACAGCGCCCGAATCCCATGATTGGCCAACAAGATACTGACGACAGAGATTAACAAACCGACAGCGGCGCTGAATAAGCGCATCAGCTATGCAGAAGTATAAATTAATTTCATCTACATTTAAAAAGAAAAATTAACAACAAAGAACACCAGAATCGAGCATGAAAAACGATGACGCAACAACGTAAAATACAATCGTATATATGTATATTCAGAGTATCGGAGAAAGTATCGGAACGACAATCAGACGATTTTCACAACAACGTTATTATAGCTGTTCAGTCAGTCGTGTGCTGTGGCGATGAATGTTTGCTTTAGCTCGTCGTCGACTGTTTTCTCCAGTCAATAATGGGCTTGTTTGTTCGATGAATCGTCGTCAGTTGGTCTGGTAGAATGGGTTTTTGCCGGCCAGTCGTGGGCAAGGCTTGCTTGGGAAATAAGCTGAACACGTTGGGGGGAAATAAATCCACGTAGGTGTGGCGCGCGATTGGGAACCACTCGACAATGTCGACGTCGATTGGCCAACTTTACCGCGAACTCAACTGTGCCCCTCTCGAGTGCTTGTTTGCTTGTACCGTTCCGTTCTCACGCCACTGCGTCCGTGTGCAAATAATAATAACAACAACGAATCTTTCCTTTCATTTTCTTTAGCTGTAATTTTTCGGCCTTTTTGCTTGCTATTTTTTCAGTTTTAGTTTTCATTTCCAATTGCAAAAAGTCACTTATACGCTTGTTCAATTAATTAATTTGCTCACCTGCTGCTATTTAATTAATACGTAGAAATGGACAAATGATGCTCAAGTATTAATTTGTTTTTTCTATCAGGAATCAGTGTTTATTTAATAATTTGCGGTTTGTAAACTACGTTTATTGTCGATTAATAGTTAAAATCGTTGAAATTTATGAAACACCGAAATAAACAAACAGAAATAATATTCATTATTTAACTAAAGTTTATTTTTTTTACTTATTTTCATACGGTTTATGTTGTAATTATTAATTTTGTTCAAAAAAGTCGACAATATTGGAGTAGATTTTTTGTTGAATATTTATTTTTCAATATTGAATATTGTCACAGTGAAAAAGCGAGAAGCAATGTCTTATAAAAAAATATTAAACGACTTAAATGTTGTAACAATAAAATTATTTTTCAGAACTGTGTTGTCCTTCACCTACCGAAGCGAATGATCAATGTTGTAAGTGCTTTTCATACAAACAAAAGGAGAGGAAAAGCTAACCAAACAAGCAGATTAACTGTTTTAAAATATTCTCCCATCAATTAGTATAATTTTTTGACAGTGAAAAAGCATTTTGATTTACAAAAAAATATGAAAAACAAAATTAATAATTTGAATTGTGTCGTTTTTTGTTTAGATCGACAATTTTCGAAACTGAAACTTGCCGAAACCGTCGACACTGTTGGTGTCAAAAGTTTTTGGGATGAGACGGAAAGTTCGAGTCGATCGACCACTTTTCGTGAAATTTGCCAAAACGATGCCGACTCGTCACCAACCGACGATCACAGCGTTGATCAAGCTTGCAAATTTGAATCCGACGCCGGTACAGTATACATATGCAAGCTTTCTAATTTTTGTAAAATATTATTCACTTTTTTATTTGAATTAAATTTTGGATAAAGAAGAAGTTAATTCATCACTCGATGATCACATTTATTGCAAGAATGTCTGCTGGCACAGTTTCAACTTCTTTGCATTACACTTGAGCGGATAACTTTTGTTTATAACTCGCATAGTTTTACTCTCTTGAAAATTCTTCGAGTAGAATTCTTGTCCTGTGGAAGTTGTCCGAAGTTGTAGAGCAAATATGAATAATTAGAACAGACATACAGCGCTTTTCCACTTTCTTAGTGATAAATTATTGTGAAAAATACTTCTCCCTCTTCGAGTTTGAAATAGCTTTTAAAAAACAAGCCAAACGGCTAAACAGAATATGATTTGGTTTTTTTTTGTTCATTCCAAACTGTATATTGTTCAATATTTTAATTAGCATATTCGTACGAGGAAAGCGGTTCAATTGTGACCAACTTCTCCAATGATGACGACGATGAAGAGACGTTCATTGTTGTGGATCACAAGGAACATTCACTGTTTGACGAAATCTTTTCAATATTCAACTCGGCTACTGTATCTCTGGCTGAGGAGGTGGTCGATTCTGCACAGAATTCAGATTTAATTCAAAAAATGTCCAACCAGATGGTCAGTATCTGTTGTCTGTTGTTTTTCATGTTTATTTTACCAAACTTCGCCACATTTGTCATTATTTTCACCAGATGTGCGCTGTGAAATTCACATTTCACAAACTTCGGCTGCGTATGTCGTTGATTGGTCTTCTTTATCGAATCGACATGTGCAGTCCCGTAATCACGGTGAAGGATATTGAAAAAATTCCATATCGTGATTTTTACAAACTTTTCTCTCAAAAAGGTACTGTAACTGTTGTTGTTTTTTCTTTATGTCAACCATTTTCAATTATTGCTTTTATTTAATTTCTATTAATTGATTATTATTATTATTGTTTCAATCAGAAAACGACGAACCGACACTGATGACCACAGTTGAAAATTCAACATCAGAATATTCATTGAACGTGACAATCAAAAACGAACAAATAAATTTGAATCTTTGCCTTGTCGAAGCGAACGTGTCGAATGTGCAAATGCATCTGAGCAGCGACAATTTGGCCAATTTGTCCGCGTTTGTACAAGATTACAGTTCCACTGATCAGTTGAGTCAAATGCGAGTGAAACTCTGTTTGAAAAATGTACAATTGTCAATTTTTGATCCAAGAATCCCGGATCCAGTGTACATTCTACTCGATTCAGGATGCATTTTGCAGGGTCAGTGGAGTAAGTATCACAGACGAGCGTTGTCGTCTTCATTCATTCATTGGTCAATCGTTCTGATTGGTCAGCATTTAGATTTATTTATTTTTCTCCATTTTTATGAATTTTGAATTGATTGATTTTATATTCTTTTTTTTTCTTTCTTAATTTGTATTTCATTTCAGGAAAAATGGCAATTAGTACATTGAAGCAGCTGAAACGAAAATCAGAAGAAATTGAAACTCTTCGCAAAGAAAATGCAACTCTGAAGAAAAAGCTTGATGAAGCTTTAAGGACAATTGAAAATGCAAACAAAAAATAACCAGTGCCTTTAATTTTTTTTCTTCATCTATTCATCATGATTTAAATTAATTAATTGATTAATCTATTTGTACGCTCGATATTAATCTATTTTATTTGATGCGCATTTAAAAAGTTCATCGGTGGAATAATCAATTTTCCTAGTAAATGCGACGTTTTATTTGAACACGCCATCTTTAGAAGTTTCATTTAAAAAATAATATTTTTAACTTGGCAATATGACATCAATTTTGTTGAGCAAATTCAAATTTTTTTATTCTTCACTTTATTAACAACAACGAAGAACATTTTTCAACACCTGATAAGAGAGAGCATCACATGAAAATTTGATCCTCATCTTCCTCAGATTCATCCAAATAATCTTCGCCATTATCAAAATACGAATTAACGTAATCATGATCCTATACAGAAAAGTATTTGGAATATAATTTAAAAATAACGTTATCCACAATTACCTCCGGTTCTTCCTCGTCGGCCATATCCTCAGAATCGGAACCATCTTGAACAGTCGGATTTTCTGGATCTTTTTTGTCTTCTGCATCAACAACAAATTTCTTTTCTTCAATTTCATCCACTTTCAAATCCTTAATTTCAAAAATTTCAAAACAAATTATCATCTATTCAAAATCGAATTTCCACATATATTATCATTCAACTTATTGAATGTAACATGCAAATCTGAACATCTAAATTGACTGATTTTAATACTTGCACAAAGTAAAAATATAAACATACTGCTGATTCAATATAATATGGCTCATTTTTCGCACGATATTTGAAAGGAGCTTTGTTTTCTTCAGAAATCAATTCATTCGGAAACAACTCATCATCTGAAAAACTTTCTCATTTCTTTTTCTATTTACACACATTCACGAAAAACATACATGCCGGCAACGTCCGGCCAAGACCAAGTCCATTTTCATTCTGTCCATCATCATTTGTCGATTTCAGCGTTGAATTATAATAAATTTCCGCTTCCGCATTCGAGCGAATAGTTTGTCGAATCTGTTCTATGCGAAATGCCATATACGCATTTGAAGAACTGAGCGTTATTGGAAGCGGTTTATTTTTAAGAGACTGAAATGCAACTTTTAAAAATGTTAATTGACAAATAAAAACATAACAGTAACACATTTACTTGTAAAAAAATCAAAATTTACTGGAAAATTGCTATCGTCTAATTTTTTGGCATATTTGTTTAATTCATCTTCGGTAATTTGAAATTCATTGCATAACATTCGTCCTACCGACAATTCTGGAATTTTTCTGCGGCCCATCCTAATGAAAATATAATAAATTTTAAAGAATGTATTTCAAAGAAAAATTTTGAAAAAGCAAAACAAAATAATACTTGCACAATTGTAAAGTAAAAACATGCATTTTTCCATAATACAAAAAAATGTATGAGAATAACTAACAACAAGTTAATTAAATGCTTTTATAAACATAAAATGAAATAAAACATAAAAGTCACTCACGATAAAAAAATTATATCGTGTCAGAAGTACGTACAAATATGACAAAATATGCATGCCGTGAATGCAAACTATGCTGCTATAATGAAAGCATTAAAATTCTTATCGTTACAAAATTTCGCATTAAACGTTATTATTAAAATTTAATTAAGAAACAAAATGCTTTTCAATTTTGTACAGTTTTAAAAATATTAAACAAAACAGCTACGATGAAAAAAACAACAGTACTAAAAATTCCAAAACGATGATTCTAAAACAGTGCATAAAACAAAAAGTTTTAGTAACTGGGCAAAACTTTAACTAATTATATCCCAAAAAATGAGAATTTACTTACTTAAATATTTCAACCGAAAAAACAAACGCACTTTACACTTCACCTACTACAATAAAAAACATCAAGTATTATTGCTACCGTAATGCAATTTTTACAAAACATTTTCAAACATTGAAATGAAATGCCATTAAAATTCATTATAAGTCATTCATATTTTTAAAATATATAATGAAGAAGTGTTCAGAATTTTGATATTATTATTTTTTCATTTCTGTTTGATATTTTATTTCTTTTTCACAAGTTCATAAAATCTGAAACGTGAAAATCATTTATACTTAAACATTTTAGTAAAAAAACTGTTGTAATTTTGACTGTACATTAAACTTGACCATTTTTTGATTTTATCGTTTATGCGCCTATTTTGTTGTTTATATAGCTCACCACTGACTGATTTCATGTTATTATGACTTCAGCGAGTTTTCTTGATTACATATATAGAAGTGTTCCTATTCATAAGATGTTCGCTGATGGATGGGGAAATCCAGCCGATTTGATCAAGTATGGAGCATCAGATTACCAGTTGCTTTCGTAACTCAATTCTATTTTACTGAACAAGTGAAATTGTTTATTTTCAAATAAAGTAAATGAACTTTTCCAAAATATGTGAACTATATGTTTTCTTAAGACAAAAGTGGTCTTATTTTTTATTTATTGATTATCTTACATTTATTGAAAATGTAAAATTGTAATTCTTTTTATTTGTCATGTTCACAGGCATCTATCAATTAAAACGATTGTGAAATGTAAACAAAATTGATCTTCCGTTTGATTTTCTCAGCTGAATATGTTTTTATTTTAAAGAATGAGCTTAGTTTTCTTTATACTTTTCATTTCTAGCAAATTCATTTTTTAAAAGTTACAAATATGTATAGTGAAATATTGATTTTTTTATTCAATCATATCAATAGTTTCATATTTGTTTATTATGTTAACAACTATATGATCGATTTTTCAGTAAAACATTAGTAAATTAGTTTTCATTTTTCCCTATTTTAGTAAAATGTGACAAAAAATAATTATATTGAACATTTTTTAGACTTATTAAATTTCGTCGTGAAATGGTGAAACGAGATGCAGGGGTTTTTCTTAACGATTATTGCCCGTCTATCAAAGATGCCGTAGTTGAATATTTCAGTTTTATTTCAAACAATTTATTTGAGAATATTTTTAGAAAATTATTGAAAATAATTCATTTATGATTTACAGTGGTGAATTTGAAACTCCTGTTGTTAAATTACTGCCAGAATTAGTGCCACTGCCCGTGCGATATGCTCAGTTTGAGATGATTTTACCAAAAGAGAAACAAGCAAACTCCTGTCCTCTGTGCATTCACATGGCTGGAACTGGTGACCACGTGAGATATTTTTTTTAATTTTTAACATTTTTTGGTATAAATGAAAGTAAAAAATGGTAATATGTAGACATGCTTTGTAATGTTCATTATTCAAGGGTTTTTGGCGACGCAGGAAATTTTTAGCTCTTCCATTGGCTCAACAAATGGGAATTGGGTCTGTTTTACTGGAAAATCCATTTTATATCCTTTCATTTATTATTTTTATATTAAAAAAGTTTTTTTTAATCAATTAATCTATTTCCTTAACTTCTGAAATACACATGGTTACCGGAAGCCCGCAGAACAGAGGTGTAACATTTGATTTTGGTTTTTTCTTTTTCAAAATAATTCAATACGATTTCCGTTAGGCGTTCGTGCTTACGATATGTTACTGATTTATTTGTCATGGGTGTTTGCCTTATATTCGAATCGGCGGTTCTGCTCAACTGGTTGATCAAGAAGGGAAACTGGCCTTTAGGCCTTACTGGCATTTCCCTTGGCGGTCATGTATCACAAGTTCCTAGCAACATTTACACTGACAGTAGCACTTTAATCAACTTTTTCAGATGGCCTCTTTGGCTGCTGCGTGCTATTCAAAGCCTGTTGCTATAGTGCCATGCCTTTCTTGGACCACTGCTTCGGCCGTTTTCACGCAGGTATCTCTTGTTGAATGATCTTCATTTTGTAAATTTCACCATACCAGGGTGTCATGGCAAGGGCTATCCCTTGGAATACTTTGGAAAAGCAGTGTACAGATGAATTCGGTTCCAGTGAAATATACCACCTTTTATCATCACAATACTGGGATGTAATACGTTGGGCTATTTTGAATGTTACTTTTGAATAGCAGCGTTCACTTTTAGGACAGTGTAAAAATAAATTCGGCCGAAAATAACTTTCGTGCTCAAAAAGTGAGCTCAAATGAGAATTGCATTATTTCTAAAAGTGATTTTTTGGCGTCAATTCTTCATTTCAGCTTATGCATGTAGTAATGGACGAATTTACGCATTTGGGAAAATTTTCCAATCCCATCGATCCGAGTTTAGCAATCGTTGTGGCAGCTTTAAATGATGCCTACGTACCACGCTCTGGTGTTGCCAATTTGAATTCCATTTGGCCCGAAGCAGAAATTCGTTACGTCAATACAGGACACATTGGAGGCTATCTATTCAGACAGAGTGAATTTCGGTACAGAATGGTGAATTATTATTCTCATATAAATGTAGTCATTTTGAATTATACAATTTAGACTCGCCATATCTGATGCACTGCAGAGAGCAGCTGCCAAATATGAAGTAGTAAGTGGAAACGTTGTGAAACGTTAAAAGCTGACAAAAATCTCTTATTTACACCACTTGACAATGTTATCCATTTGTGATGAACAAAGAATCAGAACATTTACTTCTTTAATGATGAAATGATTAATTTATAATTATTGACTTTATTGATTAAAAAAGTTTTACTACTTTGCACCAATGAGAGTAAGTGAAAAACAATCAAATATGAAAATTAAGTTGAAAAACGCGTTTTTCACGTGGAAAGATAAAATCAGATTCACTCTCGATCTAAAGATATGGCATCACCAAATTTCGAATAAAGATAAACTTTAAGTTCATTGGCTTTTTCCCTCATTTCACCAATCATTTCAGCCACCAGATCAGTTTCTTCTTTTAATGCTTTATATCTGAATTCTAATTCACTGGATGCGTTTCCTTGATTTAAATGAACAAAGCAATCACCAAACGTCATTGGAATTGAATCGTTCTCATCAAGTAATAGTATCTCGTCGGAAGCATCTTTTAAACAAAGCAAGAGAGCTTCCCGTCTGCGAAGGTTTTCTTCATTTCTTTCAAGGCGAGCATTTAATACGGAAAATTCAGCTATCTTCTTTTGATCGCTATCCATAACATTACATGTAATCGGTCTTCCGGACATATTTGATCAATCAACAAACAATTCGAAATGAAACAAAGAGTTTTCCTTAAAATAAAATGTAAATGAAAAAGCACGTGTTGACTATAAATTCTTAAATTAAAATATTAACAAATTAGAACTGACGATAAGATATCAATTCTAATGAAAAGAGCTCATTCAACTCAAAAAGCAAGCATCAATAAAATCGTGTTAAAATTTATATTTTAAATAGCGGTTATTATTGGCAATTACCAGTGTATTAATTTATTGAAATTCTGATGTTGTAATTTTTATTTAAAAAATGATCGCTGAAGCTTCAAAAGTATATTCAATATGATATCACAAACTTGGAATGACCTAATCCATCTACAAAAATGATTTGCAAGACAAATTAAAAGAAATTTCTGTCATGATGAAAGTGATACTATGAAATGTAAGAAAACAATTTATTTGTTATTATGTAATTATTTTGCCATTTTTTGATAAAATAGCTGAGTATTAACTCGCCATAAAGCAGAAAAATTACGTCAATGAAAGTTAACTTATTACATGATGTGTTTACATAAATTCCGTACATCTTTTCAATTAGATTTATTTATTTATTTATTTATTTTTATATATTTTTTATGCATTATAACACGCAATAATAGGTACATTTTAGTATACATATTTGAAAAATGAAAGTCAAACTGACATATGTGATAAACATTTGGAGAATCAATTAGGAAGAAGAAATGATACAAATAAATGCAGATACATAATTATAATTATAAATGATTCGTATTAGTATTGTAATAAAGCATTGTACAAATCAATTATTTTATTGTATAATATTTTTGAATATGTGACAATATTACCGTAAACCTGTGTTGTTTATTGTTTTGTAGGAGGTATTGTCCAACTCGGGCTAAATTTGTATTCAATCCAATGAGATAGCGCTATCAACAGCCAATGAGAAGAAGCGGAAAAAATTTAACCCGAGTTAAACCATCCCTAAATATAATTTATACTATAAATAAAAATTAAAGTATTCTAATATTTATTTTATTTTTAAATTCTTTTAATTTTTTCCAATAAAATATCAGTTATATTATTTTAATCTTATTTGCTTTATAGTTTGAGCTTCCAAATCAAATTATTGAACTTTTCTTACTGTAGTACTTAAAGAAATTTTAAACACTCCTGAATTTGCAGTTGTTTTCTGAAAACCATGGTAATTTATTAAATTATTTACGTTTATTAAATGCTTGTTTTATACAATATATATAACTTTTTTAAATGCCATCAAAGCAACTTGTTCGTTTTTATTCTCAGCTTTGTTAAATTTTAATTCTTAACCAAATTAATAATGTTTTCAAGTTCATTTATATTAGTGGTATTTAAATATTTGAATATACTGTTGTCGTCACATTACAGTTCTTTGTTTGAAATAATAAAATGTTTATTTCTTAACATTTTTCTTCATAAGCTTGCTTTGAAATTAAACGTTTCGCTTTGCTTTTTTAAACATAGATGTACGTTACTTTATTTTCAATTTCAAGTTTTAAAGTATTGTAGTGTCCTAATTTTGTTTCTATAACATAATATGCATGTTTTTATGTAATTAAAAACAGCTTTGTTGTAGTTGAAGTAATAACTTGCTTAAGTTTGACATATAAAGACAAAATTAATTAGATAGATTCGAGTTTATGATAATTTATTTTATTTGATAATTTCAAAACATTTTGTTTTTTAAATAAAACTAACAACAGATATTTGTAGTTTTGTAAATTGTAATTATAAGCTTTGTTGTTAGATTACATGACAGTATGACAAGTTGAAGTAACTGTTCTTATTGTTTATAGGTAAATCCAATCAATCCCAAACCGTTTTTGATTAATTTAACAGGCAAACCAGTCATTGTAAAATTAAAATGGGGTCCAGAATATAAAGGTTATCTGATTTCAACAGATAATTATATGAATGTGCAATTAGCGCACACAGAAGAGTATACTAATGGTACTTTAGCAGGAAATCTCGGCGAAGTGCTTATTCGGTAATTTTAATTTTTGCTTTTGTCAGTGCATCATTGAGAGTAATATTTTTTAAGTTGCAACAACGTGTTATACATTCGCGGAGTTGAAGAAGCAGAAGAAGGCGAAATGCCAGAATGAATTTTATATTTGAGTATTTTTGTTAAGAATAAAAGTAACGATCGATGTTTTTCACTTGATTAAACGGCTTCTATAGAAACGTCCCCTTTGACTGCGCAGAATTACGCTGCAAACTCAGTTGTGCGTGCAACTCTATAACAATGCAATTGCAAATTTGCACTACAAAAAACAAACAAATGCAGGCTTCACTTTTATTTCGCAATAACACACCGCGCAATGCAAGACTGAAATTTGACGAAACTAAATCTGGCCGCATGTTCATTACAATGACTAAGCCCAAATATCTACGTAAAAAAGCGGCGGCATTGAAATTCAGAAAAAACTACAATAATCATTAAATACAACTTTAAAAAACGCTTAAAATAAGCCTGCACTTTGCATTGCTCTTCGTTCCGCACTTTGCACTTCATCTCTTCTGACCAGCCGGAGCGGCGGTGATTGGAATTTTTCGTTCGTTGCTGCCTTCAATCGCCTGCTTCGGTGCTGTAATAACTAACTTTCCATCCGGACCCAAGTTGGAGACAAACTGATCCGGCTTAACGCCTTGTGGTAGATAGTAAGAACGAGAAAATTCGCGTTTGACAAAGCCATGCTCATCTTGCTTCTCCTCATGCTTGCCGGTGATGACGAGACGATTGTCGGTAGTTTTCACAGTCAGTTCTTCAGGTTTGAAATGCTTCACGTCGAGCGAAACTTCAAACTTGTTGTCGTTGTTCACCACCTCGGATGCATTTCCGCACATCGACAGCTCGTTCATTGGCACGTTCATCTGGCTCGGCAAACCTCGGTACATGTCATCAAAGCTGCGTATCATGCGGCTCAGATCCTCGAAAAAGCGAGCCGGTCGAGACGACGGCCAAAATGGATCATCAACCCACGGATTATACCACGCAGTCAAGGCCATTTCTACTAAATGTAGTGCCCACCAGCCAAACTCACTGAACGCAATCAAACCAAATGATTGCAGCCGTCAGAAACAACCCTTTATATAAGATCAGTGGTTGATGTGCAAGTACACTTCTGCGTAGAAAATTCTATAATTTTCTATAGTGAACAACACCTTTCGATCACTTTTTTCAAATTCCCTTTAAAATGGTATTTAAAATTTCAAAAATTCAGATAAAATTTATTCTGAGCAAAATATCAACAAACGGTAATTTTTAATTGCAACAATACTTCATCCACTACCACCATCAATGCACCAATTGCAATGCACCTTGCAACTATTGAAAAATCAAAAAAATTTTTTTAAATAATTGTTTTAATTTTTCTATAAAAAAACAAATCATTTTCAAATCGTATTTCAACTATATAATATTTCATGATGTACAGTAAATTTGCAAATTATCAAAAAATATACTTGCATTTCGTGTATTTTTAACAGTGCATACAGTAAAAATACTTCTAAAAATTGCAAAAAACACATTTGTTAATGTTGAATTTGTCCAAAAGAGAAATATTTTGCAGTTTAACCATTCTCTATTTTGCTTCTCTTTGCAATATCAATTTCTTTATGTACAAAAGCAGATAAATGAATTATTGTAAAAAAATAACAAAATAAAGAAATTTTAATCAATATTTTCGCGAGGTTAAATGCTAGCAGATATTATAAAAATTATACAGCAGACTGCATGTATTTTTAGCATTTTGCAATGTGAAACATTTGCAACATTTTGAGCAAGCAACGACAAGGCAGCTAGAAACAAACAGAGCTGTATTTTGCAACTGAAATGCAAGTTTCGCAAGCCCGTACATGTTGTGCAAAATAAATTTCTAATGTGAGCAGTTTTCAAATGGATTGTAAAATAATAAAGCTTAAAATTGCACAAGGAGCTTCGCATTTCAGAAGACAACGAACAAAAAACGACTTTTACTACGGTTTACTGCACCACTGAGCAGCAAGAATTTAGCGTTTGATTATTCACCATTATACGTGAAAATGAACAATTTCATTTTTCAACTTTTGACATGCAAAAGCTTGAAAAACAAAAAAATTTAGCAACATGGATTTAAAGAGTCAAAAAAATGCATGAAAAACTAATTTTTCAGAAATGTAGACATTATTGTTTATTGTATTTGTTTCTTCATAAATTGCTTTTGATAAACAATTTCGATTTTGCAATGAAATCTCCAAATTTATCATTGTAATGTAGTTGTTTTTGCTGATTTTTAAAGTTTCAGAAGAAGAATTTTGAAACAAGTGGGTGTGGGATTTGAAAAACAAATGATAAAAACTACGTGTTTGAATTGCTCTTGAATGTTTCGTTTTCAAATCTTTTCAATTTTACTTATATCACGCCTGAGTGGATGGATACATGTGAAAAATTATTTTCCAAAAACATTTACTTGAATGCAGATTTGATAAGAGTTTTTACAAGTTGCCTTGAAATTTATACAAATCAGTTGCAATTTTTCCCATCACGATTACCTATTTCAAAATCAGAAAGTGATTTGGTACAATTTAATGTAAAATTATAATTCTGTATGTATTGCATGACATTTACATTAAATAAAAATGTGCAGTTCCATTGCACTTGTTTTATACTTGATCACTGCCGTCGACAAATTTTAAAAAACACATTTTAAAACAAGTCGGATATTGAAAAATTTTTAACCTAAAATGGAAAAATAACAATATAAACTCTGACATTTGTTTATTACTTGAAAATTAAAATAAATTACAGACCTCGAATGACTCACTGCATACTAAATATAATCACTGAAGATCTTCCCAATTGCAATGCAAAAACTTTACGAAACCCCTCACACCTACGATCAAATTTTGCAACTTTAATTAATGATTCTTTGCTCAAACTTCATGGAGCTTTTATTTGATACGCATTGAGGTTTACTTTGCGAACAAGCGTACGCATCGATACACGGCTACGATTACTGAAACAAATGTTACCATTTACTGTCACTTTGAAATTCACAAAACACAATTTTGTTCAAAGCTTTTATTCACTCACTTTATCAGTTGTGTCAGCAGTTCATGATAATAGTTTAAATTAACTTAACTATGCTATGGATAAAGGCAATTTTCTAAAAATGATTTCGAAATACAAGATTTAAGCAGACAAGACAATACAAGACAAGACAAGAACAACGCAAAATTTACGCACACAAGAATTACAAAAAACCACACCACAACTTTAAACATTGAAGAACATAGACTACGAAATTTTAATCACTGACACAACTTTATTCGCAATGCTGCTTTCAAGGAATATCATTTCTTGTTTGCTGCAACGTTCGCGATCGGAATTCTATGTTCCTTGCTTCCTTCAATAGCCATCTTCGGCGCAGTAACGATCAGCTTTCCGTCAGCCGACAAATTAGAAGTAAACTGCTCAGGCTTTACTCCTTTAGGCAAATAGTAAGAACGTGTAAATTCGCGCTTGATAAAGCCGTGTTCATCTTGCTTCTCTTCGTGTTTTCCAGTAATAACCAAACGATTGTCGATAGTCTTCACCGTCAATTCTTCAGGCTTGAAATGCTTCACATCCAAAGCCACCTCAAATTTGTCATCGTTGTTCACAACTTCCGTAGTTGCACCACAAACATGACGCTGAACTGAATTCTCCATCTGTTGCCCAATGCGGCACATATCATCTACATTGCGTATCATGCGTCCCAAGTCTTCGAAAAAACGAGCTGGTCGCATTGCTGGCCAATAAGGATAGCCATCATCACCCCAAGGATTCATCCACGGATTCAACGACATTTTAGCACACACAAATTATTGTCAACCGGACACTAGCCTAAACAATGAAATAAATGACTAAAACACGTAAAGACGGCGCATTATATACCACCCTCTGGTTATGATGTGCAGGTACGTTGTTTTCTAGAAATTCTATAAAGTTTCTATAAAGTTCTTTTGATAATAAATAGGTCAGGAATACATTCAAAATATTATAAATACATAGTATTGTCAAATTTTAAAGGAAATATACTATTAAAAATTTTTATAAATGCTTGGAAACGCCAAAATAAAATTACATTCTAATTACAGTAAAATTAAGTGCTATCACGTGCAATTTTATAAACCTGCATAACATTTGATTGAAATATTTTTTATTAGAACGTTTGAACAAATCAGTTGATAGTTTTATAAAACACTTTTCGATCATCGTAACAAAGAAATGAAACTATTAGTGAACTGTTTCCGCCTCGAATTCGGCGAGCAATTTCAGCAGCAGATGCAGCAAGACGCATTAAAGGCATTTGTGATGATGCAAGACGATAAAACTTGAAACTTTTTTCGATAAATATGATAATTTTGAATGCTGAAAATAGGTGAAACTGGATGAATATTGAATAGTTAGTTTGCAAGAGGTTCATTTCATTATTAATTAAAAAGCTTGCAATTTTAGTTTTAAGTTATGCTCAAATAAGTTTTTACGCAACAAATATAATTATGAAACACATTTCTGCAGTATAAACAAGGAACAGCATGTTATAAATGTAAAAATTGATAATTAACAGCAGTTTGAAGTGTAGAAAACATCAAATCAAGATGTTTGTGAATTTATATAGAAAAGCAGAAACAAATTTTTATTTAAAATAAATGAACAACACCGCCTGTTAATTTCAATTAAAGGTCGCCGCAACATGAACGTACAGTTTACTTTGCCTGATTATTTTCGAATCAAATACGTTAATACATTTCGTAATATTGCAATTATTAAGCTTAAAATTAAATAAGTGAGCGAAAAAAAATTTTGAAATCAGTTCCATTTTTGTGATGAGTATGAAAATCAGCTCGTTTATAAAAATAGACACTGTCGTGTGGATAAATTTGTGACGCTGATCAATAAATTCAAATGTTCAATTTTTTGTCTATTCAAATTAAAATACACGTACGACATGCAATGATCAGTTGTAATTTTCTGTTGAAATATTTCAAACTGTTTTTTTTCTTGTAAAAAATGCATCTGATTTGAAAATATTTATAATAGTTTTGTTCAATAATGTTTTTGAAATTTTAAATTAACAAAATTATTTTGAAAAAAATGATGCATTTCGAAAATAACCTGATTACTGTAATATAGTAATCTAAATGAAAATCATGTACAATTATTAACGTGGGTGATCGGAGTTATTTGTTTGTTATTTCGAATTGATGGAACATCTGGACAGTGTGAAAGAGTAGAAAGCTTGCAGTGTGTTGATTTTCAGTGCTTTGTTGCAAAACTGGTCCGCTTGTCGGTAATTTCATTGTCGCCCACAGCGGCAATTACCATTGAACGACCATTGCCCACGCTGGGACGCAAACATCCACTGGAAGCTTGTCGCGTGCGTTGTTGGAGCTTCTCGGGTGTGGCAGTGATGGAGCTCGACGTTGCGGGATTGGGTTGTTCGATTTTTTCTTTTCATTCATTCAACGAACGTCGCATCTCCGGTTCTGCAGCGATTTTGCTTTCACAAGCTCGAACCGGCGTGTGACCGGTTCTTTTCAAAACGAATAGAAGAAAAAAGAAATTGCAACCAACAGAAGGCGCTTTGAGCGTTGACGTTGCACGTTTCGTTTATGGAGCGACGTTGATTGGTCGACTGTCCAAGTTAAAATACGTCGTTCACCGGCAACGCGCGTCAGTGTGTTTCGACGGCGGTCGGTTTCGACTTCTGAAAAGTTGTATAATTTGAAATTATAATCATTAATTGCCGTTGATAATTTTTTAAAGCATCATTGTCACTTTACTTAGACTCGATGAGTATAGCAGATCTAATCAAAGCGGCCGCTTTTATTGAAAATTACGAACGTGGTGAGTAATAATAATAATATTGATTCGAGAATGTTGTGATTATTATTAGTTTTTATTTATATTTTTCTTTCTTTCATATTAGATCAATCTTTTGCAGTGGAAAAATGTATTTCGCCATTGCTAACATTGGAAAGAAGAAATGGCAATTCTATGACCACATCAACAGTTACAAAAAGTGAAAACTTTTTGGCAGATGACGATGATGAAGAAGGTGAAGATGATGACGAAGACGACGCTGACACCGACGATAATAATGATGTTAATGATAATGATGGTGATGATGACGAGGACGAGGACGACGATGTAGAAGAAGAAGAAGAAGAAGAAGACGACGACGATGATGATGATGAGGTAGAAGAAGAGGAAGATGATGAATTGTTCACGCCGTTTAATGCTGCCAAGCGACCCTGCTGTCAAGAATCAACACTTACTGATTTGTCAGTAACTTCGTCAGACAATCCATCGTCTCCAGCCAACAACAGGTCAGTCACTTTTTGTCTTGTCTATTTATCATTCATTACTACAGTCAACGACGCAGCAATGTTATGCGAAAATGTTGTTTGAAAGTTTTTTTTTCACCTCTTACCATCTTCTCTGTTGGTTGTAATTTTTCAACGCATACCAAAGTTTTTTCTTCTCTTGACATGCGTCATAAGTTTGAAACAAATTTAAAGTTTGAATATAATATAATGGGAAGTAGTTGTTTCTTCTTCAGAGGAGAGCTGTTGTTGCATTATTTGTGAATTGGCATGGTGAGAGAGACAAAGAAAAGATGGGGGAGCTTTTGTTGGATGAAGCTTGTTGTTCAGTTTGTCACTTTTTATTATTTTTATTTTCAAAGCGGTGAAATTGATAAGAATTTTGCCCATTTCTTTTTTCAATTCAAAATCAAAATGATAAATTAATTCACGTCAATTTTCTCTCTCTCTCTCTCTTTCTGTTGCTTATTTTTAAAATGTGAAAAATTATTTCATTCTTTATTATAAAAATAGTTGTCAATTTTTTCTTTTCTGGGTGCAGATTTTATCGGACAAAAATGAGACAGTTTTCAACACATTGCTGCTAGTCAGTGTGCAAAAATTTTATTCAACGGTTGTACTGTTGTTGAACTTAATGATGGAAAAAAACCTGCCAGGCTTGATTATTATTATTATTATTATTATTATTATTATTATAACAAGTTTGCAAAATGAGCCCGTCCAGAAATCTCCGTTGGAATATTTTTACTTGTTCGTTCAATTTGTGAAAAATTACCCCTCATCTCCCATAAACCATGACAACTTATGAGAAGTAGAATAATAATAATAAGAAGAAGAAAATTTTTCTTTCCAATAATAATAATAATAGTTCTTGGCGTGAATATTTATTTTCTCATTCTTTGCACGGATCGAACGAACAGAATAACAAGCAAGCTAGAGCGAGCAGTTTGTTTCAGTTGGTTAGTTAAGTTGCCTGGAAATGGATTCCGCGTTCGATTTCACATAAGCATGCAATGAGAAATAGAAGTGTTTTCTATGAAAGCTCAATTCGAACTCGGCTGCTACTGCTGCTGCTGCTTCTCAGAGCAATCGAAGAAACTTGAAAAGATGAAAAATTATTATTTTTTTATTTATTAAATTACTTTTTCCGAAAAAAAGTTAGTGTACAATTGAAATGTGGGCTATTTTTCTCAAAATCATTATCATTCTATTTATTTGTACATGTGCGATCGATTTTATTTGGAAATTAAGATCAGCTTTGGAAATTTTGTTAAAAGTTGTTTGTATAAGAAAAGAAATTGTGAACATTTTTGAGAATGAAGATTCAGGTAGTGTAATCGAGGATGAAAGAAAAAAGAAAAAACTAAGTATATATATATATTTATTTATTTATAAGCATGTCGATCTTTTGATGGTTTTATTGATGAACAGTCTATGGATGATTTTCTTGTTCGTAACAAGGGTGGGGGTGGAACATTTGAAATTGGCGAAATTTATTTGACTATATTCAACCGCTTTGATTCGAATAAGCACGGCTGTTGTTTATTGCTTTTCAACGTAATAAATTTAAAAAGAAAAAAAGTTAAAAAACTGACACATTTTTGTCATTGACCAGTGTTGATTGTGATGATGAATGTTGGTGAAAGGGGGAAAATTTTTTGCATCTTTCGATTTGTGGTGGGAATTTTTGTTCCACAATTTAGAAGGAAGATGAAATTTGAAAATTTATTTACCACACACTGACTGACTGACTGACTGACTCATTTCAAATTGACTATTTGCAACGATTGTTTGCCATGTAAAGATTTTGTACTATGGATTTTTATTCATGCAAGAAGATCAATTTCGATGTTTTCATACTTTTGCTTAATTGTTTGTACTTGTTAGCTCTGTCTCTATCTCTCTGTGTGTGTGTGTAATGTGTTTTCTCTTTCTCACTGCTTTGACAATTGTAAATCAGGAAATGATTTTTTTTCATTCATTCAAATGTTACTTTTTAAATTGAAAAAAAAGGAAGAAGAAAGAAAAACTTCTACTTTGGCAGATTGATTCAGAAAGTAAAAAAGATGATTGGTGAGATTATTTGTTAGATTCTTCTTCTTTTTTTTAAAATTAATCTCAGTCAAATTGTCGAATATTTCACACAATTTTTCCAACACGTTATTTGTGTCTTTTGTTGGCATGGTTGTTGAATCGACAACGACTACGACAGACAACCAACCGCTTTAAATAATAGCTTTTGGCACGCCAGTTGTTGTTGATCTGTGAAAAAGTAGATTTTTGAACGCGAGCTGAAAGTTGGCATTTTTCAACGTAGCAGCATCAAATTCTTTAATTCCTCAGGCTCTGCTGTGTGAAGAGTGTTTTAAAAAAAAATATATATGTTTTTTTTGAAAATTGATTATTTTGTTTATCATGGAAACTTCAGATATATATTTTTTTTTTTAATTTTAACCGAATAAAGCAAGAATCGGTTAAAATTGATTTTATCATTAGCGAAGATTTAGTAATGTTTGTTGTGTGTGTGTGTGCATATTATATGAAAATTTGAATGTACATTTTATTTTTAAAGCGGTTGTTGTTGTTGTTGTCGTCATCGAGATGCGCGAGAGTTTTTCATATAGTATATATTGTGCAAAGTTGGTATCGATCGATCGTTTTAAATTCTCGTCCGGTCGGTCGGTTGTTGGGAAAAGTTCTTCAACAAAAAAGAATAACAACGCACAACAGCGTGTAATGTAAAAATTTGTCACGTGGTCGAGTACAGTAAGAAAACGAGAGAGTGTTTTGTTCACGATAAGTGCGTGTCATGTGGTAATTGCACAATTTCCATTTCCCCCCTCCCCTTCCCCCTCCCCCTCCCTCTTTTCCTCTTCCTCTCTCCTCTTTCTTCTTTTTCTTTCTCTTAAAATGATGATGATGATGCATCGTCGAGTTTCGTCATGCTTTGCGTGTTGTCATGATTGACAAGTGCTACTAGCCTAGAGAATTTGTGTGCTGCCGAGCAAAAATTTTCAATTTTTGTCAATATGCAGCAACTTTTTGTTATAAATTGCTACTGCAATATTCGACTTCTGCAGCAGCAAGCATTTATTTGAAAAAATAACAGATATTTTATTCTTTTTTTAAATATAATATATTTGATGAGTTTTATTAATTTGATTTTACTTGTGAAAAATAGTTATTCTTCTTCTTCTTCTTCTTTTGCATTTTATTGAAGAAAAGAGCAATATTTCACAGAGGTGAATAATTTTCTGATTATATAAATATGTTAGTTTGAACAAAAAATAATAATAATAGGAAAAATTGATTGTTGTTCTTGTTAGTGGCGTGTTACGATGCCGGCTGTTGGCTTTTTATTTTATTTATTTTATTTTATCAACGCATGACAGCGTCGAAGTCGTCGTCGTCATTGTCCTTGACCAAATCAACGCCAGCTGTTATTCGTCATTCGTGTGCTCTTCTTTTTTCTTCATCATCATTTATAGATTCTCATTCATCACTTTCTTTCAACTTCAAATTTTCTGTTACTGTACTTGAATAAATAAACAAATAATAAATAGATAGAATGACCTTGCTATTGTCTTTTGAAAAGTTTTTTTTACAAAGGCTAGTTGTGTGTTTTATTTGATTTTTTATGTGGGGTTTACTCAAATTTGATGAAAAGCCAGTTTTTCCGCTATTCTATATATGTATATAATATCATCTGTATGTGTAAAAAAAACCACTTTTCTTCTGTTTCAATGATTGATTCATAGATTTAGTTGTTGTGGGTAACAATTTTCGGCAAAAAAAATCCACCCAAATTGCTCATTTATTATTAATATTAAAATTAGATTTTAAAAAATTGATTATTTTGTTGTTGTTGTTGTGTGTAATATTTTACCAACATATACGATGTGTGGGTGGTGAAAAATTGGCTTTTTTTGGTCAGGAAATTCAGAGGCATGTTTTTATACATAGAAACTGTCAGTAAAAGCAGGTGATTCAATTTTTGTTGTCGTTTTCTTGCTGATTCAAGGTTGTTGTAACAATGCGACGATATTGTGCTTTTGACAGTTGTCAAAACAAATCCGAAAATTTTCTGTTCCTTTTTATGCAAATTATTTATTTATGCTGGCTCTTTTTCAAGATAGATTTTCAACGCAGTTGCTATTCAATGTGAATTTTTTTTAAACTTCAATTTGCATTTTGTTGTTATATATATTTTTTTATTGGTGAGATTTATGATTTTAGGGCATCTCATAATGAATTGGAGAAAGGAAGGTGAGTGCGAGTGAATTTTTATTGGAACGGTTGATTTGATCCCTCGATTTAGTCAAGTTTCCATTATTTTTACAGAAGAGCCCACTTGAGACAGTGCTTGGACAATTTGAAAGCGCTGATTCCACTAGGAGCGGATGTCAGTCGTCACACCACGTTGAGTCTGTTGACCAAATCGTGCAGTTATTTGAAAGTGCATATTTTTTTTAAATTGTATTTGTATGGATATATATATATATATATATATATATATATATGTAAAACGTATCTTAAAACACATCTTGTATCTCATTTTTTTTATTTGGCAGAATTTGGAACAGCAAGAAAAATGCCTCAGGTTCGAGAAAGAACGTCTTTGCATTCAACTTTCAACAATGCAACGGCAGGCGGAACGACGAGCATCAGAAAACAACAACTGTGCGCTAATCAATGGGGTGTTGCCTATTGAACAACGGTCATCTGTTGCTGTTGCTGCCACCGCTGCTGCTGCTGCTGCTGCTGATCGTATGATAAAATGCAATTCTTTTATTTTATTTTATGCAACCATATAAAACAACAACTTTTATTTTTAGAACATTTATTATTATTGCGACCAACTGTAACACAATTTCCATCAACTCAGGCTCCATTGTACACTTCAGCTGCTGCTGCTGCTGGTGGTAGTGGTCTTTTTCATGGTCAGCTGGTGGCCAATCATTGCATCAGACCAGAATCACAATCATCCGCTAGTACAGTATCGGCTGGAGAAACTGGTAATTAATTTAATTTTATTTCATTTTATTTTATTTGAAAAAATACTCTACGTTTTAGCTGAATTATTATGCGATATGCGGGAAAGTGAAATGTTGTTGGCATATCCGACGAAATCGACACCAGTTCGTAATGACGGATATGGAGGATTTTTGCACCCTTATGGAGAGCATTCAGTCAGTAGTAGTTGTAGTAGTAGTAGCAGCAGTAGTAGTAATTGTGGTAGTACTCTGGCAAAATGGAATGGAAATGAAGAGTGTTATTTGAACCAAAGTTTGCCTCCACTGAGCCAGATCTCTTCTTCCGATATTTTTGCACTTCCTATCAACACTTTACGGGTATTGCCGTCGAAGGTGAACGATCCAAGAGTACCTTATTCGGCAGTTGCTGCTGCTGCTGCTGCTGCTGCGGCTTCTGGTGGTGGTAGTATCCCGAACACGACTGCATCAGTGTTTCCGTTGTTTTCTTTATTCCCGTTTGTTTATTCGGATGTGATGTTCAATGCCGCGGCTGCTGCTGCTAGTAATGTTGGTGTTGGTATTGGTGTTGGTGCTGGTGCTACTGCTAGCGCTAGTGGTGGTAGTAATGGTAATGGTGGAACGTTGCCATGCAACAACGATCCGTCTCATGCGATAAGCCATGCTGCTGTTGCTGCTGCTGCTGCTGCTGCTGCTGCGGCCGCTGCTGCTGGATGTGAAAATTTCCTGGGCCACGCATTTTATCCACCCAATCCATCTACTACTACAAACCCAACGGCAATCAACACTATCGGACAAGAAGCGATGAACAATTTCAATTACATCATGCATTCCGCTTTACCGACAACTTCTTCAGCTTATCTTCCTCTTTGATCTGATCTGATCTGATCTGATCTGCTTTGTCAATTAGTTAGTTAGTTTGTCGTCGGCTCAGATCATGCTGGAAAATCAACAAACAGAGGAGTGGCTTACTTAAAAAAAGAATAAGTTATACTTTATTTTTTTAATATTTTTATTCATTTTTTACTTGTTTCTTTTTCAGTTTCATAATATAACATTTCATCATTTTGCTCTTGTCAGTTCAGTTGGCATCCACAACACTTTCGCTTTGCATTTCTTTTCGATCTTATTTTTTGGACGACCTCTTAAAAAATTTATTTTTTTTTCGTTTATTCTAGTAATTATTATTTTTTGTTTTTAATAAATTATACTCTTTGAATAAAAATGTGAAATATTTTATGTCTTCCATCATATGGTGTGAACCAATTTTTACTACTTTCACGTCACACAATATAATGGAGAGAGGGAATTTGTTGTTTCTTTTGATGATATGCTTGTTTCTTGTTTACTTTCTCATTCACTTGCTGTTTTTGTAAAACTTGTAAACCTGTAAGTGATTGCTTTTTGTTCCATACGTGGGCGCATGTGTGCGAAAAGTAAAGAAGAAAATAACAATTCATTCATTATTAACAAGGCAGTAATAATAATGAATGAATGAATGATGAACTTCAATTATTTGTGCGAAATTATGCAAACGCGCCTCTGTATTACTTCAGAAAATACATTATAATGAAAGTTTTTTTATATGTTAATTCAAAATTTCTTTATTCATTTATTTTATTTAATTCATTTCAAAACGTGATAAAAGAAAGTAGCATTATTTATTTATTTATTATTCATCTATGAAAAATGAATGTTTTTATTTTTTCTACCTTCTACTCAAATAGCAAAATTGAAATTGATTTCAAGTTCAATCAATCAACTATATTCACTAATAATTATTGCAGCTTCAGTTGAGTTGTTGTTTATAAATGATGAATAATGTTTTTTAATAATAAAAACTTTTTTGTTATAAACAAATCTGAAATGAAAAAAATTAATTAATTACACGGACGAGTCGAAGGGTTTTGCAAATCAATTTAATAAAGGGAAAAAAATTCCTGCTTTTCATGTGAATTTTTTTTTAATTTTTTGAATTGAAATCACACACAATTTCCGCAGTTTTCACAGCAAATGTGATGGACATTATCGACTAATCATGGAATCTATTTTTGGCAACCGCTGGCAAATCTTTCTTCGACTACTTTTATTATTATCATCAATTTATTTCTGCTGCAATAAATTCTTCTTAAATGTTGCAAAAGTTGAATACTGCCAGCGAATGAATCAATTGCAACTTGCTACTTTTAGAAACAAATGTGAAAATTCAGCCAACATCAAACTGGCAAATAGTAACACAACCAATGCGAAACAGCTAAGAAAAAAAATTTTCAAATTTTTTTTTTCGACGAATAATTTATTGAAAAAATTATCAATTAAAAAAATAAAAATTATATAAAGCATGCAATTTTTTTTAAAATTATTTATTAAAGTTGAAGTGTAGCAATTAAGTCAGAATTGAGCTTGTTTTTTATTCCAATTTCAAAATAATACTTGATTATATTTTTTTGTAAAATATGCAAAAATTGTTTTAAAAATGAATTCAAAGCGAAATCGTTGTTCAGAGATGCTTTTAATGATCATTTGCAACTGATGAGATATTTCAAATCAAACAATAAATGATTTCCATGTACAATTTACGTGGTAAGTCAACGCTGCGTTCTCGAGTGCAATTGACAGTCATAGAATAAATAAACAGCATGCAAATCTTTACAAAGACTCTACTTTTGAATTAGCTTGTTTTTTAATGATTTTCATTTAAAATTAGTGTCACCATTTGAAGATTTGTTGTGTTGACAGTATTATTTACTGTGCAATCTAATATAAAAGAAATTCAATCAGTTTACTATGCAATTCTGCAGTTTCCAATTGTATTGAGATAATGTTATTTTTTAAAGTTAGGAAAACATGCATACATTAAAAAGTAATAAATGGATATATTTAAAAATAGCTGAAGTTCAAAAAATGGTGTGTTCAGTAAATTGATTGAATGTCTTTTCATACAGCAGTAGAAACTTCTACAGAAAGCGCTAGCATAATCTGATATTATAAACAGTTTTGATAGATTCGAAGAATAGACGCTAGTGGTAACCAAAATGTGGATTGCGACCCATTGGTGGGTCGTGAGACGAATTTTGGTTCGTCGCAGCTTTCGGGGCAATGTATGGCTTTATAAAAGACAAAGGTCTGAAAATTGGAGTAAATACGTCGTAGTCTGTACAGACGGCGCCTGGGCCATATGCCGTATGCCGTGATAAAGGCAACGCGAAAGGAAGCCCATTCTTTGCATGTGCCGTTATTCATTCGTGAGCTTTTGGTGAAAACTTGCCGTTTAAAAAGTGGGTTGCAGTCCACAGAATTTTGGGAACCACTGGAATAGACAGTAACTGTGAAGCTGTATTCGCAGCAGTAATTGAATTTATTAAAACTTAGAGCTTTGTAATTTTTCAAAGTGTGATATTCTATGTAATGTTTTATTTATAATCATCATTAATTATTTAAAGATTTATAAATTATAAGTTATTATAAATGTAAGTAGTCACTTACCAGAGGAGCGAACGCAAAGAAGTTCCCAACACACAATGTGAAGTGCAGAAATGTAAAAATATGTTTATTCACTATAATAGTGAAATGAAGTTCATTTATAATTAAGGTCAGTTCTTCTACAAATATTATCATACAAGTGAATATCGTCGATTAATGTTTGTTAATAAATTACAAAACCCAATTATCAGATACTAAATTCATTTTATGGGAGGGAATGATAGGGCCTACTTGAGTATACTTACCTGGCAGGGAAGTTTCGATGATCAGGAAGATCGAACTTCCAGGGTGAGGCTGATTCATTGCACTCCGAAGCAGCTGACCTCTGGGGCCGTCCCGAACTGGGACGTGCTCACTGCATAGTTTTTGGGTGTGAGGGTCGGCGTCCGCGCCACCCTCGTCATATCTGTATTTTTCAATTTAGTTTTTAGTGTATTTAAGTAAGATTTTTGTAATTTTTATTTTTGTACGAGTAGAAAATATTTAAATGAACAAATAAAGTACTGAACTGTTTTGCAGTAAATTTTAATTTGGATTGAATATTGTCTTATGTTTGTTCAGTTGCTAAATATAGTGTTATTGTTAAGCTTGTTTGTATATTTTGCTACCGTAATTCATATAGTTCAATCTGTATCTGTAAGTTTCGGTTTGTCCCAGATATTATTGTACATCATTTTGAAGAGTCTTAGCAAATATAAATGCTCGAAAGTTTTGCTTACATTTATAAATATCACGACCATTATGTAAGAATGCACCCATAATGTAAAAAGGATAAGCAACTGAAATTTTATTTACAATGAATTTTTAAAATGCTTTTTTACTAGAATGTTTAACGTTCGACAACGGAAAAAACCTGTTATATCTTTCATGGAACGATTGGATGCGTTTCCTAAAATTCGCCAAAGCGTCCGAATGGAATACAGCGCTTCACATGGTGCAAGCAAGTGCAATTTCGGATTTGTTGATTTTATTTTTAATCAATTTATTTCTGTAAAGTGTTTCTGGCGTTCCTGGTTATTGTTATCTGGTTGATCTACTGTGAATTTTTGTACTTCAGTGAAATATATTATGCGTATACTTTCACTGTGGACACATCATTCAAAGAGTATGGTGGTGCATTTGATTTCTTTGCGGTAGGATTTTCTGTTTATAGTCAGTTGACGTTGTACGTTGATCTCACGGTTGCTACGAAATGCGAATACTTGGCAACAAGCATGGATGGGGTAAAACAGAAATCTCTTGCATCCAGTGAAGAAATAAGCATGGTTCCAGTTCGCTTCAAGCTATCACCTGACGCTCAACTGTATTGGAATATGTTGCGCAATGTTCGAGTAAGTTAGTGCACATTACAAGGTAAACTAGCAATATTTGATGATTTTCTATTTCAACATTTAAAATTGTACTGCTATTTGACATGTATTTGACAGCTTTTGGATATGTGTTTCAGTAACAGTGTTAAATTCTTGTGTACATTTTTTGGGCTTGGTGACAAAAGTTACAGTTGAAATCAGTGGTTCCTATTGTGAGAAACCATTTAGTGAGAGTAAGAGATCATTTCAAACATAACGTTTAACCCGACACAAATTATAAATTTGTTGTTTCGTTTCCCTGTAATAATTTCATTTCACTTTTAATATGAGTAATATTATCGTTTTCTACAAACGAAGAACGTTATGTATAGATTTATTAATACTATTTTTGATGCACAATTTAATACGAATTTCAAACTGCTTGCAAATAATTGTTAAATAAACGTTCGGATGAATGTTTATTTCAAATGTGAAAATCAAGTTCAAACTACAGTAACCTACATTACTTCATATAGAATTCATTAGAATAAGCAGTAATTATCAAAGTAAAGGAAGATATAAAATACATTTAAAAAATAAGAATGTAATAAATTTTGAATAACTTATAAAAAATTGCAAAATTTATTATACATTTGTGTAAGGTGTAGTTGATTGTAAACTTCATTTTCGACTTATTATAAGAGCAGGTTTGAATTTTCAAAGGAATTGCATGTTCCGGAACGTTTGCATCATTTGAGTGAAAGAAATTCGTTGGGCTTTGAAATTTGGCGGCATTTGCACGAATTTGCAGTTGACCGTCAAAACAATGCTTCCTCCACCGAAACAGCGATAGTCGATGCATGTCGTATTCATGGTTATTTTTTGATGAACAAATTGCGTGGTAAATTACGCATCAAGTTCAAAGAAACGGTACGATTGGAAGCAGTTTCAAATTTTTTTATTTTTGCAAGACGTCAAAATGAAGGTAATTAAAATTATTTTATATAATCAATACAGAAATTTTGCTGTAGGAAAAGTTAATATTAAAAAATTTTTTACGTTTCAGGCTTTAATTTTTCTCACCGAATTGAAAAATTTGGCTTTGGTCCTCGTATTGCTGGAATCATTAATCCACTGGATGGATTTCAAAAAGAGTCATTTGATAGTAAGCAGACGTTTGATTGTTTGTCGTTTTTGAACTATTTTTTCAGGGCGGGATATGTTCTATTATTATATTCAAGTGGTTCCTACAAAAATAACTGACCTAAATGGGATGGAGACGTTCACGTCACAATATTCCGTCACCCACAAGAGACGTATTATTGATCATGATCAAGGTTCTCACGGTAGTTGCGGAATTTTTATTTATTTCGACTTTGCTCCAATGATGGTCTTAATTCGAAAATCGAAAACGTCCTTATTTGTTTTTGCATTACGGATCTGTGCCATTGTTGGTGGTATTTTTGCTTGTACAGGTAATTGGTAAAAAGTTTATTTTAATAATATGCTTTAATGATTTTTAAATTCGATAAGTATTAAATATGTCGAATGAATTAATCAAATCGAATTGTTATTATAAAGTGATGTGTTTTGATTTGATATTTTGATTTTACAAGTTATATTAATTGTGTTTTTATTTTAGATTTCATCATTGCACTGATGGATCTGTTTTACAGTTCCACAAAGCGCTGTAAAAATTCTGTTGGAATTATTTGAAGAATAAAAATCGTTTGTTCCCTTTTGTTCTGTTTTTTTTCTCTCATATTCTTGATTATTGTTGATCATCGATCAATTCGTGTGAAATATTTTGAAATTATTGAATTGCTTTTTTTTCTCGTTGTTTTACAAAATTATTCTTAGCATGGAAGAATACAACGGTGACGTTATAAACAATTTCAGGCAGGCGGTGAAATCGTGCCTAACTTTGCTTTCAGTTCCAGTGAAAACTCGGCACATTGAAGCGGATGAAATTAAAACAAGTGATGACAAATATTTTTTTTGTTTGTAATAAATTCAAATTTCAGCAGTCGAATGATTATTGTTGAATACATTTTTAGCCGCCGAAGTTGCGACGCATCGTTTGATAGAAGCGGCTCGGCGTTCAGAGCGTCATTTTGTTCGACTGTATGCCCTGTTCTCTGCTTACTGTCCTGAAGAGGTGTTGAAAGAGGTATTTGAGCATTTTGTTCCTATTTTCAGTAAAAATGTTCAGATAAAGTTGGAAAATTTTAATATCAACCCCATGATACGAATATGATTTTCAGGAAATTAATGACATGAAACAAGAGATTGAAAGGAAGAAAAATATGTTGTTGAAGCATGAGGAAAAAATGATCGCTTGGGAACAGATTTTATCTGAAGCGGAAACACCACTGACGTCTTGATTTGGTTTTCTATACGAGAAAAAAAAATTGTAAATAGATTTGTTTACTTAAATACTCGATGCTTTTTATTCATTGCTGAAATTTGTAGAGAGAATTTAATGTAAAAGTTGTATGCTGTGTTAGGTTTAAATTTTTATCTTTGTAACGATTATAATAACGTCAGGGTGTTCTGTGATGATTGTTTAAGAAAAAAAAACTATGAAAATAACTATGCGTTATTTTTAATTTAACATTTAAAATTCAACTGATAATTTTTGCACTATTGGTTTGTGATCGTTTGAAAATGTTGAATCATTTTGCACATTGATTATAGATGTTGCAATTCTGATAATGATAACAGTTGCAATATTCCGTTTATCATAAATGCTAGCATTATCGAAATTGCATGTGAAAGAAGCGATTCATTTGTAAACTTTGTAAATATTGCGAAAATGAAATTTGAAAAGTTAACATATTCTGATTGGAAAATTTTTACACTCGAAAGTTAGCTTTTCAGTATTTTACAGCTTGTTTATGTTACATACTTTACTGACAAATGATCAACTGGAGCGTTGGTTTGCATTAAACATAGTCGACATCTACATTTTGGATCGTGTGTATGTATATATTGTGAAAAATTTATGGAGATGTTCAATTCAAAAAATTATCATGGAAAAATGACAATGCTAAAAATCGGTGTAAATAAATAATATTTTTGAAAATTGTAATAAGCTTTTTTTAATGTTTACGAAGAGAAAATGGTGACAGCATTTTACAAGTGAAGCAAAGTTTTGTTGTAAAGCATGACATTTTTGTTGTGATGAGATGCAAACAGAGTGTCGTTTGACCATGTGTAAACAACAACAAGTGACAATTTGAAATGGCCATTTTATTGTACCATAGAAGAAGAGAAAGCGAAAATGAGAAGAAACGCACACACACACATGGAGAGAGAGACAGAGAGATGACCAATGAGTGAACAACGCTATGGTCGATTATGAAAATTTGTGAAGCAAGTGATATTATTGCCCAATTTTTACAACATATATAAATCCGGTTGTTCCCTTTAATGTAAGATGAGATGTAAATGAAATTGGGCAAATGTAGCAGTAAAAGATGATGAAGCGTGCTGCTTTTTGCATCCAATAAGGAAATGGTAGGCAAGGTGGTCGTCGAAGAAAGCAAGATCCAGTTGTGCGTGTGTACGGAGAGGACGTGATCTAATTTTAAACCAGTTAATATTTATATTTTAATAATGTCCCAGATTTTGTCGAAATTGTCTAAATTTAACATCTCTGCTTTATAATATAGCATTATATTTTGCTTGTTTGAGTATATTCATACGACAACAGCGCTTGTTATCAATAATAACAAAACTTGATGCGATCAATTTCCAAACTGCCATTTGCAATGTTCAGCTTAATCTTCTGCATCATCTCCTGTTGGTGGGGTGGAATTGTGGCCGTTCACGGTTTGACTTGTCCAGATGAGACGGATGCTAAATCGTTTATCCAGCCGCAGTTGGTCAAGAAATCTTCTTGCCAAGAGATCATGCGTCACGAATGTTTGTTCATTCACGAAGCTCGGGACAAATGTCCATGCCTTTGTGAACGTCTCATCCAATCCGACGATACTGCCGAACAAACTGTCGTGGCAGCAGAAAGTGAAAATGTAATTATTAAAAAAATTTTTTTTTATTATTTTAATAATTCATATTGTTTTCTAATTTGCCTAATTTGATAGAACAGTCAGTTATTTTCTTTACGCTTATAGCAAATCATTACGTGCATTTTTTTGTATGAATTTTTTCTTTGTTTTATTTTTTTAATTTATTTATTGATGTTTGACAAGTTTCATGTTCAAATGTGAGAATATGAAAAATGTACGCGTTTGAAAAATGTGACAATTGTTGTGTGTAATTTATCTGAATCGGGTCAATCAGTAAGTTATGATACGACAACTGATGGGCGTGTTTATGAAGATTAAATTTACTGATCGAACAAACGAACAAATTAACAACAATAGCATTATGGAAATAAATTTACAGATTGAGAAGCAGATTTTTTAATGTAAAATTTAAATATGTTTTATTGAAATTTGCGAATATATTTCAAAAATGACTCAATTTTTATTCATACCATAAAAGAGTTATCAGAAATTAATTATTGATCTTTAAATTAATTCGAATATCAGTTGATACTTTTATTGAAGTTTTATGCAATAAAAATGCTGCTAAATTTATATTTATTAATTCATGTTCTTTTAATTTTTTGTCGGCATCAATTCATTTACTAGATTGTTAAAATGGTAAAATAAAAAGACCTTCTAATGAAAATGAAGATTTCAATAATAAATAGTGGAGATTTTATCATGTTTTGTGAATATTCAAATCATTCATTTATTGTTTGATAGCTTAAATGAAATTGATTAAATAAACAAATAAATATTCTGTTCATCAATGTTTAGCGGCGATTTGCATAGAAATTATGAATGAAATTGAATGGATTCATCAACGTTGATAAAAATTTTTTATAAAGTTAAATTATCTAAAAATATCTTTATTCTATGCTATGTTCTCTATGGTAAAAATTGCAATATTACAGCAGTAATCAAGAAATGGAAGAATTGTTTAAATTTTACCAATAAATGCAAATAATTGAATTTTGTGGATTCTCATTTTCAAAGAAAACAGGTCAACATGATGAAATCAGATTTGATGAAATAATTACAACAACTTCTTTTATGACATCTTACACTTTTGCAAATGATATATTGTTTGTAAACTGGCTATTTGTTGTAAATTTTCACCTTGAAAGCATTTAAAGAATTTTATTGCACTTCAAATATGCAAATGAAATAATAGTAATAATACAAACGATACACTATTATTGCAATGAACAAACAATATTCTTTTGTGTAATGATAATTTTATTTAATTTTCTTCTTCTCTTGTACAAATTGAAATTGTTTTTCGAAAAATTAGGGACGTGCCCGGTGCTTCCACGGCGATTCCATTGTACAAACTGAACAAGGTCCGATGCAAATGAAAGAAGCCCTTGGAAAATCAAATTTGCGTGTTCTGGCACGCGATGCCGATCAGAATTTAGTCTACTCGCCAATTACCAGTTGGATTCACGCGAACAAAGATCGCTCAACTGAATTTGTGCAAATTGTTACGGACAATTCGAAAAAGCTTCTACTGACAGATTTGCATTTGATTTACGAAAGTGATTGTCAAGGCGGACCAGCTAGATCTGTAATGGCCAAAGATTTGACCGTCGGCAGATGCGTCTATACGATGGATGAGCAACGTCAGCAGCTTCGTGAAAGCACAATCACTAGCTTGAGACGCGAAATTAAAGCCGGATTCTATTCACCGATCACTGCAGAAGGAAATATTGTCGTCGACGACGTGTTAGCTTCGTGCTTTTCCACTGTTGGAAGCGAAGGTTTGCAAAAGATCGCGTTCGCTTATATCGGTTGGCTGCAGCGGATGTTGGCCAGCATTCTACCAGAACAACTCTACGAAGTGATGATGTTCAGCACGGCGGTTGGCGATATTAAACTTCCCTCTCTGCTTGTCGGCTTGATTGACATCAGCAAGCACGTGATCCACTAGTGGCCGTAATAGTTAATTTTCAAAAATTATGCATCTTTTTACTTTAATTATAGCAGATGATTTCGAAAACTTTATACACTGCCAAATTTTCATTCAACAAATGTATAATTTTATTTAAACTTGTTCTATCCAACATTAAATTGAAATTTTTGTTTTTTAAAAATAAAAATATTTTTTCAATAATTTTGGAACATTATGTCACCTGTGAGAATTGAAACTTATATTATTTGCAAGATCTATTTTTTTCTTTTTGTGAAATATTTATTAATTAATGTTAAACTCTGAAATTTATTTTTAAACATGACAAAAAATTTTTTACATTAAATCCTAGATATTAATAAAAGTCAGTGTATTTATTCACAAAACACTTTACAAAATTTTATTTAGTCAGATGACAAATATATTATGCTCTGAATATAAGCTACATTTTATTATTTCAGAATGTCTAAACAATTTCATTTTTCTAATTTTCCTGCATACGTATTATTTTTGTTCATATATATAATTTTAATAAGAACTCCTGAAATAAAATATCTGTAAAACGTCAAAAATATTTCACAAAAAGGAGAAAGCCTTAAATTTGTAATGTCTATAATAAACTATATGAATGACAATTACTTGCTAGAAACTGAAATGGTGTTCATTTTAAAAATATATTCTGAACTGTTAGTAAAAAAATTTTAATATAACATAAATGAATAACATTTAAATATTTCGTCCTTCGTTTTAAACTGCTTCATTTACCAGAAGAAACAATTTTCTTCATTTCTTCTGATTAAGATGAATAAATTGAAGCTTTTTTTGTAAAATTTTACATCCAGTTTTCCAAATATTTGTCAAGACTGCAATCAACTATCTATCCGCTAATATGCAGAAATTTTTTACAAAGTAATATCATGTACAAAGAACAAATGCAGCAAAAATTTTTTTAGTTTTGTTTAGAATTTCACTAAACAGCACTAAATGTTCATACAAGCCACAGCTAAACCAACCTCTTCAGTGCAAGACTGCTTACAACTACAACAACTCTTCTATACATCTTTTTCTCAGGTAATTATAATTTTATACTATAATGTCATAGTAACAGTTTGGATATATTGCATTGCTCACGTAGAACATCAGTGATAATATTCACATATGATTAAATTTTACTACAAACAAGTGAAGTGATGTCAAACTTCATTGCATTTAAAAGTTATTTTGTTACATTTGTTATTATCATTATCGTTACATTTGTTTCTTTTTCACCTAAAATTGCTTTGTAAAGAATTATGCCTTGCACTGAAATTAATTACCCCAAAAACAGCATTATGATATTGAAACGCGCAACACTTTCTGTGAATTCTTCTCACATAAGCACATCATGCACACAAAATATATCATAAATGCATTTTCTCCCTCTCCCTTCATCAACAGTGCAGCGTTTTTTATATATTATTACATATCCTTTTACATCTCATGCATATTTTTATCAGAACACTGCAGTATTAGCTAATCGATCTCTCATGCTAGTGGGAGTATTGTGTCACTGCTTTGCCGACGTTCTCGCAACTATTCTTATGACCAGCCATCCATTAATTTTGGTTACTACATTACATTAGCTCTCAGTTGGAACAAGGACTGAATGAACATGATTAAATTGGAGTTGGTCAAAGCTAAATTAAGGCAATCTTAGTTTTACACCATTTCCAATTTAGGTTTCAGCAACAAGTTATTCATTAACAGCATATTATTTTAAAGTGCACAGATATTTGACTGTTAGATTGCGATTTATTTAAAATGTACTTACTTATAAATAATTGTTTAAAGTATGGTTTAAAATTATGATGTCTAACATTTTACAGATCAGCGTTAAAAAGATTTTCATGCATATTTTTTTCTCGAGTATAGTATAATATTCTATTTTGTAAAATTGTATTTATGATTTTGCAAGTTGTAATCAGTATAAAACATAAAGAAATTCAGTTGAAAGCAAATTATTGTACTGACAATTTAATTAATCATTCACTGTTCATATGTCATAATGTCAGAATTGCTTCCTTTTGTATCTTTTAATAATTTCTTGCATATTAAAAACGTCATTTAATAATTTCTTTTAAAACAATGAATATATTGAATTTGAATATTAAAAAAATTAAATGCTTTCTAATTTGACATGCATTGAACGTTCAAAATTTTCAAAAGAGGACAGAATTCATTTTATCAGTGTCGGAAATATGATTTCAGAAAAAAATCCACTTTGTAATGAACGTTAACCTTCGATAATGATGTTACACGAAAGATGAACAATAGAATAAATAAATGACAATTTTCATCGGATCATTTGTATAATTTTGTTTTTTTCTTTGGATAAATAAAAATGTGTGCTTCATTTCTTCCATTGACCTATAATTTTCATTGTGAAGCAAGCATTTTAAATTTCCAGTTTTTGAAATAAGCTTTTGAAGGAATTTCTTTTTTCTTCCATTGAGCATGAAGAGAAAGAAAAGTTTGCTAATTTTCAATGAAAAAAAATTGTCTTGGAAATTCTTGAAACATCAAGTTTGAATAAACAATTTAATTTTGAAAATATAATAAAATATTAAAAGAGAACAATTGATTAATTTAATTAAAATGTGTTTTGAATGTAAGAAAAGCGTTTTCGAATAATAACTTATTGTTGCTGTTGTTCCAACTGTTTATCACTTGAATTTTGATTTGGGAAAAAAAATCTGCATAAAAGATTTATTTCGCAAGTCGAAGACGATTTTGTAGCGTCAAAGTAATTTAGGCTTTATGCGTTCAAATCCATGAAATTGCCGTCAAAAATAGCCGTTGGCTGCAAGTGTGTTGAAATCAAATCGACACGCTCCCTTTCGCCACCGCCCCTTTCCGTTCCAATTCCAATGCAGCAGCAACAACCGTGATGGAATGATTTTCGTTCAAAACAAAACAAAATAGCACGCTTTAAATTCATTTACATTAAAAAACAAATAAACAAATAAATAAATAAATTACGAAAACAAAATTTACCCAAATGAAAACAAAGCTATTGTTTGCTTTAAATTGTACTGTGAAGATGAAGAGCGGATAAGAATTTTTGCTTTTTGAAAATTATACAGAATTGACCAAAAATAAAGAGACTGTTTTTCTGTTTGTGTATTTCTAAAAAATTAGAGACAAAAAATAATTGAAAAATAATTTGTGACAGTTTGAGGAACCTGAAACAAACAAAGCGTGCAGGAGATTTTGAAAAGCTTTCGAAGAAAAATGCAAGCGATCCAATGGGAAAAAAGAACCAATTGGCGGCAGATGATAATTTCAAGCAAGTCAATATCCGGTCGTTGCCAAGGACAAGAAGATGTGAAAAAAGGATGTAGGGAGCAAGTTTTGTGCGGAGAAATTTCCAAACCGCCCCACACTGCTTGCAGCAGCAGTTGGCTTGATGAAATTGATTGCCCGATATTGGGGATTGGTTTTCCTGCAAATTGGAACAGGTCGAAAAAAGTGCTTGACACAATTTTTCCACTTTTAAAAGTTCTACTTGACCATCCGACTTTTGTACATCCCAAAAGACACGGCCAGACAAAAAGATGCACAAGCTTCTGCTTGAGCTCGGCTTGACGCTAATGCTGATCGTCACAGTGGCTAATGGCGCCGCCATGTGCCCAGGCGACGCCGGAGAGAGGACCTTCATCCAACGTCAGCTCAGCTCGAAACGCTCCTGCACTGAGCTAACAAGAACCGACTGCCTGTTCATTCATGAAGCTAGAGAAAAATGCACCTGCACCTGTGACAATCTGATCGCTTCCAACGTTCAAACTGAAGCTATAGCTGAGGTATACCCACCCGCATGCATGCACACATACGTACACAATAAATTACTCGCTATCTTTCTTCGAATACATTTCTCCTTTCTTCAATTATTCATTCGTTTACTATTAATTCGGTATATAAAAACAAAAAAGTAACTTTTAAGTGAAAATATTCCATCTACAGTATCCTCGAAAATTACACCCCATGATTTCATATTTTTTTCTTATTCCAAGGAATTTTCAAACTTATAAAAACAAACTTGAAATTTCATTGCTCATTTCAATCAATTTTATCTAAATCTATCATTGAAAAAATGTTAGATATTAAAAAAAAATAACTGAAAAGAACCATTCTTCCACAGCCGCTTTCAGTGAATTGATTAAAAAATATCTATTCAATTAATCAATTTCATATTCTTCTTGGTTATCAATTATTCGAGACTATTTTCACTCTTATGAGATAATAATAATGGTGTGATTTTTCAGCCAGCTGTTGAAATGGTGGAAAATGGAGGACGCGCCAGATGCTTTCACGGAGACGACTGGGTTTTAACCACCGACGGACGTATGCAAATGAAACATCTTTTACAAAAAAAAGATGCTCAAGTATTAACGCGTAGTGAAAATGGACATTTGGAATACAGTCCGGTGATGACTTGGATCCACGCCCAAAAGGAGACGAAAGCTCAGTTTATTAACCTGGAAACAGAATCCGGACACCGACTTTCACTGACACCGTTGCACATGATTTACCAGACCGACTGCGATGGCAAAGAGATGGTTTTGATGGCTGAAAAAGTTGCCGTTGGAAAATGCATCTTTGTTAAAGCTGACAACGACAAACTTGTCGAATCGAAAGTCGTTTCCACGAGCAAAGTCGTCAAAACTGGCATCTATTCGCCGATCACAACTTCAGGGAGTATTGTTGTCAACGACGTGCTTGCATCTTGCTTTTCCACCTCTGCTAACGAAGATATCCAACGACTGTTGTTCAAATATGCCTCTTTCGTCTATTCATTATTCGCCTGCCCTGCGTCACTCATCTCGGACTCTTTTTCCCACCAACAACAAGACTATGTAGAAATTCCCAAGCTCTTGTTGGGTGCTTTGAATTTGCAAAAATATTTAATCCAGTAAAAGTCTAAGTTTTTTCATTAAATGCAACTGTTTTTTTTCCAATGAATTTATTTTCTTTTCAAATTCACAATATCAAGATGTTACTGTTCCAGAAAAAAAATCTAAAATATTCTTCACATTACCCAACTATTTTGAAAATGTCATTGTTGTGTAAAAGAAGAAATAATGCTAGGTAATGTGGATGGATTAAAAATTTCAACGTAATATCCATCCGGATCTTGAATAAATGCTATTCCTTTCATTTTTCCATCATCCGGACGTTTAACAAAAGTTACATTTAATTTTTCAAAACGAGCACATGCTTCATACACATCCGGAACGGCTATTCCAATGTGACCTGCAACATTAAAAATGTGATAATTTCTAAAAAAAATAAACTGTATACCAAAGCCTCTGGGTTCTTGATTTCCATTATGATAAGCTTGATCTGGATCATTTTCAGTACCCCAGTTACTAAATTGTTTTAGTCATTAAATAATAATAAAACATAAATTGAATGAATAATGGATTATAAAGTGAACTAAAATTACAATTTAAAAAAACTTTGAAAAATTAAAATTATATCTGGCAAAATTAAAATTATCTGCATTTTCACTTCACAGAGACTAGTGCAATTCAGTCTTACTGAGTTAATTCCAGAGTTGCTCTTCTGGAAAATGTCCATTCTATAGCTGCATTGGAATCGCCAGGCTTCAAACTGATATCTTCGTATCCCAAGAAATACAATGAAAACTGCATAGTGGAAAAATCCATACGGTGAAGTAATCTAACAAAGTAATTAGTTGGAATTAAAACAAATCTTTTTAACAAAATTTTCACAATTTGTTTTTTCTAATTACAATAAAAAACTTAATTATTACATTAGGCTATTCATGATTTACAAAGAACTTAAAGTCATGTGAGAATAAAAGCAAAAGAAAAGTGAGAAAACGAGACTTTTTTATTTACAATAGTTGAATAGAATTTCAAAATTCTACAGTGCAGTGCTAAGCAAATAAATAATACAATTATTCAATAAAATGTCCGACATTTATATATAAAATAGGTAAAAGCAATTTTTCAGCATAATTAAAAATGGAAAAATGTGAGACTTCACCGAAAAACTTACCTCATGCCCAAAACTTTAGTGTAAAATTCTATCGATTTTGCAGGATTTTTTATTCGAAGCATTGTTTGCTGCATAAAGTATTTCTAGAATGTTGTAAAACGTCAGGAGTGATTTCTTCGGTTAATAAAATTTTTTGATACTGAAATTTTATTTAGTTTGAAATAAAGTTTTAAAATTAAACATCTAAATTAAAAACACTGATATCTAACTGTGAACAAATGCATACTAATAATAAAACAGGATTAAAAAACTAAAAAGCTTCAAATTCATTACAAATAATATTTAAAAATCAAATGAGTTAAAGTTTTAAAATATAAAGAATGACCAAATCATGTAGATTTCAAAATGGCACTAAAAATAAATAAACAAGAGTTGAATTAATCATAAACTGAAATTGTACGTCCTCAAAATGTGAAATAATGTGAAAAAATGAAAATTTGGCAAAGCAGAATCGACGAAGAATCAAAAAGCTTACACTGGTCGCAGGATCAGCATTATGACAATGAGCTCTGATGATGGCTTCTTCGCATGGCATCAGATTTTTTTCTCCAGTCGACATTGATCGCTTTGCAGACTAAAGAAATGCACAAAACAGCGCAAAAAAGACTCCAGCCAAAACGGGGTAATGGTTGTTCAGGTGCTTTTGGAGCAATTTGTACACCAGTAACTCTATATTTCTTCCAAACGTTCTTGAAAAATGTTGCTCGCATAAATCTAAAATTATTAAATCCACAAAATATCCACCGTACGCCATATAATTCATGCACAACTCATCTTTAACTTCATATTTATTTACAAAACATTAAATATTTAACATGCTAATGATAAAAATTGATCCAAATCATTTCAGTTAAAACTAAAGTTTCAGAAACTGCTAAACAAATATCATTTAATTAGTTTAAACTAAAAAATACATAAATTATCAAAAACTATAAATAATTAGTACTATAATATGCTTCAACAAACAGATTGACAAATCAGCCAATATTTCATACTGTAAGTACGGTCATTTAATAAAGTAACAAAATTTTATACATTTAAAATATTTAATGCACTGCACATTACAGAAAATGTATTTGTATTTTTCACTTAAAAATATTTGTTGAACCATATATTCAAAAATTGAAATAAAAGAAAACTGTAGTGCAATTGTTGCAGATTCCAACCAAAGACAAAACCTGAGCGTCAATATTCCACAGTATGACGAAGTATTTTTAGAAGAAAGAAGTAACCTGATATAGCAGATCATAGTTGTTATTGTTTGGAAGTAATCCGATAGCTGATCATAGTTGTTTTGTCTGGAAGCAATTCCATACCAGCGAACCAGTCGTTATCGTTTAGAAGCAATCCGATATATTTGACCTAATTGTTGTTGTAGTTTGTTTTTTCTTTCGTGTGTGTACCATGTATATGTATTAGTCAGTTAGTGTCAGAGTCAGTCAGACTCGGTCAGTCAGACTCAGTCGATCAGACTCAGTTAGTAGTGAGTTAGTGAGTGTGAGTTGATCTCTAGTCGAATAAAGCGTTGGTGTTCTTTTCGAGATTGTGTTTTGGTCTTTATATTCGGAAGACGGGAAGGAATACCGGAGAAAACGTGACTGGAATCAGCAGAGACAATAGGTAAGTCGTTAGAGCTTACGACGCGGGTCCAAAAGTGGGAACCGTACATCGAAGATAGAACTCAGTGGTTCAAATAGTCGAACCGCGGGTTAATTATACAGTCCACTGGAACTTGATTATCGTTATCGACGAGGAAATCCCCAGTACATTGGTCCTCTGAGCCGGATCCGGATAGAATAGGATATCGGATCGGATTGGAAAGACTGAGACTTCCGGATCTTTATCACGACCTGTGGACGATATTGATTCGTACTTAGTATTGTTACGGTCTAAGAATGGCATCGATAAAGTCATCGGCCAAAGACTGTCAAAATAGGATCGCGGCTATGCGAGCTCGTCTTTCTAGCTATATGGAAGAATTAGTGAGAGCTCGCGAAGAACTCAACTCACGTGCATTGGTACGTAACCTCTTAGATCTTCTGAATCAGTGTTTGGACAAAACACGCCAACTGGTGGAGAAGTATGAAGATTCCGCGAAACCGGCGGACGATATCACCGACTGGCACAGTTTTGAGATTGAGGTAGTCAAGGCACGTAGTATCGCTGAAGAGTACTTGGAAAAGGACTCAGTGACCGATAATCGTCGTGATACAACGCCAAATAGGGGGGCATTTTATCACGTCAACTGGCCTAAATGGGAACTTCCAAAGTTTGACGGAGACGTTCTACAATTCGATACATTCTGGGAACAGTTTGAAGATCAAATACACCGACAGTCAGAACTTCGAGATACCACCAAGTTCACGTATCTTCGATCATGTTTGACTGGGAATGCGCTAAACGCTATCGATGGTTTAGCAATTACAGCAGCTAATTATTCGGCAGCTGTCGACATTCTGAAGAGTCGTTTCGGTCGTAGAGATTTGATCATTCAAACTCATATCCGGAAACTATTAGATACAACGCCTTGCAACGACGCATCATTGAAAACGTCGAGGAAATTTTATGATGAAATCGTCCTAAACATTAGAGCCTTAGAAGCGTTGGGCAAAAATCCTTCATCTCCAGAGCTGACAGCGTCAGAAGTCCTATTGGAGATATTCAAGCTGAAAATGCACTTGAGCACAAGAAAGAGATGGGAAACTCTTATCCTTTCTGAACCTTCGAAAGCAGCAAATTTGGAAGATTTCTTACGATTCTTGCAAGACGGAATAAGGGTGCAAGAGTCCGTCAGTATGAGTGACTGTAAACCATCATCAGACGTCACTAAAAGAACGACGAGTCCACCTCGAGAGAAATTACCCTCTGCAGCCGCTCTCCATGCAAAGATCAGATCATCCGATAGCTGCGTGATGTGTAGAGAACACCATCAGGTAAGTCAGTGTCCCAAGTTCCTAGCAGAGAAGACGCAGGATCGATGGAGAATAGCGACCAGCGAAAACTTATGTTTCCGCTGTCTTCGAAGAGGTCACACGGAAAATAGGTGCCCGGAAGACAAACGGTGTGACTATCCATCATGTGGGAAGACGCACCACAAACTGCTCCATGGAGACGAAGGAACACACCAATCCAGAGCTGGTGAAATGTCGCCTGTGAAGCCGACGACTGAGAAAGACGAAGGTGTTTCGAGCGCCCGAATACTTTTGGGAAGAGTAGCGTCAGAGAAGGAGAATCTGTTGCAGACAGCACGAGCCATCTTACAAACAAATGATGGAAATCAGTTCCTTGTAACCTGCCTTTTCGATTCCGGTTGCCAACGATCACTTATTAGGAAGGATTTGGCAGAATCGTTACGGTTAAGAGGTACAACGGAACGATTGATGTTGTTGAGGCTAGGAGAAACGCACCGTAAGTATGAGAAGCTGCGTTGCGTGAAGTTTTGCCTAAAGGGTATCTACGGAGGCGAAGACAGTCATCCCATTGAAGCACTCTGTGTCCCGAGAATAACAACGGTAGATGCGAACCCATCAGCAGCGAACTGGGAGCACCTACACGGACTGAAGCTGGCAGACATTTTTCCGAGAGAACGCACGGAAATTGATGTACTTATCGGCATAGATTTTTATAACCGCTTGCTATTCAAAGAGAGAATAGTGGGTGGAGACGCGTTACCCGAAGCCGTTAACTCACCGTTCGGGTGGATCTTGTCAGGCAACATTCCAGCAGACGACGGAAGTGGAAAATGCATTACACTTCTAGTGAAGACAGAAAGTAGAGCTTCGTCAGATGCGCCTTACGGCCCAAATCATCATGGACAAGCGACGGACACCGTCGGACGTCTAACAAAGCGTTGGCGTTACAGAAAAAGGCTGATTGTCCACTTCTGGAAAAGATGGAGATCAGAGTACATAGTTTCGTTTTGCACTCGATCGAAATGGCGAGGAGACGGTACCGAACCGAAAGTGGGAGACGTCGTTTCAATAGCAGAAGACGACGCGAATAAGAGTCGTTGGATGATGGGACGTGTACTGGAACTGTACCACGGGAGAGATGGAGTGGTGAGATCAGTACGGTTGAAAGTGACAAAGGGTGAAATTACACAACCAACGAAGAAATTGCGACTGTTGGAATCTGCAGTAATAGATGGAGTTCCTCCATCGTCGGGGGAGGATGTTGCAGATTCCAACCAAAGACAAAACCTGAGCGTCAATATTCCACAGTATGACGAAGTATTTTTAGAAGAAAGAAGTAACCTGATATAGCAGATCATAGTTGTTATTGTTTGGAAGTAATCCGATAGCTGATCATAGTTGTTTTGTCTGGAAGCAATTCCATACCAGCGAACCAGTCGTTATCGTTTAGAAGCAATCCGATATATTTGACCTAATTGTTGTTGTAGTTTGTTTTTTCTTTCGTGTGTGTACCATGTATATGTATTAGTCAGTTAGTGTCAGAGTCAGTCAGACTCGGTCAGTCAGACTCAGTCGATCAGACTCAGTTAGTAGTGAGTTAGTGAGTGTGAGTTGATCTCTAGTCGAATAAAGCGTTGGTGTTCTTTTCGAGATTGTGTTTTGGTCTTTATATTCGGAAGACGGGAAGGAATACCGGAGAAAACGTGACTGGAATCAGCAGAGACAATAGGTAAGTCGTTAGAGCTTACGACGCGGGTCCAAAAGTGGGAACCGTACATCGAAGATAGAACTCAGTGGTTCAAATAGTCGAACCGCGGGTTAATTATACAGTCCACTGGAACTTGATTATCGTTATCGACGAGGAAATCCCCAGTACAGCAATCTTTGCTTTATGAAAATCAGGTAAGTTTCCATTTTTCACATAAATGCATCTCTTAAAGTGATTTCTAAAGTTGCATACGATGCGTAACATCATTTGCACAAAATTAGTTACAGAACATTAAAACTTACTTACTTTAACAACTTCTTCAAAAATACCCAACAGCCGTGATCGTCTAGTGGTTAGGACATTGCGTTGTGGCCGCAATAACCCAGGTTCGAATCCTGGTCACGGCACAACTTTTACATAAACCGATTTTTATCAACATGACGCTTTCAGCAAATTTATTATGTAATTTCCACTTTCCCTTAATTATTAATTTTAATCTATTTATTATAAATCACATTTGTGAGCTTTTATATGCGCAGTTTACTTTTGGTTTTTGTATAATATTGAACTTAAAAGGATTTAATACAAAAATTATGTATAAATTTACTGAGCTATGAAATGCAGGAATTGAAAAAAGAGACAACAAATGATGTTTGTTGCGAACGCAATTTACGCACAACTTCATCCTCAGTTACAGTAAAGTGTTTTTCAATTTGCATTAGAAGCAATTCTGATTATACGCCCGCGATTGTCCCGTGTGCACAATCGAGAGTGAACCAACAAAACTCAGATGAATAAATCGCACAGTTTATTCAATGCAATACACGAATAGGTAGGGAAAACATTGCAACAAAGACCCAGCGGTCATTTAAAGAGACTCATACAGACCATGCAGACCTGTCTAAGACAACTGGACAATTCACAATACGGCAATTCTGCACCTTGTGCCTCAAACGCAAAGTAGATGTCCAAATACGACCGGATGACTGCGGAATACTCATTGAGTCTTCGTGGGTATCGAAATCTCGTGACTCTTCTCCACCATACCAAACCGTCTCACAGCAAGTGGGTAGCTGTTCGTAGAGTGGTGTCAACCTCCTTGCAAGAAAAGTGAACACCATGTCATACTGTCACGCGATAGTGACAGCTCCAATTCCTACCTCGCCTGGTAAGGCTGAGCTCCGTCTATTCCTACAATGCTTACAAATGTATGGATTCCCGAAAGTTCCGTGGGATGTGACAACTCTTGAATTCTCTCGGCTTGAAAGCGATTGCTTTTCGGCGAATCGCCGGGGTGTTGATGGAAGTGGTAAGCAGATCGCCCAACCCTAAAGTGTTTCTAAAGAAACAGGATCCTCCTCGAAAAGATGCACAGCATGTCATGCCGGCGTGAGAAAGGTATCGCTCAAATTCCCTACGCGCCTGGTAAGGCTGAGCTCCGTCTATTCCTACAATGCTTACAAACGTATGGATTCCCGAAAGTTCCGTGGGATGTGACAACTCTTGAATTCTCTCGGCTTGAAAGCGATTGCTTTTCGGCGAATCGCCGGGGTGTTGATGGAAGTGGTAAGCAGATCGCCCAACCCTAAAGTGTTTCTAAAGAAACAGGATCCTCCTCGAAAAGGCGCACAGCATGTCATGCCGGCGTGAGAAAGGTATCGCTCAAATTCCCTACGCGCCTGGTAAGGCTGAGCTCCGTCTATTCCTACAATGCTTACAAATATATGGATTCCCGAAAGTTCCGTGGGATGTGACAACTCTTGAATTCTCTCGGCTTGAAAGCGATTGCTTTTCGGCGAATCGCCGGGGTGTTGATGGAAGTGGTAAGCAGATCGCCCAACCCTAAAGTGTTTCTAAAGAAACAGGATCCTCCTCGAAAAGATGCACAGCATGTCATGCCGGCGTGAGAAAGGTATCGCTCAAATTCCCTACGCGCCTGGTAAGGCTGAGCTCCGTCTATTCCTACAAAGCTTACAAATATATGGATTCCCGAAAGTTCCGTGGGATGTGACAACTCTTGAATTCTCTCGGCTTGAAAGCGATTGCTTTTCGGCGAATCGCCGGGGTGTTGATGGAAGTGGTAAGCAGATCGCCCAACCCTAAAGTGTTTCTAAAGAAACAGGATCCTCCTCGAAAAGGCGCACAGCATGTCATGCCGGCGTGAGAAAGGTATCGCTCAAATTCCCTACGCGCCTGGTAAGGCTGAGCTCCGTCTATTCCTACAAAGCTTACAAATATATGGATTCCCGAAAGTTCCGTGGGATGTGACAACTCTTGAATTCTCTCGGCTTGAAAGCGATTGCTTTTCGGCGAATCGCCGAGGTGTTGATGGAAGTGGTAAGCAGATCGCCCAACCCTAAAGTGTTTCTAAAGAAACAGGATCCTCCTCGAAAAGGCGCACAGCATGTCATGCCGGCGTGAGAAAGGTATCGCTCAAATTCCCTACTCGCCTGGTAAGGCTGAGCTCCGTCTATTCCTACAAAGCTTACAAATATATGGATTCCCGAAAGTTCCGTGGGATGTGACAACTCTTGAATTCTCTCGGCTTGAAAGCGATTGCTTTTCGGCGAATCGCCGGGATGTTGATGGAAGTGGTAAGCAGATTGCCCAACCCTAAAGTGTTTCTAAAGAAACAGGATCCTCCTCGAAAAGGCGCACAGCATGTCATGCCGGCGTGAGAAAGGTACCGCTCAAATTCCCTACGCGCCTGGTAAGGCTGAGCTCCGTCTAATTCCACAGTGCTTACAAACGACTGCATTCCCGAAAGTTCCGTGGGATGTGACAACTCTTGGATTCTCTCGGCTTGAAAGCGATTGCTTTTCGGCGAATCGCCGGCGAGTTGATGGAAGTGGTAAGCAGATCACCCTGCCACTGAATCATCCTCACCTCCCACGGATGCACGTTAATCCTACCTTAATACTGGCAGCTCTTCCTCATCCTCTTGCTTCTGGAATTCTAACTTGCAGAAATGTGGCCAGGCTCCCGCTGATATTCTCGTTTGCGTGACGTTGCTGCACAGCGTCGGCATGGTCAACGCCTTTACGGAGTCCCGCGGTTCTCCAGCCAAAGCCACAAATAGTGACTTCTGCACCTCGTGACTCGCTCCATTAGTATCGTGTACCGCGATCAAAAGTATCTCACCTTTGAGATCGAGCTCGTCTGTCACATCCAGCCTCATCAATAATCATTCTACTGCCGAGTCGAGCAATCAGCTAACGGTCATTCTTTCCCTAGGGGTGGTGTGATAGAGGAATCACCGCTCTCCTAATCTTCCTCTTTTCTGGTTACACCTTCTTGTTCTGTGTCCGACTGGAAAGCAGATGAAGCTCAAACGAGCCATCTCCGCCAGAACCTGACGTCGATGAGGATCCGCTATGTATGATGCAAGTCTGTACAGTCCGACGCCTTCTGTGAATCCATGCAAATGGGGCAACCATTCGCAGCTGAAGCGTGAAGGAACGTTGCCATTCGACATTCTGATCAAGACGTCTTTTCGGGTGGTGGTGGTCTTTGATTTACCGGTGTTACCTTTGCGAACTAGGCGACAAGACTCAGTCAGCATTTCCGTGTGATCCCAGATGAACCGCACAAATGCTGCCAGATGACATCGTGCAGTCTCATCTGCTTTCGTCACCACATACCACTTGATCTTTGACACACGCTGTAACTTCTCTCTATTCAATGTTATGATCTGCGGATTCCGCCGTCCGAGAGTACTTTCCTAACGCCATCAAGGTTTCGACATTTCGGTGTTCGTGATCACAGAGGGCCTCCAGAGAGACAGTCTTCTAATCACAGTGATCGGTCTGACAAAGCGTTCTTTCAGACTTCGAACTGCCACGTAATAGTGGGCATTCGCGGCAGACAGGCCAACAAAGAGCAATTGATTCTAGTGTCTCACCGAACAGACAGCTCACTTTGCAGTCCGCCTTCTTTGCAGCAATTCATGTCAACTTTGCAGCATCTAACACATTTGTTTTTTTCATAAACCCTGGTCTCAAATTGGTCCAAAAACGCCCGAAATTTCGTGAATTGCCACCATCAAATTTCGAAGATCACAGCGCGGCAATCACGATCGAAGATCGAATATTCTTTTCAACCTCTGCCGTCCTGATCCTCCTGGAACCCACTTCTTCTGCCTGCCCTGCTCTTATCAGAGCTCGGCCTTGCTTTTTCTGAAAGAACTTTTTCCTTCTTCCATATCCAGGCTTTGTTCCAATACTGCCGGGAGCACATCCGCCTCACAATAGAGCTCCTCGGTCACCGACACCTGCTCCGTGACTTCTTCCGACTCGCCGCACAGTTGATCGAGCTCCTCCAGCAGCAGGTTCAGCTTTTCCTTGTTCGCAGCCGACTTTTTTGATTTCGCTTCGACATTCACACCTTCGATCACAACTACGACCTATCCGTAGATCGCTGGGTCCATAGATCTCTGACGACTCCAGCTGGGAAGATCAAATGTTGAGAACGCAATTTACGCGCAACTTGATCTTCAGTCATAGTGGACTGCATTTTTCTATTTCCGTCGGAAGCATTTTTGACTATCTGCCAGCGATTGACCAGCGTGCACAATCGAGCTTGAAACCACAAAACTCAGTCGATGAATCACACTGTTTATCCAACGCAAGGCATAAACAGGTGGATGAAACACCGCAACAAAAGTCGTAACACAACAGAGCGGCCATAAGGTTAAAAATCGTCAAACCCGTCACGTATCCTGCAACCACCATACTGTCAAGTACCTACACATAGTCGTAGAGATCTTCAGGTACTAACGTGTGTACTGTAATTTGTTTATCCATAGTCAAGCAGTATAGAGTTGCGCGAGTTACCAGATAGACCGTTCAGGCCAGCTTCCAAAGGCTGGGCATTACGCAGTCTCCAATGGCAGATTTCGAAGTTCTCTGTTTCATATGATTTAACTGTTAATTGAAGTTTGAAAAATTTGTTGTAAGATTGAATGAATATCAATGAAGAGAATAAAATGAAATTGAAATGTATTGAATTCAGAGTAAAAGTGAAATGTTATTATTATTTGGTTTTAATTTTACGAGAACTTTTTTGTTCAACTTGAAGATTCAAATTGAACTTACCAGAAAATCGATAACTTTTTAGAGTAAACAAATTTTCAACATATTCAGCGAATAATGAATTCAATTTTAATTTATCGGTTTTTTCCAAATTAAATAAAATTTTTTAGAATTATTTTGGAAAAAAAATCAAAGCAACTGTAATATTTCAATTAGAGGTGCCTTACTGTATAACATTGTAAAAATCTTTCGCTCACTGTTTCGTTTTTTGCGGATAAAATAAATTGTACGAAAAAATTATTTCAAGAGAAATTTGCAAGTTTCTTTTGGTGATTGAAATTTCATAATTAATATTTAATAGCTGCGCAAACGATGAATAAAGTTGAAAATAGTTGTTCCATTTTTTGTCTCCACTTGACAGAAGCCGCATTGTATACAGTAGAAGCAAATATATTTTAGTTCTTGATTACCTACAAAATGTGCAATTCTTTGTTGACAATGCCGTTGTTTACTCTGCAGAAAAGACTTTGCAAATGTAATTATTATGGTCACAAAATCCAATTGCCGTTTTTGCATCGGTATATTTTTATTTTTTATTTTTTGCACATGTTGACTTTAATTTTAAGCAGTGTGAAATTGGAGATGTATACTGATTTGAAAAATTGAATATTCTTTTTATTGTATTTTTATTTGTATTTCATTCATTTTACAGTTGCAAATTTTATCAGTTGAATTGAATTGAGTATGAAATTTATTGAGAATTCCAGTTGAGAATAATGTAGTTTGCAGAAAACAGTTTTTGCCTCGTTAATCAATAAACCTTGAACACAAGTTTTCAAAGTAAGAATGCGAATAATGTTTTTTTTTCATTTGTTATTCCATAGAATTATTAAATTCATTTTTAATTTTATACGTTCATTTTTATTCATTCAGAATGTGAATTGTCTTTCATTTTGAATAACATCATTATTCCTAAAATTTGCATTGAGGAAATGTTAAATTAAACTAGTCACAGAGTACAAAATATGTTTTATTATTTTGTTTATGTATTAAGAATGAATTTTTAAAATTTTTTGATTAAAATGATGCGATTTGTTGATTGTGTTATGAAATATTTGTAGGCAATTTTTTGACAAATGAATCAAGTATGAGGAAGTGATTTATAAGTATAATTAATTGGCAGCAGCGTGAAAACCAATTGATGGCATATTTTGATTTTGAAGAAGATAAGAAGTATTTTTATTTATTTGCAACTTGAACAATGAACAAGTTTCATTGAACAGTCGGCCAGCAGTGAGAGAAGTGGTGGAATTTGAAGTTTGAAAAAAAGAATGACAACGATCGTCTACGGTGACAAGAATGACGTCATCAAGGAGGGTGTACTGTTGACTTACCGTGATCCGTATTACGATCCGTTCGGCGTCGGCAAGTCGGCCGACTACGGTCCGGGTCGGTCGGATTCCACTTGCACGATAAGGGCGGTGCTGAAGGCGAACGCGTTGCTTGTTTACGATTTGGAAACGGTGCCGTCGGTTGGGTCGATGACGGCCGAATTGGAGATGAAATTTCTGGTCGTATTGGAACGTTGCGTGGCCGAGCTCGAGGAACCGCTGGTCGAGTTGCCGTATCCGTTCGTGGTGGTCAACTATGGACGAAAGTTCTACTTTTCCTGCTTCGCCGAAGAGGACCGTTCCGACTGGGTACGGGCAATTGTCGGCTGTTCTCAGGAGATGATCCAGGCGAAGTTGGCTCGCTGCCAGGAGCGTCTCAGTTCGGCGTTGCAACAACGCAGAGAGTACAGTTTGGGCCATTTCGTCGAGGCGGGCTTTTTTCCCGAAAACGACCAGTTGTTTCACCAAAATGACCAATCACTGACCGCTTGGAAGGCGTTGCTCCAAAGTCAATCTTTTCGAACACTCTACTCTAGACCAATTGTTCGGCATTTTCAATTTGAACAAACCCAACAACAACAACAACAACAACAACAACAACAACAAGTACTACTACATTTCTACGAATGCATGGCCGAACCAAAGGTGGTGTGAACGAATAAAATGGAAATTTGTTTATTTATTTTTTAAATAATTAATTATATTGTTGTTTCTTTTTTCTTTTCGTCAGGTATTTTCGACTGTGCCGAAACAAGTGTTGAATTGTTTGCGCAGTTTTTTCAAACACATCCTACGCTATTTGGAATGTCTCGACTACGTGCCGAAAGAGGTGGAAACGAAACGCCTCGCGCACGTGGATCAACTTCGCTCGCTGTTGGCCAAACTGGACCGCGTGGGCGGTTTCATGGACTCGTTCCACGGCAGTCCTTTCAAAGCGAGCATTGTGAAACACGTCGACGAGTTCGAATTCTACCCGACCAATTTGCACCTGCAAATCTTCGACTACGGTAAGCCGGCTGGCCGCGTCGATTATTTCACCTGCGGTGCATTTGCCGCCCACGCGGACGGCTTCGCCGGCGGTGGTTTGGAGCGGCTGCAGGCGACGCTGTGCGACGACTGTTTCTCGGACGGCTTGTTCAAAATGGACCTCCGTCAAGTGTGCAGTCGTGTGGAGACGTTCGTGGGCGTGGAAAACGCGCTGCGAGAGATGCGGTTGTGGTCGATCGGCTTGTTCGACTTCGACCAGTGTGGTGGTGGTGGTGTTGGTGGTCGTCGAGCGGTGGACGCGTCCGAAACGCTGACGCTGTGCCGGCAGTTCGTCGACCGTTGTCGAACGTTGCAAGCGACTCTGCACGGCCAGTTCGACGCCCACGGTGGTCAGTTGACCACGTTCACGGAAAATTTGGCCGAATGGTACGAAGCTGACCGGTGCCAGCGGACCGACTCTGTTGACCAGGGGCGTCGGTGGCGTGTGGAAAGCTTCCGGTCGAACAGCGACGATTTCGAAGCCGAACTCGCCTCGTTGCACACGAAAATCGAAAACGTGGTACCGATTTTGGCGGCCGAACAGTCGGATCCACTTGTCGTCGACCACCATCCCACTACTAGTAGTCGATCGCAACTAATCGAACAACTTCGACACGGCTCGAATTTGGTTCTCGACCGTCTCCAGTCGTTGCAGGCGACGCTCACGCACAGCTACTTGCTGGCCATGCTGCTCCGCTTGGACGGCTCGTCGCAGGCGGGCAAATTCTATTCCACCTTCTATCGCTCGGGCGCGGTCATGTCCCAGCTGCTGACCAGCGTCGTGGCCGCTCTGTTGAATACTCTGTGGAACAATGACCAGCGCCCGATTGGGCAGTTGTGGAGCCGTTGCGGCGCTCTGGTCGTCATCCACTCGTATTTGTCCTGCAACGCCGACGAGATGGCCATGCTCGAAGACATGATCTGGGCGGTCAAGCTGACCAGACGTCAGTGTCGATTCAAGCTGATCCACAACGACGCTTCTACCACTTGCGTGCCGGTCGTCGAAGGACACCTCGGTTCGTTTACGGTATATACATATATACATATACATATATATATATATGTGTGTGTGTGTGCGTGCGTGCGTGTATATGTACATATGTTTGCGTTGCAATTTGCAGGTCGTTTTGTTTGCAGGTCAGTTTGCCCGTACCGTCGGATAGGTGGCACTTGGTGCCGGAAAAATTGCAAACTGGCGAGTGGTTTCACGTCTGTTTGGTATTGTTCAACGTGGGCATCAATTTCAATCAGTCTTTGGCGATGAAATTTCAAAAAGCGAACGTCGAATTCGAGATCAACGAAAAAGCCTGCAAACAAATTGAACTCTACTTGAAAAGTGGAAATTTTCTATCCCAAGCGAATTGCAACAATACGATCGAGTCGAAATTCAACCAGCTCAAATATCAAGTTGAACAATCGCAATTCAAAAATGTCGACATTTTGCACCAGTCGATGGGCCTGTGTCGTCTGGTCGACGACGCCAGCGTGTTGGTCTGCTGCAAAAGTGGCAAAGATCGAACGTCGATGGGTGTCACTTTGGACGAACAATTGTTGCTGGAAGCCGAGCATAATTTGTCGACCAAGCAGGCCGCAGAATTGTTGAAAAAAATCCGCACCCAGGGGACCAGAATCGAAAATGCCTACAAGAACATCGGCGCCAGAAGGTACGCTTTTCGTCAGTGGCAGTTGAACTTTTTGCCCGAAACGTATCGACCGCCCGACGGCTTTTACGGCTCTTTTACCACTTGAAACACACAACACAGGGTTCACTGTAGTCTTTTCTTTAATTTGTTTGTTTGTTTATTTGTGTTCACCAAATTGTTTCTCCCTCCCTAAACACCCACTCTTTGCACACCTATACGACCAGTAATCACAAAGTCAATTTCTTCAATCAGTCACCCTTATCGGGTATGTATTTCTTTCTGGCCATGTATAGGAAAAATATGCTCGACAGACCGCTGACCAAGAAAATCACGTCGAACCAACGATGGTAAAAGTTGAACTTCAATTCGCCAAGCACATCCGTTATTATAGATCTATTTTTTTCATTTGGAAAAAAACTTTTAAAAAAGGATAAAAACTAAAAAAAGAAAAAAGAACGAACATTTGTTACCTGTATTCTGCCGGCATACTCATACGAATCAGTAAAACAGATGATACGAAATACATGCCCTGCAATGTATTATTATTATTATTATTAGAATTGATATTAATTTTTTTAAAAAAAATATGCAATTTTCATACCATCACTTCGGACAGCAACAAGCAGACAATGTTTGACCACTTGTCACTAGAGACGATTGAAAATAGCTGAAAAATGAAGAAACACAATTATGAATTTATATTAAAACGAGAATTTATTTGTAGTGTTTTTTTTTCACTTTCGAAATAGTAATCAAAAGTCCTCGAACTGACGTAACCGCTATAACGCCGACCAAAATGAAAGAAATATGCTGAGTCCAAAATTTCACCTACAGTAATAATTTAATTAATTGGATTTTTGGAAAAAATGATATTTTGTTTTAAATGAAATGAAAAAAGATGCAAAATTCACGTCAAAATCGAATCCCATTAAATGAACGGAAATTTCAATTCCACGTGTCACGGGATCCACTTTACCGACGCGGTCGAAAATAATATTCACCGTTGCCTAAGGAAAATAACAACACAAATTTTTAAAAAAATGCATACATACAGATCAAATATATAATAGTAATAATAATAATAAAACAATATACCATAATAAGTTTCAAAACACAATAGATGGAAAAAAAATAGCCGAGAAAGTCGAAATATCGACCGCGGAGTGTTTTCGAATAGAGCAAACGTCGTTTCATGTCATTCATTTCCATAATTTCTGTTAGCAATTGACGAGCCGCTTCTTCGAGATAATTAATCTCTTCTTCCAACAACGCACCAGATCCTGGGATAGTAAACAGCTTTTTCTTTTTAAAATTAAAATTAAATTCAAACATCCACCTTCGGAAGAGCTGAGTATTGACGAGGCGACTAATTTCAGCCAATTGGCCTGCGATTCCACGCTAGTGTATCCCCTGCGCTCGAGTAGTAATTTTTTCTTCTTCGTCAAAATCATATCGATCGTCTTCAAATAGCGCCTTTCCATATTTCGAACATCACTGTCGGTTATATTTCTGAAATGGGATCAAATTACACATTAATAAACAAAATACTATCATCTATACTGACTGCATAAAGTAAGACATGTAAGTATAGGGGCAGTTGACGGCGCCAAAACCGCTCAACATGGCCATCACAGTCACACCAATAACGCCCACTCTGCTGATGATATTTTCAATTGAAAAAATACCTAAAAAAATATTTCGAACACAAACAATTGATTATTTGAATATTTGCATAAAACTGAAATAATAATAATAATGATGATGATGCGAACCAAATCGGCTGCTCAGTGCGGGAAATGGAAAGCCAAATTTCCAAAAGCCGTACAAAAACAATAACCAAGAAATACCACTCAACAAATTGACAGATGATTCACGAACTGAACGAAAAATGATAAAAATTAAAATTTTAATTATAACAGAAAAGAAAATCCCCACAAAACACCTACTGATACGAATATTTCTTAGCGTATATTGAGCAATGCTGAACGGAATGACCAAAATCAGCAACAACAAAAGCAAATACAACGTCAATTTCAAATAATAATAACGAACGCTGAAAAAAATGAAAGAAAAATAATTAAAAAAAATTTTTTTCTTCCTTTTTTGAAACTTCAATCGTACCTGCTTTCCAAGAAATTCAAAATTTCGAAAATGATCAATTCGAACATTGTGCACGAAAGGCAAAAAGTAATCGAAAACAAAAAGATCACTTTGTGATAACGAACCTACAAAAAATGAAATAAAATTTTTTTTCAATATTCCACACGAAAGTGCTGTTGTGTTCAACCGCCCCATACTTGATTTCCACTGTACAGTTGTCTGATGCAAAATAGCCAACCGCACGCGAAAACCAGTGCCTGAAATAGAATGTTTCCAAAAGTAAAAATATGCATGTCAAAACAAATAATAATAATAATAATAATAATTCATGAACATTACTTGGGTAGTATGTAAAAGAATACAATCAAATCCAACTCCCATAATCTATCTGCTGTTGACTAGAAAAATAATATTAAATTGCCGTTGTTTTTCTTCTATTATTTCATTTTTAAACATCCCGTAAATAAGAAAACAATATTCTGTCAATGACAGAACCGACGATAACAATCAAGACAACAGACAATACTGAGAGTAGAAATAAATTTTAATCATATCTCTTCGTTAAATGCAAATTCACGCTTTCAACCTCAAGCAAAATGCACTTACGAAAGCATATTTTAAATATTGTGAATAGAAGAAAAAAAAAGAAAGAGAACTTTATCACCGTTTGAATCAACAAGACAAAATTATTATTATTATTATTATTAGTTGTTAGACGACACCGTATATAAATTGATAAAAAGCAAGCTTTTTGTTTATGATTTGCAATTTTCATAATTTTTCAGCGAAACCAAATAGCTAAAATAAGAGCAGCCAATCCGACTGCAACAACGACGATCGTTGTTGCTGTAGACCAGCAGTCGCTGTTGCTGAACCAAAACCACCGCGCATCACCGGAGATCAATTTTGAACGTAGAAATAGCATATCAGAGCTGATCGTATTCATACGATCGTTCAACTCTTTCACCAATTTCGCCACAGCTCGCACTTCGTTCAATATTACAGTACTATTTTTGCATACTGCATCATTTTCTCCCAATTCTTCTTCTTCTTCTTCTTTGGTAATTATCAAACTGGCATCTGAAAAAAATATAATTATTAGTATTATATATATTCATATTGTTAATAATAATAATAATATAACACAAACCACTTGGTGTCTCTTCACCGTCGGTCCAATCTTCTTCATCTTTCATATTACTAACGGCCAACGAATTCAAACTTCTGACACTGTTCGATTTGACAATTGGAGTTTTGTGCAACGCTTTCGTTTGAATAATAAAATCACATTCATACTGGAACAGATCATTCTGTATATCCCAAGGACGATAGCTGAATGAAAATTGAATTTTTTTTTGAAATCAAATCAAAATATACGAAATTCATTTTTTACTCAGCATGTCTGTAAATCCACATGTTTGAATTCGTGTCCAAATCGAACAGTCTGGTCTGGTGTATTTTCCCTTTGTCGGCCAAATCTTTCGCTTTTTGCCGTTGCAATTCTTCAACTTTGGTCTTTTCAATCGTCGCCCATTCTTGATCACAAGCTTTGATCGCTTCTGTCACTTTTATCCAAAGCCTTTTATCAACAACAACAGATGAAAAAAGCAGAAGATAATTTTCAAAAAGAAAAAAAGGTAGGTATAAAAAAAACTTTGCAATAATACTTGGATGATTCGAATTCTTCTTGAACGTCGAAATCGACATCCGAACGTTTCAAACGATGCGCCACAGCCACTTCAATCGGACCCCAAAGAATGTTCGTTTCCTGGTTTGAAAATTTAAAAAGAAAAATTTCAAATTCAATCAATCAATCACCGACTTTTTATTACATTTGTCTGCTTGTCTGTGATGTAAATCGTATCGTCCCATCGACCGCTGATATCGGCCAGAGTCTCTTTGCCGAGCATTATTTTACCGCTCAGCATGTTGATGCAGTCAGAACGACCAAAAAACGGTCGCAGTTTGAATTCGATCAAAGCGGAATAAGAAGTACGATCGCAGGTAAGGCTCACCGAACCGCCAAGTTCCATCGACAACGTGCCCAACACTAGACCCTTGCAATGGGCATATGGCAACGTGACTATGTAATTTTCGCCTCTATTCAACAGGGTGATTCGAGCACCGCCGCACATAATTGCTGACAATGAATTACCTACGAATACAACCACATATTTCTGCAGTCCTCCTTTTTTTGCAAATATATTCCCATACCGTAATATTTGGATTTTGCCAAAATTGTACCACTGATATTGAAACCACTTTTGCGATTGGTAACAAAAAATGCAGAAATCGGCGGATGATGGGACACTTGTTCAGCAATGTAAAATGTTCGACTGTCCGTAGACGGATCATACCAATAACAACGAAACACTTCACCAAGAATTGGATTGTACGGCTTTTTCAGACCCTGTATATATTATGTATAAACTTTTATTTCCATCCCACACTTCATTCACTTACTTTGGGCTTCTTGTAAAAGCCAGATAAATAAAATTTCAAAACTAGTTGCATTCTTTTGTACGGATCATTTTCTTTTGCTGCTCTTAATAATTTTTAAAAAAAAGATTTTTTCCTTAAATATCAATACTCACTTTTCTTACTTACTCAGAAAGCAGATCTGCGTGATAATAATAATCGGCTAATTTTTCCAAAAATGACCTCGGCTCCAAAATGAAAGTCGGCAACACCACTTTGGATAAATCCATTCCAGGTCGAACCTGAAATGCATTTTTAAAATCAATTGAACAAAAAAAAAAGAACTTCACAAAACAGCCCAACGTTGCAACCTGCTTCATCAAAGTCCAAATCAAACTTTTATTCTCTTCAGCAACCTCTTCAACTTGTTCCGATTCGCCGCTCTTGAACAAAAAAAAACAATTATTATTTTATTTCTTTTTGCTTTTTGAATTTAAAATTTACAGCGCCAAACACTTCCGGAGGGGCAGACACGTATACAGTTTCTTGAATTACTTTTTCTACCAAATCTGCTTCTTCCATTTCGCTAATTGCTTCTTCCTCTGCAAAAGTATCATCCATCTACTCAGTTGAAAATTTTTCTAATTTATTCATAATCATCAGCTATACATATCCAGAAAAAAATTCACCATAAACAATTTAAGAAACAAATTTATCTTAATTAAAATTGTTAATATCTTGTAAAGATTTTCAAGTTGCTTATTCTTTGATTTTATATGTGAAATAATAAATGTTCAAAATGCATTCATCAATGTTGTTTTCACACTTATTCATCAACTGCATTTCAGTCAACAACAATTCATCCAAACTGTTCATCTTTTCAAATCTGCTTAAACAAGCAGTTTCGCTGTCATAAATATTTACTGAATCATTCAAATAATATCGCATTTATTAAATCAAAGTATATTTCTTCAAAAAAAAATAAAATTCAATCAATAATAGTTAAAAAGAAAATTATCAACATTATTTTCACAATTACAAACGATAATAATTCTAATGCTTACTTACCATCTTCAGGATCTACAGAATAATTGGATTCTTTCATTGCTTTATCTTCAAAACCATCCTCAACAACAATTCCACTGCAATCTTGCAACCATTGATTGTGCAAAGTTTTCATCAAAAGACGATTACATTTCAATGCCATCTCAAGACCATCCATCCAACATCTACCTGAAACAGTTTGAACAATATTTCAATATCGTAAATAATAAATAAACAAGCAGCATCAATTTACCGGATTCATCAGATGGTGAACGACATATAAGATACGATGTTGGCAGTGGTTGCGTGACAGCACCAAATGCTTCTCCTTTCGGTCCACGGGCAGCCCAAATTGACTGATCCAATGGATGGAACAATTTGAAACAAAAGCCACCCTTTTTCGAAGGCCTCTCAATCAGTTCGCAACAATTTAGCAAAACCGTGCCAATCCAATGACCATGCTGAATAAAAAAAATATTCATTCAATTTAATTAAAAAATTACAAAATAATCAAAAAATTACTTTATGCGTTTTTTGATTTTTGTAAATAATAAACAATCCCGGTTTCAAAACACAAAATACTCGAGTCCATTTCCGAAGCGTGCCGCGTACTTTTAACCAATCGGCAATCAATACGATCGTCGGATCTTTCAGTGCTCGCATCAATTCACGAGTAGCTCGTTTCTTTGCTTGATGATATTGCAATTTTCTTTTCTAAATTATAATAAATTGAATTCAACATTAAAACTTCAAATAAACATCATTTACATACATATTTTAAATAATCTGAAGGGGCATTAAAGTAATGATCAATCAAATTTATTTCATTTCTGCTTTACATTCTCACGAATAACAGAACAAATACCTTGTATTTTGTCTTTGTCTGACTTGAATCCAATGTGTACGATGTTGCTGAGCTCACATCACTACCATCCATTCTAAAATTACAATTGAACAAAACACTGAAAATAATTTTACATAGAAATTGCATGCTGATCAAAAATTAGACACTCATCTACATAAAATTTTGAAAACACTAATTTGGAATATATAACAATCAGCGTAAATTTCAATAATATAACCAACACAAAATGATCAATGAATCACACTTTTCAAATAATATGCAAATACGCAAACTTAATTGTAAAAGTTATTTCTGAAAAAGATCAAGTAACTGTCCTCCAATGCATCCTGTCAAAAAATATTAACGTACGTTTAACAATATTAAATAATGTCCGATCAGCGTCGGGTAATGTGCTTGGAACTAAATCAACATTACTTAAGAGGAAAGAAAATCAGATTAAGCATTAAACATATTAATCAAAGTAAAACAAAGAATGTCAAATAAAATGAAATTACACACATGCCAAACATGGACAGATAAATTCAATAACAAATTAAAAATAAAATCTCCAATACAGCAAGCAAACGTGCAGCACAAAGCAATATTCTTACTAGGTATTTAAAAAAGATTAAACACTGATTTAAACAAAACCTCTGTTTTGGCCCTTCTCAGCTTGAAATAGAAACCAATTTATAAATAATCATTCCAACATTAAAACTTTAACAGAATTTACAATTTATCACATCATTTGACAATAGTCCGGCAATTTCTAAATAAATAAAGAAACAATGAATGAAAATGAAAAGCAAAATAAACAAAACACATTTCTTAAAATACACTCATGAAAAAGTAAATTTCATAATATCGCTTTAATAAATTATACACATTTTATGTGCTGCAAGCTGCACAGACAATACGTCTTCACTCTAAGCGTACAGTGCCAATTTGTAGCGCGGCTAATTTTACTTAAACGCTTCATAAACAGCATGCAACTTTAAGCTAATGCACATGAAAAGCTAAAATGTAAATTTTGAAACAAAATTATGTAAAAAATTAATTAAAAGGTGCATTAAAATTATTCAATAAATATTGTATAAAAACAAAAATTTGCACACATTCTGCGTCGACATAGCATTAACAAAGAATTGAAAAACAACATATTTACCTAAATAAAATGTCAATATACCGAAATTGCTTTCTTATTAATAAAAATAATCACAGAACAACAAAAATCGGACAAGAATAATTTAAATTGACAAGCACATTAGTCCAATTAAATACCGTACCAATAATATAATTAAGATTTACATCATCATTAACTGTAAGTATTTTTAAAATGCTTTCATGCTTCTTCGACAATGATAATATATTTGAATAATAGTAAAAAAAACTGTTGTAAAATGAAAAATCAATAATTCTTAAATTAGCACAGTTATTCTGATTCATTCTGAATAAACTGAAAAATCAGATATCCGTAATGCGTAAAATTTTCAAATATTAAAGAATATATTTTATTTCAAGTTATATAAAAATTATTTTACTAAGAAAATAAATTTTTGGAGAATTAATGTGAAAATAAAGTTTTTTTTAGCATTTATAGTATTTCGTAATATTTGATTAAAATATTAGGCTGAAAAAAATGAAAGAAGTTAATAGAACAAAATAATTTTATTTAAATTTAAGTTTTAAATTTTTACTACTTTGATTTTTTAAATTCAATTAATATTGCTTGATTTTTTATTACTGTATGCATGAAATCATGCCAGATATTCTTCAGTAAATTAGGATCACTGGTTATACTTATAGTTGATGGTTAATTTACATAATATAGTTCTTATTAATTTGTATAACAATGTGTCGATTGTATAAGTGATTATGGACGATCATCGGAAAAGCAGCCTTGAAAATGGTATTTTTTCAATTTCATTTCTATAACTGAAATCATTGTAAAGTTTATGTTTTTGCTAGACATATTTATTTTATATATGCCGTATATTTATATGAATATTTGTTGTTATTTTTATTTTTTTAGTTGATCAACATGAAGCGAACATTTATGGTGATTATTTGGAAAAAATATACAAATTGGAACCAAGTGCTTTACGTAAATTATTATTTTTTCTTTTTTATTAATTGTGATGTTTTTTGATCAAACGATTGATTTGATCGATTTTTTTGATTATGCGATATTTGTACATTTATAGCTGCAGAATCGAGACGATTGGAAAAAGAAAAGGCAGATCTGCTGAAGGAAATTGAAAATTTGGCCTTCTCCCATTATGATACATTTATTCAAACGACGTGCTGTTCAGAAAAAATTTCCAACCATGTAATGAAAAAAATTTGAAATTCAAAAAATAATTGTTTCATTTATTGTCTAGTTGAAAGATATTTCGGCAAAGTTGGAAAAGTTCCGAACTGACGTGGACAGTTTGAAAGGCGACTGCATGCAGTATGTTCAAAGTAGTCAAAAGCTGTGCAACGAAAAGGAAGTTTTGGCAGATGCTAAAACAGCCTGTTCGGATGTTGTGGCAATTTTACACGTGCCTGAACTAATCGAAAGCAGCGTTCGTCGTGGTCGTTACGAAAAAGCATTTGAATTAATTCAATTTATAACAAGACTTGATTCACGTCTCCAAGATGTACCGCTAGTTCAGGTGAGGTTCAGTTTTCGATTATCAGTATTATTGTAAACAAAAGATAATTTCATTTTCAGGACATAGCAAGACAAGTTAAAAATCAAAGAAATTATCTTCTTGAATGTTGCCTTGAACAATTGCGATCGGATCTGAACTTGACCCAGTGTCTTAAAATTATTTCCTTTCTCAGACGTATGGCAATTTACACAGAATCTGAACTTCGCATGCAATTTTTGTTCGTAAATATTCTTTAATTTTTGTAATTTTTTTGTTAGATAATTCAAGTTTCACTTGTGCATGGTTGGTAATTTTTCAGGCTCGAGATGAATGGATTCAGAGATGTTTAGATGCGGAAAAATTCAACGATTCTTATCAGATGCTCATTCGCACAGTAGATGTTTATCGTAGTTGTCTGTTCGATGTGATGATTCAATACAGAGCTGCATTTTCTGAAGAAAATTCTGCAGTTTCTAAGCTTTGGCCAAAGGAAGAAATTGAAGTCGATTGTTCTTCGATTGCCAATTCTTGGCTTTATTATCGAGTTGAACAATTTTTGGAGATCATTGTTGAAACTTTGCCAAAATGTCCAACGGATCGTCTGGATTCAGTGATGACTCAATGTATGCATTTTGGATCTTCCATGGGCCGTGTTGGAGCCGATGTCAGAATGCTGTTTGTTCCAGTTTTTGAAAATTATTTCAAAAACACAACCAAAAATTCACTGCAGAAGGCAACTGCCAAGTATTTTTTATTTCAGTTATTCATTTATTTATTGATAATATTTTTATTGTTTTAAAAATGTTAATTATCACTGGATTGTGAAGCATAATTATCTGGTTCTTTTTGTTTGTATGTTTAGCGCTGTTGAAAGATTGCAAAAGCGGAAAAATCTTTCACATTGCCGGGTTTCTTGTGAAATGAAAGTTAGTAGCGAGGTAGAATCTTTGAAACCACCAGTTTCATTGCTTGCTTATCCGTCCTTGGCAATTTATTGCAATGAAATTATTGAAATTTTTAATTTTACCAGAAATCTTCCTGCCGTAAATTTTGCTTGCTTTTTGCTTGAAAATCTTGAAACTTCTCTTCGATCAGTAGCTACAACTTTGAGCCAACTGTCCAAGTAACTTCTAATCACAATCATGTGGTTTGTAAGTGCGAATCTCATATAACAATTTGCTTTTTCAGCGCTGATGACTTGACGGATGAGGAAAAGAAAACTGTTTCAAATATGATGATAATTTTTTCCAATGATTTTTTAATTTATCTCAACTCATGCTTGAAACTTCTATTTCCAACGAAATTGATAACACAGGCGTTGTGTTTAACTTCGTTTGGACTATATCAAGATGTAAGTTTTGGATTTGTTGTTGTTGTTTTGTTTTGCTCATTTGTATTTGGTTTTAGAGAATAAAATTACAACTGAACGCGGAAGATTTCTGCCCGTGGGAAAGGGAAAAAGATGCTACTGCTTTTAAAAATGTTGACATTAAAAATCTATTTCATGACATTCAGCAGAATATAAATGCTGATCAGAAAGGTAATTTTAGTGATAATTGATGTTTATTTAATTTAAATAAACTTTATTTTTTATTTTCTAAAATTATTGTATAAATTTGCACTTCTATAGAAAGGAGAGGAAATTTTCTACCTAAATTTATTTCCTGAGTTTAATTTTTAAAGATGTGGAATGGCATTAATTATACAATCTTTATGTGCATCTTTCGTAGAGAGTCTGGAAGACTGGCAAATTAAAGGACAAAACAGTTAAAGAAAACTATATGCGGTGTTATGGAAGGTTTACAGTTTGATTTTATTGTGAGTACATTAATTATATATATATATATATATATACGGAAAAAATACGAATTATATTTCAGCAACACATTGTTTCAGATTTTATATAAACTATTGCTCCTGGTTTATGGAACGTTCGTCAGTGGAGATAGATGAAATTATAATATGATGGGCTATTACGGATTTTAATTAATAAGTCTTCCGGATCCCGCAATCCCTTCATTATGTACTTCTGATGGTCGCTCAGCAATACGATGTTCAAAAATAGATATTACTGTTCGCTGCCTGAATAATCAGTTTCCACCTTCGACTGAGGACTGTTCGAGATTCTTTCGACAGTGGTGTGTCTCAACTGTGTTTTGATTGCTGTTCAATTTGTTGTTCAGTCAGAAAATTCAAAATTTTATTACTAAGAAGTTGTTTAATGACAAATTTAGTAAATTCACTCATGCCGCTTTAGCGATAGTTTTCTTGCTTTGCACAAAGACGCAAACATGGAAGAAAGCAAAATCTCAACCTAGACAAAAGCAGCCGGGTTTATCAATACAAAAACCGTAGCCATAATTTTGACTATTCAGCCTCAAATAACATTAAACATGATACAAATTGTTAACGATTTTTAAATTTTCATTCTCTCATTGCAATCGATCGGATCAACACAACATATGTTAGAAATAACAAGACAAATGCCGCAAAGTGCCAAAAATATCATTATAATGTCAACATAAGAAAGAAAATTTATCACAATTGATCAAAAATTCCCTATCAACAAATCATATTTACATTTTACTGTTACTGAAGAAAAGATTGTCATGTACAAATAGTCCATACTGTAATCAATTCGAAGGTTCCATTTACCGTTTTATTAAAAAAACATCAAATAATGCTTCATCTTTAAATAAAGCTAAAAGCTATTACTATGAAGTGATAAAGATTATGCAATAAAATAAATGTGACAGTGCGCATTTGCTGAACTGATGCAATGACAATAAAGGAATGTAGAGTAAAAAAAAGTTATTTTCGTTCAACCACCTGAAATTTTTGTTGTATAGTTTTTGCTAACAGACAAATTATTTAATTCATACTGTATGTTGGTAAAATATTTAAATGGAAATAATTTTATATTTTACAGGTCATTTTTATGAATAAATAAAAACGCAGAATATTATCAAATTTGCATGTATAAATTTCTGAACATTTATAAAAAATTGTAAAACACCGTATTATTTGATCGTCATGTAATTTTTCTTTTCAAAATTAAAGACAGTGTTTTAGCATAACTGTATAGAAATTTTAATACACAAGGAAACAATTCAAATCGAATAATTCAGATTAAATAAAAGGAAGTAAAAACTTTGCTGAAATAATCATTTCGCTCAAAAGCGTTTTCCTATGAACACTAGTTTGTACTTAAATTTTTTACTTTTACAGTAATTGCCATTCTACTTTTTATTTTTGTAATGGTATGCTTGATAAAATTTTGTTCGAACATTTAATTTATCAGGCTAATAGCGAATTGATTATTTTTCTTCAGTCTATAAATTACTATTGATGTAAGTGTTTTGTTTTGTTTTCAAACCCATGTTTATGTTATTTTCAGATTTTCTAAATTTAGAAAATTATTTGGAAATATTCAACTGCATTAATTTTATGTTTAATTAAGGTTTTAGTTTAGTAGAATTAGTTTTATCGAGTGATTTGTCTTTAGGTCGTGCGTTAGATGTTTTCCAAACTGCTTCCTGGATTGAACAACAAAGAAATTATTTTGGCCAGCGCTTCACCACGAAGAGAAGAAATTTTAAAGAAGCTTGTAAGAAGAGAAAATTTCATATTGTTTGTAAAAGTTGTTGTTGTAAAATTTTATTTATATGAAGAAATTGCCTTTCAAAGTCGCGACATCTAAATTTGCCGAAGACTTAGATAAGAGTTTATACTTTGGTCGTCCTGGTGATTACGTAATTGATAACGCCTCATTTAAAGCAGAAGACGTTGCATCTCAGTTAAGCAATCAGGTCAGTCATTTTTGGGTTTAAATAATTTAATTATAAGTTTCTGTAAAACAATTTGAGATTATCTTTCAAAATGAAGACAAAATAGCTAAAACTAATAAGAAGCCAATTTAATTATTTATTGGAAAAAATGAAAACCATGATTCACATGAATTTAAATTTTGTGTTTCATTAACATTTAGTTAGCAATACTGATTAGAAGTAATCCATTTTTAACAATCAGTGTTCAATTTTTAAGCATATACATTTTTCAGTTTATGCAATTATGTGTTAAAAATGCATTTTCTATTTTTTGTAATATTTCAAACGTATGGAAAAGTCGATAATTTGTTGTATGGAATGGTTAAACTTTTATTTCCTTTAAAAATGCAAGAAACGCTTAATAATGTAAAATTGTTTCATTTTGTTTTATGAATTGCTTTTGAACATTATCGAGTATAAATAATGAATTATCTAAGCGAGTTCAAGTCATTTTTGTTCAGTTATTAATCAAAATGTTTCAATTGGAAATTTTCATTTTCACACTCATTTAGTGTTTGAAAATATATTTTTTCCTTTAAAACTCAACAGTAAGCATTATATTATTTAAGGTTTCTTTATGTGTATATTTTTAACTGATGAATGAAAGCAATTTATTACTCTTCGTTAAATGTTGCTCTTTGAAAAGTAAAACTGAACAGCCTTCATTTCAATTTCAACGTGAATTATGATAACAGCACTGCAATGAATGAATGATAAATTTGTTTCATTGAATTCATTGAAATATTTTTTTTCTTTGAGCATGAGTACTGTACTTTGTATGGCATATATGTTCTGTGCTTATTTCAGAATTGAAGTTTCATTTAGGATACTGTGAAACTCGTTATTGGTTGTGATACTGTGGTCGTTTTTGGCGGCAAAATTTATGAAAAGCCTATCGACAAAAATGATGCAATTCGGATGTTACATGAGTGAGTATATTTTGTTTTTTCTTATTGTTCAGCTAGTATTGTTTATTAAAGTTGATTTTTATTTTCAACTTAAAAAATTTAATTGTTTTAATCAACTTGAAAGTAATTTTTTACAAGTTTCTGTTAATCACTGTATTGAAGAAACTTAATTATCATATTAAAGTAACCAGTCATAAATAATAAATGTATCGTGTAGATATAATATTAATTTATGTTCTGTTGATGTAAAAATTTAAATTAAATTAATTTGGACATATTAACCATGTATAGAATTTAGTTATATTTTTCAACTGTTCAACAAGTTTCTATTATTTGGACTTATTATACTTATGTTAATCATTATGTAAATTTTTTAAAAATATATTAACAACAGTAAGAATTATTCATATAATTATTTGAACATGTTGATATGTATGAAGTGTGTAAAATGTTGAATATTATTTCGCGTCTTCAGTTCGACTGGAAATGACAAAGAATGAGAAAAGTTTTCTCTTGTAAATATGGACAAAATTTGATGACCAGTTTTTATAACCTGCATAACATAGTTTTGTCGTAATTTGGGGTTTTATTTACCCATTTGATTGTCATTTAAATATGAAAAGTCTGTGGTTCTGTGGAAAATTGATTTCATATCAATCTTTGATTGAAACTTCATCACGCGGTTTTTCATCATTTTTCAATTCTTGTGAATCCTTTTCAGTTTACAGTAGGAAAATTTGGCTACAACCGTAAAATTGAATTGTTCTGCCTACGGGGTAAACGGTAGTTAAATTTTATTTATTGTTGTAATATTGAGAGATATGGAAAGCTATCGTTTTCTTCTTACATAAGTGAACTTTGCGGGAATTTTATGCCGATCATATTTTTCAGCGTTATTAAATAGTTGAATAAGAATTGAATTCATGAATATTCATGAATTTGTAATAATAGTATTCATGAAAACTGGTTTCATCATTTTTATTTTTATTTTTATTTGTTATAATAGGCGGAGAAGATTTTTTTGATGCAATTTATGTGTAATATATATATTATTTGAATCAACGTTATTGTTTTTTTATTGAATTCAGTTACGCGTTAAACCGATTTGATGATTTATCTGTTTGTCATTTTTGAAGCAAGTTTTGAAATGTCCTCAGTAATAATCAGTAATTGGAGGTTTAATTGGCGGTTTTTTGTTCATATTTAAAGCAGTGATATTTTTAAGAGTAAAAAAAACTTAGATGCATGCAATTTAATATTTTTGTTATTTATTATTTATTGAATTATTGAAAAGTGAAATAATAATGGTGATGATGAATATTTTGTTGTTGTTATTTCAGTTTCAGCGGCAGAGAACATTCAGTCTACACGGGTGTCGTATTTGTGGAAGTGCACGGTTTGGAAAGTATAAATAAAAGGAAAATATTGAAGAGTTGTTGTTGTTTATGTATATTTTTTTTGCTTCAGAGAAGTTTGCAGAAAAGTTTTGCGAAGTGACAAAGTTGAAATTTGGTGATTTGTCTTCTGAATTGATCGACGCGTACGTGGAAAGTGGTGAGTCATTGTAAGTTGGTTTGCGAAATTTATTTAAATTTTGAGTGAATTGGAAATTTGGTTAATTTGTTTGTTTGTTTGTTTGTTTGTTGCCCAATAAAGCGACAAAGCTGGCGCTTATTCGATTCAAGATTCCGCGGCAGCTCTGGTGCGAGCAATTGATGGCGATTTTTACAACGTGATGGGTTTTCCGTTACATCGAGTGTTCAGCAGCCTGCTGACCTTATACGGTCGACCGTAGCTTCAGAAAGCACGATGGCCACGTCGACGCATCCGATCAATTTTCTCCGCCAAGGAGTATGGGCGTCGATCACCGGCGGGTGGTTCTACGATCCCGGGCAGACTTTGTTCTGCAACACGCTCCACATGTACGTTTGGTTGTTCTTGTTCGCCACGCCCCTGCTCTTGTCCATGTTCTTCTATTTTACGTGGCATTTGTTGGTTTTTTACGTTTTGTCGGCCGGAGTGTTGTTCACCGCGGTGAAGCTGACCGTTTGGACGTTGAATTATATTTTTGACAAACACGAGCCTATTCAAAAGTGCAGTTCGTTGTCGTTGGACGAAGTGGAACCAGCCGATGGCCGGCACCGGCGTACCCACTCCAAGGCGGCAGCCGCTATAGTCCGTCGCCACGGCGCCATGCCAGACCTCGACGACGCCTCGTTGGCCGGGGTTATTGTCAAACCGCGTCGCCATTCGAGCTCTTTTTCTTGTTCCAATGCGGATGTGGAAGTTGACGTCGACGATGCGATGATGCAGTCGAATGATTTCATGCCGTCTTCTCGTTCGGGTTCGTCATCATCGTCATCGTCCTCCTCTTCCAATTCCTCCTCTTCTCCATCGTTGTCGTCGTCGTCGTCATCACATTCTGCTTCTGTTTTTTCTTTTTCTGCTGCTCCTTCTTCCGGCCCCGTCACCACCACCACCACCACCACCATTACCAGCGCCGCTATACATGCAATACCGTCAAGTGGTCGTGATAAACACAGGGCAGTTTCGAAAGTTGGTCGTGGATTCAGATGTCAAAATTGTCAAAATCGTAAATTAGCCGCTCAAGGTATCGCTGTCGAAGCGGAAGTGCACGACAAACCACAGCCCATTTCAGCCGGCGTTGACAACAAGTTGCAATATTTGGGCAAGCTTCTTGAACGTGAAAATGGCAGCATTTTTGCGTCTTGTGACGAAGAGCTTCGTCGTGCGGTCGGCTATTTGCACAGTGGGCACAGTTCTGCGAGTTCGTTGCTGCTGTTCGAGAACCGCAGATACCGGCAGAGTAAAGAGTGCAGAAAATCCTACCCGAGCATATCCGGCAGTGTGGGCGTGTTGAACGCGACGTCTGCTCGTGGACGTCCATTTTCCGATTCTTCCACTGTTTATCGAAGTGAGGAAGAAGAATTTTCTTATTATGTTATGTTGTTCGTTTGTGTGGAAGAAAAATGGATTATTTTTTTTCAGGTGAAGAAAGTTGCGACGATCGAACGCCGGTTGGAATTGGTGCCGGCGGTCTGCGACCAACGCTGTGCCGTGTCCATTCCGACTGCTTGCCAGTCGGTGCGGATCGGGGAGATTTGTCGCTGTTGTTTCGTGGTAGGGTGTTGTCCGACGACCAGGGTCGTCAACGTGCCAGTGATTTGTCGTCCGTCGTCGGTGCTGACCAATTGTCGCCGACCTTGCTGACCACCGGGCAGCCGGCGGTGACGACGTCGGCTGTTTCGACCACGGTCGACCCCGGACGGGAAAGTTGGTTGCAGCACCGGCAGTTGATACGCCATTTGCGCAATTCGCTCAATTTTCTCAGAGCTGCCGATTCGACCGCCGAAAAACCTTCGCTCAACGAGGAAGTGTCCAGTGAAAGGGAAGGTGATGGTGGTGGTGATATTGGTCCAGTCGTCGTCGCCGCCGCCGCCGCTTCTTCCGGTACTAGTAGTGTCGGCACCGTTGCCAATGCCGACGCTGGTATGCAACAAGCCGCATTGGAAAATGACGATTCTGTTGATTCGGTTTTGCCGTTGGTACAGTCGTTGAAATCGATCTGTCGCGAAGAGAAGAATCTGATGCTTGGCAATGAAGAGCGTGCACGTCTGATTGAAGAAATCAAACGATTGTTGGAAGAAATAATCGACTTTCATCCCGAAGCGTTGGAGGCAATTGAAAGTATTCGCAGGGCGAAAAAGTTGGGTTCGAATGGCGAACGGACGCGTTCCAGTCGGACGGATATATTCAACTCGCTGGTGGCTGAAGAAGATGAAGATGGAGACGAAGAAGAAGAAGAAGAGAAGAAGAACTTGACCAGTCAACAACAACAACAACAACAACAAAGCCGACGATCTTATTACGACGATCCGTATTATCCCGCATCATCGAACAGAAAAATGGACGATCATCATCATTTGGAAATTGAAGTGGAAGTTGAAGAAGCAGAAGAAGTAGCGGTACGGGAACGCGGTCGATTTCGTGGACCAGCAAGGTGTGCCGCTGGGATTGGTTTCGACGAACAGTTGGCCGCTTTGGACGACGACGAAAAGAGCAAAGCGTTGCTCTTGTCTCGCGTGCAGCCTGGAAATCACATGGCCGCCTCTCACGACGACACTTCCGAAGGGGCTGTGCATTGTTTTCAGGTTGTTTTTTTTTTCATTTTGTTCATTTATTCATTTTGATAATTGCATTTTCAAATAAAAATTATATATTTATTAATTAGGATCAGGATGGTCACTGGTGGACGTACACGTTCTGTTCCAACGGTACTGGCACCGCTCAGTCGCTGGGCACTGAACAAGAGGTGGAACGACGCGTTCGCAGATTCTGCGAATCCCACTACATCGGTTCACCTTCGACCAGCAGACGAACGTCGGCAAGACGAACGGCAAACGCCGCTTCTTTGGAACGTGGAAATGTGGCCAGTTCGTCGTCGGATGACGAATCGCTGCTGGCCGTCTTGCCGAGCATGGTTCTTCGACCGGACGCGTCGTTATCTTTGTCCGGCAATGATCCAACGGCTACACGATTCAACAATGTCCATTTCACCGTCGACGATGCATCGTCTCGAATTCGCAACACTGGTGGTCTGTCGTCTCGACTCAGATCATTTGATGCCCATTTCGCGCGACTGGCAGATTCGAGACCGACCTTCCATACGCATCGACGTCGTCGGCAACGGCATTCGGCTGCGGTCGGTCGCACCAGCTCCGCCGCGTTGGCATCGTCCACAGTTTCGTGCAGGGGAAATTCGCGGCAACCGTTCGAAATGCAACTGGCCCAGAGCGTGGGCGTCGGCCGTGGACCGGGTACTGGACATTCGGGCAGACCGGCCGAAACTCTGGGCTCATTGACCAATTACCACCCGGACACGTTTTCGCTGCCCGGTCGGGCGGTTCGCAACAGTATCGGCCACGTGCGCGTACTGGGCAACGTGGCGCTGCTGTTCCGGCGTCACAGGAACGCGACGCCGACGCGACCAGATCGACAAAAACAATACTACCGGGTTCCATTGGTTTCGGCTTTGTTCGGACGCGACCGGTTCGTCAACGTCCACTTCGACCGTCTGCGGTTGTCGGCGTTGTTCGACCGTACCGAACGTTGGTCGGTCGTCTGCTTGGACGTGCTGTTGGCGATGCTGGTCAGTTCGATCACGTTTTTGCTCATTCGCCGGCGCTACTATTACGACTTTGGCGTGCTGTTTTTGTGCTGCTCTTCGGCCGGCGCCCAATTTTCTCTGCTCAAAAGCGTCCAACCGGACGCGGCCAGTCCCATCCACGGTCACAATTCGATCATCCCCTACAGTAGGCCGGTCTACTTTTCGCTGATCGGTTCGGCGATTTTGTTGCTCGAGCCGATTTCAATTGCCCTGTTCGAACCGACACTGCTGGCCCGACTCCGTCCGGTACTTCAATTCTGCCACGTTTTGCTGGTTCGACTGTTACTTTTCTTGCCGTTGGTGTTCACGTTCGGCCTGTTGCCCCAGTTGGACACGTTCCTCTGCCATTTGTTCGAACAGATCGACATGCACATTTTCGGCGGAACGGCCGTTTTCAATTTGCGTTCGGCCGTCTACGCGTTGACGCGCAGCGTCATTTCGGTACTACTGTTGTCGGCAGTGCTCTACCCAACGTTGGCCGGTTGTTGTTTTTCGTCTTCATTTTTTTCTACCACCGTCACGTCGGCATCGCAGAACGTGGCATTTTCGGCATTTTGTGGTCTACTGGTGTCGGTGGCGTATTTGTTGAGCCGTTTGAGTAGCGATCCGAGACCGTTGGCGAGTTTGTTCGATCGCATTTGTTCGACTGTGAAGAAAATTGACGGCGACAGTTGCGGTCGACGACGACGACGACGACGACAGTCTGAAGAGCAAACAGTAGACGAACAGAAACAACACGATGATAACAGTAACAGTAATAATGAACACCATTACAACAAGGACGACGACGACAGTGTCGATTGGAATCGACAGATATCAGCATTGTCGATGAATCGTTGGAAAAATAGCCTGTTCGTGAGCTGTTCGATCGGCTTGCTCGCCTTTGCCATACACTGCAGCACGGTATTTTCGAAATTTCGGTTCGCGTTCGGTGTCGTCTGGCCATTGTTGACCGTCTTCGTCGGACTGACCGTCCACTACTTGTTACCCCAGTTGAGACAGCACACGCCGTTTTTGCTGCTGGCCCAGCCGATTCTGAAAGCCCGCGAATACGGTCTGTTCGACGTCAGTTCGGTGGCGAAGTTGATGTGGTTCGAACGGCTGTACGTTTGGCTATGCTGCTTGGAACGACATTTGCTCTACCCGACGGCCCTGTTGTCCATGATCACCGAAACCATCACCGCTTGGCAGATGTCGGACGACTCGGTGAAACTTCGTCCCGGCCAATTTCAGCAGTTGGTGTTGTTTTCGATTACCATCGCCGGTTTGAAATTATTTCGACTCGCTTTTTCCAATCCGTCCAGCTTGTACGTACCGTTGGCTTTGTCGTTGCTGGTCACTTTTGTCGACGGCACCGTGTCGACAGAAAATCTACTATTTTCTTTGTACGCGTTTTCGATTTTCTACCCGAAACTGCGCGAATTGGTCCTGAAATTGCGTTTCATATTCGCCTACGTAGCCCCGTGGCAAATATCCTGGGGTTCGGCGTTCCACGCGTTCGCCCAACCGTGCGCCGTTTCCCATTCCGCTTTCACGTTGATCATCGCCGCCGTGTCGTCGTTGCTGTCGGCACCGTTGAATCCGTTCATGGGTTCGAGCGTATTTTTGATGTCCTACGTGCGACCGGTGAAATTTTGGGAAAAAGATTACAGTACCAAGCGGGTCGACCATTCCAATACCCGTCTGATAACCCAACTGGCCGGCCAGCCGACCACCGACGACAGCAGTTTGAACGCGATCTTCTATGAACATTTGACCGGCTGTTTGCGCGACTGTTTGGCCGGCGATCTGATGCTCGGCCGTTTCGCTTCGGAAGTCGAACCGGGCGACTGTTTCATTTTGGCCAGTTTCTATTTGAACTGCCTGATACACGTGGTGGAAATTGGCAACGGTTTCGTTTCGTTTCAACTGCGCGGTCTGGAATTTCGCGGCACCTATTGCCAACAACGCGAAGTCGAAGCTATAACCGAAGAATTGAACGAAATCGACCACCACGGCCCAGTAGGTGGAGCGGGATCCGGTGGAGGAGGAGTCGGAGGAGGCGGCGGCGCCACCACCACCACCACCACCACCACCACCACTGGCACCACTGGCGCCACCACCAGTGGTGGCGTTGTCGCCGCACAACGCGCCTCCGGTGGCAGCGGTCGACGGCGCTGTTGTCGTTCGCCGTCGTTGTCGTCGTCGTCCACTTCGACGTGTTCTTGTTGTTATTGTTGCTGTTGTTGTTGTTCTTGTTGTTGCGGTTCGAATTCTGTCAACAGGGACCGCTTTTGTCGTTTGCCGGGTTTGTTGACGTTCAGTTCATTGTGGAACGTCCGTTGGTTGGCTTGGGAAATCAAAACTGCCAAGTACATTCTCGACGGCTACAGCGTCAGCGAAAATTCCGCCATAAGTCTGTTCCAATTGATCGAACTGCGAAAATTACTCGTAACCCTGTACGTCAAATCCATCATCTATTATACGGTCCGATCGCCGAAATTGGCCGACTGGCTACGCTGTGAGACGATACTGGAAGCGTTGCAGTTGATCGAATCGAATCCAGTGTACGTCGACGTCGACACGACGTTTTGCTTTTCGAACGACGAAGATTACGACATCCGACGGAGCGGTATTTCGAGGGAAAGTTTTTCGAACGTCTACATCCCGTGGATCGCCTGTTGTTGGAAACGGTCGAACGCGTACGCCGGTTTCGACTGGGCCCATTTTGAGCAGAGTGAAAATTTGATCACTTTGTGTTACGCGTTGAGTTTGTTCGGCCGACGTCTTCTGGGAGCCGCTTCGCAAACCCACCACACCACCAACGCCGAATCTTTCCTCTACGGTCTGTACGCATTGTTCAAGGTATGAACGAACGTCGAACTTGTTGTTTGTTGTTCGATCATCGAAACACGATCGTTTGTTTGTTTATAGGGTGATTTTCGGATAACTTGTACTCGTGACGAGTGGGTTTTTTCGGACATGGAAATTTTGGGTTCGATCATTGGACCGGCAGTTCGAATGGCCGTCAAATTGCACCAAGACCATTTCACGTTTGCCGACGATCTCGAAGACGAGGCCTGCCTGTACGCGGTGATCACGTTCGAAGATTCGTCGATATTCATTTCGCACGAAAACGACCCAAACTGGCGTCGTGCGGTCCTGTCGAACACGCCGAAATTGTTGGCTCTGCGCCACGTGTCCGAAGACGGCCAGGACGATTTCAAAATTATCATGCTCAACAAGCGTCACGTCAGTTTTCGAGTGATCAAATTGAACCGAGAATGCGTGCGGGCGTTTTGGGCCGGCCAGCAGCAGGAGTTGATCTTTCTGCGAAATCGCAATCCTGAACGTGGTTCCATTCAAAATGCTCGACAGGTAAATTTTTTTTAATAAAATTTATTTATTCAGCAACTTTATTTTTTACGCTTTGCAGGTGTTGCGCAATATTATCAACTCGTCGGCCGACCAGCCGATCGGATATCCAATTTACGTATCACCGTTGACAACGTCCTATTGTGAAACCCATCCCCAGTTGTCCAAAGTACTCGGTCCGGATTTGCTCAGCATGTTCGGCCGAAAGTGTTCTTCGCTTTGGCGACAATTGTGCTTGAATTGCGGCATGCGTGGCAGCAGTGGGGCCAATGTAATCCACCAACAACAACAACAACAACAGCAACAAGACACCACTCTTCCGTGCAGAACTACCTCGGCTGTCGGACGTTGTCCAACTACGACGGCATTGGCACAGGGTCTTGTTGGATCACCTTCAACAGCAGAAGCAGCAGCAGCATCAACGTCCACATCCACATCCACATCCGCTTTTGCGTCATCTCAGGTCGCTTCCCATTCGAATACGTCACTGCCGCTGTTGGGAACCAGCGGTCGAGCGGTACCGAGTGACCTTTTGCAACGGTCGTTTACGCTTCCGGTCGATCGAGCGTCGAGACGATCGGCGTGCAAATCCGAAACCGCAACGCTCATCCCTCGAATCTCGTCCAAGCAGATCACACCCGACAATGCAATTCCGCTGGATAAGATGTCGACCTCAACTTCAACAGCAGGGTCGTCGTCTTCGTCGTTGTCTTCCTCCTCCTCTTCCTCATCATCATCATCGCATCGATACTGCCAGTGTGTAATATCCACTGGTGACCAAGGCATGCAAGCTACATTTAGTAAAATTTCTCGTGTCCCGTCTCAACAACACCAACAATAAATTGCATCAAATTTCGAGGGACTGCAAATGATAACTGCAATTGAGAGACGACGTCGATGACACACAACTACGCATATATTGAATTTTTTGTTGAATTTGGTTAATTTTTACACTTTGGTTTATTATTATTATTCTTCTTCTTCTTCTTTCATCATTTGTAATTATTATTTTACTTTTATTTTTAATTAATTAATTTATTTTTTTATTATACTCCAGAAATGACCAAGAACAACAGCAACCAGTCTGCTGCGTTTCTGTCGTCATCCGAGCGGAAGAGAAGAAAAGCAGCAGAACAATGATAAAATTAATTTCAGTTTGCACGCACTTCATCAATTTTTTTTCATTTTTTGTTGTTGCAATTATTAAAAGAAGAAAATTCAAAATTGATTTGCCGGTTTTTTTATTGATTCAGAACTGTCGAATTGATCGATATTACATACATGTTGTGTACATACTTGCATGCTTGCATATTATTATTATTATTATTATTGTTACTATTATTATGATTCATCGTTACTTAATCACATTTGTTTGTTTCAATTTTAAAAGTTTTTCTTAATATTGTTTAGGTTTTTTTTAAATCTATGATGATTTTTTCTATATTTCTAATTTTTCAAAATGTAGAACAACAAGGACAGAAAAAGAAAAAAACAAACTGTTTACAGCTTTGTTATTTCTCAGATAATTGGAAAAAAAGTGTCAAAAAATGGACGAAATTGCGTACGTTGCTCCGGAACGTGGATCGACGATTTACAAGGACGAATGTGTGTTTTGTTTCGATTCTCCAGAATTCGAACACGGCCTGTACATATGTCTCGTATGTCATGTGGGCGTGTGTCGGAACCACGTCGTCATGCACGTCACACGAACCGACCACGTTGGATATTTGAATTTGATACGCGAAAAGAAGTTGCTGCTCGACGACAACGACGACGACGATGCTGCACCACCGAAACAAATTACCAAACTGGCGATTGGAGTCGAAAGTGGATTTTTGGTTAGATTATCGATTATTATTATTATTCTTTATTAATATTTGAAAATATTTTCATCCATATCCTGTTTATCTTTTGATTCAGGAAAAACGTTACGAAGTACGAGAACGATGGGCAGTTTCTGTTTATCCGGAACTGGAACTGGTCCCTTTGTTCGAATCGACCCTCGGTCCAGGTTTGTTGTATTGTTGCAAAGCGATCATGGAAGCCGAATCCGCTTATCGTCTGTTGGAAGTTCAAAGTCAAGCTGGCACTTGGGACGGCACGATGCTGAAAAATACCATCCATACGAATTTGTTCCAGGTGGACAATCCGCCCAAAATTCCACCGTCCGGTTGGCGTTGCCAAGCCGAAGGTTGTGACAAAATTGACAATCTCTGGCTCAACCTTACCGACGGTATGATATTTTGCGGACGGAAATTGTGGGGCGGAGGCGGTGGCAACAACCACTCGATGGATCATTATTGCAAAACTGGCTATCCGTTGTCGGTGAAATTGGGAACAATATCGTCCAACGGAGCTGATGTTTTCAGCTACGACGAAGACGATTTGGTACGATTGTGAGAGCAAGCAAACCAGAAAAAAAGCATTCATAATTTTTTTTCATTGTTTGATTAAAAAATTTTCCACTTTCCAACCAGGTGAACGATCCACAATTGGAGAAACATTTGAAACATTTTGGCATTGATTTGGCGGTGATGGAGAAGACGGAAAAATCGATGATCGAATTGGAATTGGATTTCAATCAGAAATGGGAATTTCACGAAATTCAAGAAGAAGGCAACAAACTGACCCCGGTCTACGGTCCCGGCTACACCGGCATGGTCAACATGGGCAATTCGTGCTATTTGAATTCCGTCATACAAGCGTTGGTGATAATACCGGATATTGTACGAGTCTACTGGGACGGTGCGGATCGTATATTTCAAAATTGCAGCCTGGTCCCTTGTGACGATTTCAACGTACAATTTGCAAAAGTAGTATCCGGTCTACTGTCCGGTCGTTATTCCAGAGCCGACATGGAAGGTATATAATTTGTTTACTGGTGGATATTTTTTTTATTAAATATTGTGTTTTCTTTAATGCAGACAGAAGAGGTATACGCCCGGCTGCGTTTCGTCTGTTGATCAACCGTGGCAATGCGGAATTTGCCAGCAATCGCCAGCAGGACGTCGAAGAATTCATGCGCTACCTGTTCGAACGTCTCGAGCAGAACAAACGAGGCATCGACTGTGTGGAGGATGTGGTGAGCACGTGGCGTTTTTCGCTGGAAGAAAAGCTGACTTGCCTCGAATCGGGAAACGTTTCCTACAAGCAACGTCCCGAAGTGATACTGTCACTTCCGGTTCCGTTGGGCTTGGAACAGGAGCAAATCGATCCGACGACGTTGGAGAACGACGAAAATCGACCTCCGTCTGTGGTGGGTATTCTGCCCGACGAACCGGCACAATTGGCGATGATGAACGGCGCCGGGGGCGTGGCTGGAGTCGATAGCAGCGGCGGCGGCAGTGGTGCTGGCAATGATGCAGCGGAAATTGTTGTCACCAGTAGTAGTAATAGTGGTACAGCAACAGTGGAGACCGGTGTTATTGGACCGAAATTGCGTCCAACGGTGTCGTTGATGAATTGTTTGAAAGCGCTGGTCGAGCCGGAATTGTTGGACAATACCAAGAGTCCATTCACCGGTAGAATATCTGCAATGGAAAAGCAGCTTCATTTTAACACTTTTCCTGATTGGTTGTGGATTCAGGTTATTTATTTATTATTGTTTGTTTCATTTTTCAAGCACACACACACACCGAAGAGAAAATCATTTATTATTTATTTATTCAATTTATGCCATTTTTCAGATGAAAAAGTTCACATTTGCTCCAGATTGGCGACCGTTGAAATTGGACGTGTCGATTGCGGTGCCCGACTTGTTGGATATGAATGAATTCCGTGGTTCAGGACCGCACGTGGGAAAATTGAAAATGGAATATACGAAAGATTCGGACGATGAACAGCAGCCGTCTGCCAAACCCGAACTGGTGTCTCAGTTGATCGACATGGGCTTTGCCGAATCGGATGTACGAACAGCGTTGATCGAGACGGCGAACAATTTGGAAATTGCCGTCCAATGGCTACTCAGCGGCGGTGTGGACGGTCAGGGCAGCGGTGGCGCTGGCGGCAGCAGCTTTAACAGCAGGCTTTCCAACGATGTACCGTCGTCGACTGAAGTGCAGTTCCGTGACGGGAACGGTCTGTACCGTCTTCGAGGATTCATCAGTCACATTGGCAGTTCAGCGCACACTGGTCATTACGTTTGCCACTTGCTTAAAGGCGACCAGTGGATAATTTACAACGACGAAAAAGTTGCGCTCTCTGAAAAGCCGCCCAAAGATTTGGGCTACGTGTTTCTCTACGAACGTATATCAACTACCGACTGAAAATACCACCAAACAACACACAGATGCTGATCATTTATTTATTTATTTATTTATTTATATTCACTCACACACACACACACATGTATACATATTCTTGAAAGTCAATAATGATGTCTAACAGAATAGAAGGGATGGATGGGGGTTCTGTGCAATTGTTCACATTATTTTTTTTTTCGATGACACTATGGAATTTAAATTTTTATCTAGAAAATCAAATATTAACAACAACAACAGCAGTAATATTTAAATATCGTTTTTTTTACTTTTGCTATGCAGATTTTTTTTTCATTCGCTTCCTTTTGCTTCTTTTTTTCCCTCTATTTATTTATTATTTACTATCTTTTTATCCAAAATAGTAAAAAAAAGTAAAGAAAAAGAATATTTTTTTCCAAAAAGCGATTGATGATCATCGATCGACTTTTAGACAGCTGTCATCAAAAAATACTTAAATCGAGTACAATATACTTGTGTAATAATAGATATAGACAGATTTAACTAAGTAACTTTTGTTTTTTATCAGGTGTTGTTCTGGTTGATTCTGGACATAATAAACATACTTTATTCCATTACAAAATTGCCGTCCACCCACGATGCCGACGGTAATGAATGCTATTTATTTATTTATTTATTTATTGCCATGAATATAATGAATAATAACCAACCAACAAAATTTTTCTTTCACATTACATCATATTTGTTTTCAATTCAATATTTCAGTACGGTTTGCTTTTTATTAAAAAAAATTCATACTAAATAATGAATGATAAAGTAATATTTTTTTAACCGCCAGAGTACTTTTTACCAATTATATATATATAATTCACACTATTGACCAATTTAAGAAAATCACAATAAAATCAGTAATAAAGCAATTTCATACACAAAATTACGAAAATAATAATTAATGAAATTTTCATATGATTGAAAGCGAAAAGTGAATTCATTATTCGTTACTGTTTGTGGAAATTCAATTGAACCTCTTTTTGCTGTTGCGCGATCAAGGAATGTCTTTGATGATGTGTTCCGCGAGTTCGTAAAAATAAGCGCCAAGCATTTTCATCTTCAAATAAACAAATAAATAAATAAACACGAAAATCTGCAAACATCTCACTCCAAGAATATAATTGTCCTTGTTGAACTTTTCGTTTTGCGAATGAGCCATGTCATCCGCGGCACCGATTGGCAATAGCACCACATTCTTGCCGGTATATTTTTGCAAAGCCAACGTCACCGGTATGCTACCGCCTTCTCGAGTCAAATCTGGCTCCACTTGATATACTGCAATTTAACACTGATTAAAATTAAAATTTGCAAAATTAGCTGAAAAAGTTGTACACCTCTTCGGATCGCTTGCCGCCCTGCCAAAAAATTCGGATGATCAACATCCGTCAGCCAGTGAGGACCGAACGACGAGTGGACGTGGCATTTGTTTTTGGATCCGCGTTCGTTGTGCAATTTTTTTATGTACTCTTCGACTAGATGAGCAATTTCTTCGGGATTCTGACTTGGAACTAGGCGAATTGAAAATTTCCCCGTCACTTTGCAAGGAATCACGGTCTTCTCTCCGTTTCCACTGAACGCTCCAGAAATACCTGAAAAAGAAAAACATACATACAACTGTTAAATAATCAGATTAAATTGAAACCATGTATGGAAAGTGAAGGATAACGCCAACGATGCATCAATAATTCAGCTTTGTTGTCATACAACAACTTCGACGCTCCAATCGACTTCCTGTAGGATTCCTATTTCAATGAAATACAACAATTATTGATTCCATTAAATGAAAATAAAAATGATGAAATTTTAAAATTTACTAACACAATCGAAATCTATACTCTCATAACGTTTCCTTTCTTTCTCTGTTAATGGATCGACTTTATCGTAAATTTTTGGAATCAAAATTTTCCCATTCTTGTCCACCAAATTGTCAAGCAAATAAATCAAATCACTCATAGCTTCGTGTCTGCGAAGAAAAACAAAATTAATGAACAAATATACATATATAAGCTGTTATAAAAACTTACACAGAACCACCAAATACACCACTGTGCAAATCTTGATTACAACAAGTCACTTCTACATTTGTATAACAAAGACCCCTATAAAATTATATTTTTCAAAAAATTTCATTATTACCTGAAAAATGTTCACGAATAAAATAATTATTGCCACAGAATATATTGCATTGTTATAGAAAATTTGAAAACAATTTTAAAACAATAGAAATTCACCTTAATCCATATGTGATGCAAGGTTTCTTCGTACCAACCCAATAATTGTCTGAAATGCAAGCACAATCCACGTCCTAAGATAAAATAAATTTTTTCTTTCAAAAAAAAACATAATTTTCACTCTGCACAATTTACCTGGAACCAACCTTCGTCCTTTTTACAACGCAAAACATCCTCCAAACCTACAGATCCACTTTCTTCCATCAGTTCAAAACAAAACTGAAAAATTAATGATGAAAAATGAAATACATGAAACGAAAAATGAATATGCAAAACCAGACTTTAACATTAACGGGCATTTCAATTTTCAAACAATGAAAAGCTTCAATAATGTTAATCCACGCTATCACGGGTCCTTTATCGTCGGTCGAACCCCTGCCGTACAATTTTCCATCTTTTTCCACAAGAACAAAAGGTTCAGTATCCCAACCATCCGACTACAACAAATCATTCTCATATATATTTGCATAAAACAAATAATAATTTGAACGAAATTTTAATTTTTAATTTGAACAAAATTATTTGCCTTTTCCGCCGGCTGAACATCCAAATGACCATATATTAGCAGAGTGACTTTTTTTGGATCACTTCCAAGCTGTCCAAGCAAAACAGGGGGCAATTTGACAAACTCGCCGTTGTCCAATTGCTTCGATTTTGGATATACCAATTCACAAACAGTTCCAAACAATTCCAATTTCTGAAGAAACCAAATTGTGAAAAACAAACAAAAATTATTAAAATATTTCATCTTAAGAAAAAAAATACATTTTTCGTCCATTCGGCCATGCGAATCAATTCACCGAACTTCGCCTTGTCAGCCGAAACACTTTCGATGGCCACCGCTTCTGCCAGGCGTTCAACATACAACGAAACATGTTCATCAATATACCTACAATATGCAATAAATAATTATAAAATTAATAACGATATAATGATAATAATAATAATAATAATAATTTTACTTGAAAATACTCTGTAGATCTTTTTCTTTATTGCTCATTGTTGATTGAAATTTAGTTTCTGAAAAATTCGTACAATGATCTATGTGCAAAATTCACAAAATAAAATATTCCAAAACCAGACGTTGCTGTGTTGATCTAACGAGAAAATATCAGATTTCGATAACAGTGTTGACAATGAAAATTTACATTGTTCCAAAAAGTAAACACAATTACAAACACCAATGTTAACAGTGAAGTATGCCTGACAGCTTTTCGACACAAAACTATGATAGCAAATTTAAAACTAATAAACAACTAGAAATCTGAGAACCTTTATCAACATACCTCGATGACGTCTATACAAAATTTGAAAATAATAATGAATGATGAATAATAAAAAAACATGTTTTTAACTTTTTAACTTTCCAAAACAATTTTTTAATTCATCTCAAAATACACAACGCAACATAACATATTTTCTTTCTAATACTATTCTAGAATCAAATTGCATATTTCTACATGAGCTTATAATGTAGATTGTACATTTCATTGTATACAGAAATTCATTTTTACCAGCAACAAATTAATAAATTCCCTTTACCATTAAAATTTATGCATTAAGTATCAGTATTCAAACACAGTATCTGAAATGCAGGTTTTTATATGAGAAAAAATTCATTACTGTAAAAAAACTTACCTAATGTAAACCTCACAATTCGTTTTTGATAAAAGAAAAATTGTCCAAGCAATTTTAGCTGTTCGTCTTACTTGTTTACTCTGAAAGAATACTTAATCTGCATTTAAGCTAATTTGTAAAGTACGAGATGATCAGAAGTTCATTTTCATATATGTTTAGCCTTTATTTATCACAATTTCTGTTGCAAGCCTAGATTGACGAATTATGTTTTTTTAAATATTGGTACCAGATGCTAGCAAAATACTATGTACTTTAGTGTTTACCCAATCCGGTGCTCATTACTTTTATACAAGTAAACCAATTGCAGTCGAACTTGGATAAGTGCACATGGAATTTGGGAAGAAGTTCCATGCACTTGACCAAGTTGTGCACGTATTGAACGTTAAGAATTATGGAAAGTAATTGAAAAGATCAATAACTTTAAATTTACAAATAGGTTTGATGAGAAAAAATTTCCATTTATTTTAAACAATATATTCGGAAATGTGAGTTGGAATTCTATTTTGTGACACTAGCGTTACTATCTGATCTTCAATTCAGTCTAGGTTTGTCTGATTTATGCTGTTTTTGCAAAAATACGACCGAATTGCCACCATATCTGGGACAGCTTCCTTGTGAGTAACTTCTTGGGAAAGCGGTAGATGTTCTGACTTTGGGCTAGATCACGTTGTCTATGATAAACGTGCATATTCTAATATAGCGAATAGTAAACTTCACCATGTATCAATGGTTGTTATGGCTGATGACAAACGTAAAGCGCCTGAGAATGTGCCTATTGTCTATTTGAGGATTATATATTGCGAACAGTAAATCTTGTGTGCCTCAGCAAAATGATGCATTTAACCGAGCTGGGCACTAATCTAGTGTGCACCTAACCAAGTTCGACTGCAAATGAAAACATTTATTTAAATAAAATCTATAAATTTCATTGAACTTTTGTATAATAATAAATTATTTTATTTTTTAATATTTCATAAACATTTTTAAATTAGGAAAACAGCGTCATATTCATATACAAATAGTCAGTCAAAACTTATGAATTTTATGTGAAAGATAATAGAATAAACTTCAGAAAGCAGTTAAAACATACATAACATGCAAAAATAAAAAATGTAAATGAATAAAAAGATAAATGGTATAAAATGACCATTATGGTAGTTATTCAGTGCTCATTTCAACGGCAGTAGTACAGCCAGATATTAATTGGCTGTAGCGAGATTGGAAGAACTTCACATACAGTGTTTCAACTCCAAAACAGCTCGGCGTGAAAAGCGAAAGAAAGAAAATGCATTTCGGTAACCAATAGATTGCAATAAACAGAAAATCGTAGCCAGCAAATAAATCAAAAATTGTAAACAAACCAAAAATAACCCAATAAAACATCCACTGCTTGCATTTGTTTTTCTCAATAGATTCCATCTCTGCCAAAGTTTTCATTACTGGATAGACAATGCAAATCAAGTCGCACAACAATTTTACAGCAGGGTTGTATATAGCCAACAGCATACAAATCACACCAGCCAGCACAATCGCAGCTTGATAACGACTTCGACCACTTCTTTGTTCAATTTTACCAAAAAGTTTGCCAACCAATGCGCTGTCATCATTGATGGCATTGACAACATCCATGCAAATTCTGTGGACAATTTTTTCCATTTTCAAGCAATCGAAAAAGCAACCGTTCAATTGGAAGAACGAGAACAAACTAATTTTCAAGCATTAAGCCATTTATACAGTTATTTGAAACTTTAAAATAAGCAGATTGATATTTTATTGTTTAAATTTAAACAAAACTTTCAACATATAAGTTTAAATTATATATATAATACATTGATTATGAGATAACACATATGATATATACAGATTAAGAAATTAAAAAATAAATAAATTCAGCAATAAAAATTATATAGCATATAATGCATAAACAATGAAAAATTATTCTCTTAATCAATAATTTTCAAACAATATTTCAGCCAAATCTGAAATTGCAGGCAGCTATAAAATTAAAAATTCTTGAAACTGTATAACAAGCAATGCGTAAAAACATGAAAAAATGGAATGCATTCTTTTACAATCATTTCCTAAAATAATTTTTGCACGTATTGCATGAAAATGATAACACAGTCATGAAATTCTTGATATTTTATTCTTATTTAAAATTTTATTTGAAACTGCTATAATTTTATATTATATTTCTTTTCAGCAAATCATGTAACATCATGTAGCGCCGTCAGGCGCTCGATTCATCCGCACCATTTATTATGTAGAGAGTTTATTATAAACAACGGGATACAAGAGATAATACAAAATGGCTATATTACAAACGTTCAACAAACCGGGACGCGCACGTCGTATATCTACTCCGACGCACACCACACTGCCCCGTTCACCACTCTGACGTCCTTCTCTTTACCGCCGGTCGCCCTACAAAAAGGTAAACGTGATGCGCAGGTGCAATTTCGTGGTCGCCGTCACACTGCCCCCACTTTCAGAGAAGTTCGTCCTGAACTTTCCTTAAGGGATGTAATCCCGCAGGTAGCCGGGTGGCCGCCGTCTTCGCGTCGACCTTCCTATCTTCATCTCTGACGAGGGTGGAGAGGCGGCACCAGGCGGCTGATGTTCCTGCCGCCGGGTAGTCCCGCCTCGAACGGACCGGTCTCCTACGTCTGGCTGCTCAGTGATATCCCTGGCGTGGTACCGCTTCATCCGGTCGGAGTGTATCACGATTGTGCGGCGCTTCCGCTCATGGTGCCGTACGCGGTACGTTTGCGGCCCCATTACCTCCACTACCCGGTACGGCCCCTCCCAGCCACGGTCAAGCTTCCCTCTTCTCGGCATCGCCAGCCACACGCGGTCGTTCGGGCAGAAGCGTGAATCCTTGGCGTGGCGATCGTGCAGGTACTTTTGGCGACGTTGCTGCGTCTTCAGGTGGTCCCTCGCCAGCTCGTGCACACGGTCGATGCGCTCTCGGGTCTCGCGGATGTAGCTTGGTAGCCCTTGGGCTTCGCGCCCAGGCGGGTTCCCTATCTGAACATCCAGCTGCAACCGCAACTCTCGACCGAGCATGGCGATCGCAGGCGTCACTCCCGTACTCTCGTGAACGCTGCTGTTGTACGCCAGCATGACGAATGGCAGCATGTCATCCCACTGGCCCGGTGTGACGGCGACCACGAAATTGCACCTGCGCATCACGTTTACCTTTTTGTAGGGCGACCGGGGGTAAAAGGAGGACGTCAGTGTGTGGTGAACGGAGCAGTGTGGTGTGCATCGGAGTAGATATACGACGTACGCCTCCTGGTTTGTTGAACGTTTGTAATATAGCCATTTTGTATTATCTCTTGTATCCCGTTGTTTATGATAAACTCTCTACATAATAAATGGTGCGGATGAATCGAGCGCCTGACGGCGCCACAAATGGCGAGCGTGGCAGGATCGACGGCCCGGAATGGGTTAGGCCGCCGGAGGTACTAACCATGGTATCGAACGTTGAGACCTGGTTCGAACACATGGAGGTGTACTTCCGTGCCGGCCGTATAGCTCCGGAGAGACGAGCAGCCCTTGTCCAGTATCATACTGATGCGGAGGTGCGGAGCATAATGAGGGCCATGGACGTCCGAGAGACGGACGATTATGATGGCCTGAAGTCGGCCCTGTTCGAAGCATTCGGGGTGCGCACCGGGCCAGAGAGGTTTTCCGCCGATTTTTTCCGGCGGAAACAGCAACGGGGCGAATGCGTGCGGATTTTCGCTGGGCATTTGCGCAGGCTCTTCTCGAAGGCATTCCCTGAGATGAGCGGATCGGCTGACAAAATCCTGTTGCAACAATTTAAGGCAGGACTGTCCGCGGACGCCGTCAAAACGGCTGTTCTGCGAAGCGAGATGGATAATTTCGCGGAGGCAGTCGAGGTCGCGGTTAAGGAAGAGCGCGTGGTGAGAGAGCTCACCACACTCGAGGCGAGCGTTGCCTCAGTCAAGACAGACGCTTACCAGGAAGACGAGCCGACAGCCGGAAGAGTCACGGAAGCAGCAGCCGCCGCGGTGACGACGCGTAAAAAAGTTGGAGATGATTTGGCGGAAGTGTTGCAGCAACTAAAGGAACTGCTGACCGATAACTTCCCCGCGGCTACAAAGAGACCGCTCCCTCGACAGCGACGCCGGACAGAGAGAAGAGGCGACAGACGATGCTGGAAATGCGGTGGGCTAGGCCACATCAGCCGGGAATGCCAAGCCTCCTCCCGTGACGCGCGGGCGAGCGAAGTAAGCATTACTAACCGAACCTTACCTGTCGTCGTCATACGGGCCCCTGAGATCGAGACCCCGATTGTGGAAGGCTCCGTAGGGGGAGTGAGGTGCGACATGCTTGTGGACACTGGATCCGCAGTAACCCTGGCGAATGAAAGGTTCATTCGACACTTGAAGACCTGCGGGACGTTCCGAAACCCTCGATTCGGCTGGAAACAGCCACCGGGACCGAATTGGAAATTACGAACGCGTGCGTCACGGAGATTATACTTGGGAATTCAGTGACCGTTCAGCATACCGTCCTGTGTGTAAGGGAGCTGTCCCATAAAATTCTGCTTGGGTGGGACTTTATGCGGTACCACGGCTGCACGCCGGACCCAACGGCGGGATGTCTGAGGATGCGGCAGGGTAACATCCCATTCCGGAAGTCCCACGCCGTGGCCTTGGTTAGAGTGGAATCCCCGCAGTCGGAGCTTATGGCTCACCACCCAGCGCAGGAAGCCATGGAAAAGATGCTCCCCAGTGAGCAGGAGTCGAGCGGCAAGCATCGATCAGCCCTGGCGGCGATCCTGAAGGAGTTCGCAGACGTGTTGTCCACGTCAGACGAGGACCTTGGGTGGACGAGCTTGGTACGCCACGCCATCCACACCGGCGACGCCAAACCCGTGAGGTGCTCCCCAAGGCGCATTCCTTATCATCAACGGGCGCAGGTGGAATCCCTCCTGGACGAAATGCTGCGGCAGGACGTCGTAGAACCATCAAGCAGTCCCTGGGCATCCCCAATCGTACTTGTGAGGAAGAAAGACGGGTCATGCCGGTTCTGTGTCGATTACCGGCAGTTGAACAACCTCACCCGGAAGGATGCCCACCCGCTCCCGAGGATCGACGACACTTTGGATGCGCTGGCGGGTGCACAATGGTTTTCGACCCTGGACCTGGCAAGCAGCTACTGGCAGGTTGAGGTCGAACCACAAGATCGGGAGAAAACGGCCTTCACCACCCCCCTTGGGCTGTACCAGTTCAAAGTGATGCCCTTTGGACTGTGCAACGCACCGGCCACCTTTCAGAGGCTCATGGAGATAGTTCTGAGAGGCCCTGTGGGCTCCGACTGCTTGGTGTACCTGGACGATGTCATCGTATTTGGCAAGACCGCCGAAGAGCATACGGCACGACTGCGCGAGGTGTTCCGCCGCCTCCGGGAAGTGAAGTTTGGCGGCGTTGCTGCGTCTTCAGGTGGTCCCTCGCCAGCTCGTGCACACGGTCGATGCGCTCTCGGGTCTCGCGGATGTAGTCCGGTAGACCTTGGGCTTCGCCCCCAGGCGGGTTCCCTATCTAAACATCCAGCGGAAACCGCAACTCTCGACCGAGCATGGCGATCGCAGGCGTCACTCCCGTACTCTCGTGAACGCTGCTGTTGTACGCCAGCATGACGAATGGCAGCATATCATCCCACTGGCCTGGGTTCCCATCGACCATGATGGACAGCATGTACAGGAGCGTGCGGTTAAACCTCTCTGCCTGTCTATTCCCTTGCGGGTGGTATGGAGAGGATCGCGTCTTCTTAATGCCGAACAGCCGGCACATCTCCAGCACCACCGACGCTTCAAATGAGCGGCCTTGATCGCTGTGCAGGTAGTCAGGGGCGCCAAAGTACGCGATGTACTTCTCGACCAACACCTTGGCCACGGTACTGGCTTCCATGTTGGCGAGAGGGAATGCGGCTGTCCATTTGGTGAAGTAGTCCGTTAGGACCAGGACGTACCGGTTCCCCGATGGGGTCTTTTCCAGCGGCCCAAGAATGTCCATGCCAACACGCTGCAGAGGGTATCCCGCAGCCATGGCCTGCATTGGCGCACGGTTGTTCTTGGTTGGGTCCTTCCTCCTCGCGCACTGTATGCCCGTCACCACTCATCCCGGGACAGTAGAATCGGCTCCTGACTCGTGCCAGCGTCCGGCGCTCACCCAGGTGACCTGCGTACCGACTGTCGTGCATTGACTGTAGGGCTTCGTTCCGGAGGGCTCGCGGCACCAGCGCCTGCTTAGCCCCTTCCTCAGCCGTGAGTCCGCGGCGATGTCCCCAGATGAGGCCATCTTCATCCACCCAGCTGCGCCGTTGCTGCCACAGCACGTGCATGTCGCGGCTACACTCTGAGGGAAATTCCGCCGGCCAGGTCGCGTCGACCAACCATTGCCGCAGTAGCTGGATCTCTGGGTCTGCCTGCTGGGCGGCCAACAACTGGTCTTTAAAGCTCTGCGCCACGTCTTCAGTTCGGAGTTGGGCAGCCTGGACGGCGCATACGCTGCCTTCTCCCAGCCGTCCACATTGTGCACAGCTGGTCCGGGATAGCGCGTCGGCGTTGCCGTGCAGGCGTCCTGCTCGGTGTTCCACTTCGAAGTCGAGCTCCGCTAAACTCTCCAGCCACCGAGCTACCTGCCCCTCTGGTTCCCTAAAAGTCGTCAGCCAGCGCAGGCAACTATGGTCCGTGCGTACCAGGAATCGCTGACCGTAAAGATACGGCCGGAACTCGCGCAGGGCCCATACCAGACCGAGCATTTCTCTCCGATTCGCGCAATACCGACGCTCAGCCTTGGTCAGCGTGCGACTCGCGTACGCCACGACTCTTTCTGCTTTCTCTTCTCTTTGGCTCAGCACCGCCCCAAGACTGTCTCCGCTGGCGTCCACGTCGACAATGAACTGCTGATGGAAGTCCGGACTGGCGAGGACGGGCGCTGCCCGTCGCTTCAAAGCAATTTTATTCTCTGTTTTATACAAAATGTCATTATCAGGGGTGCAATCATCTGCATGAGGAACAGAACTGAATATTCCGTCCACATCTAAGTTCATGTGGATTGAACCCCTACATCCTTTTTCTATCTGCATGATAAATTTGAATTGAAATAACAGAAATGAGATATAAAATATTATTTACCTGCCGCCAAATCCACTGTTTATCTTCAATGTTTGTGTGTTTGACTTGATAAACTTTGCCTTGATGTAATAAATTATAACTTCTTCCTTCATTTCAAACCAAATAAATGTAAATAGTCAGCCATAAAACAGCAGAAAAATCAAAGCGAAGTCAAGCACTTATAACATAAAAGTGATAAAATGGTGGAAACAGGGGTCGCTTCTGATTATATATATATGATGCATAAAAATGCGGTAAAGTAAAAGTTAATGCAACTATTCAAGTGGTGGGTTGTATTATATTTGTACTGCATTGCATTGTATTTGTGTTGTATTGTATTGTATTGTACTGTGTTTTTACTTTTTCATCGTAATTTCATTTTCTTGCTTTTCCCACTCTGAGAACAACAAAATTATTATAAAACAGTCAAAACGTATGCAGCGGTCACTGCTGCAGTGGTCAGCTACCAGCAACACGAGATAAAAAACTAATATTTGGCAAATAAAATGAAGTCGATCGTCGAAGCACGCGCACGAAATGGCGCGCGTCGAAGCAGTGACTAATGAAATTTTACTGCGAAAAAGTAGGTTGATATAGAGGGGAGATCGGTTCTACCACTTAATAAAATGTCATCTGTAATGTAGGAACATAACTACAGTCGAAGATGGATAAGTGCACGTGGAATTTGGAAAGAATCCCCATGAACTTATTCAATTTGCGCACTTATCGAAAGTTGGGAATTATGCAGAGTAATTGGAAGGAGTAACAACCTCACATTTATGAATTGGTTTAATGCAAAAAATGTCCATTAATTTGAAACGAAATAGTCGGAAATGTAGGTTTGAATTCTATTTCGTGGCACCAGCACTACCAGTTACTCCTCAATTTAGTCTAAGTAGACTGATTTATGCTGTTTTTGTGAAAATATGATTGAATTGCCACCAAATTTGCGGTAGCTTCTTCTGAGTCACTTTCTTCGAAAACAGAAGTTGCTTTGACTTTGGGCTAGTTGACGTTGTCTGTGAGATGCTTGCTTATTCTAAAATAGTAAATAATAAACTTTGTTGAGTATGAATAGATGTTATGGCTGATGGATAACTTAAGGCTACGAGGAACGCGCCTATTCTGCAGTTAAGGATTATATATTGCGAACAGTAAATCTTGTGTGCCTCAGCAAAATGATGCATTTAACCAAGTTGGGCACTAATCTAGTGTGCACCTAACCAAGTTCGACTGCAAATGAAAACATTTATTTTAATAAAATCTATAAATTTCATTGAACTTTTGTATTATAATAAATTATTTTATTTTTTAATATTTCATAAACATTTTTAAATTAGGAAAACAGCGTCATATTCATATACAAATAGTCAGTCAAAACTTATGAATTTTATGTGAAAGACAATAGAATAAACTCCAAAAAACAATTAAAATATACATATAATGCAAAAATAAAAAATGTAAATGAAAAAGAAGATAAATGTTAGAAAATGACCATTATGGTAGTTATTCAGTGCTCATTTCAACGGCAGTAGTACAGCCAGATATTAATTGGCTGTAGCGAGATTGGAAGAACTTCACATACAGTATTTCAACTCCAAAACAGCTCGGCGTGAAAAGCGAAAGAAAGAAAATGCATTTCGGTAACCAATAGATTGCAATAAACAGAAAATCGTAGCCAGCAAATAAATCAAAAATTGTAAACAAACCAAAAATAACCCAATAAAACATCCACTGCTTGCATTTGTTTTTCTCAATAGATTCCATCTCTGCTAAAGTTTTCATTACTGGATAGACAATGCAAATCAAGTCGCACAACAATTTTACAGCAGGGTTGTATATAGCCAACAGCATACAAATCACACCAGCCAGCACAATTGCAGCTTGATAACGACTTCGACCACTTCTTTGTTCAATTTTACCAAAAAGTTTGCCAACCAATGTGCTGTCATCATTGATGGCACTGGCAACATCCTTGCAAATACTTTGGACAATTTTTTCCATTTTCAAGCAATCGAAAAAGCAACCGTTCAATTGGAAGAACGAGAACAAACTAATTTTCAAGCATTAAGCCATCTATACAGTTATTTGAAACTTTAAAATAAGTAGACTGATATTTTATTGTTTAAATTTAAACAAAACTTTCAGCATATGAGTTTAATTTAAGCAAAACTTTCAGCATATGAGTTTAATTTAAACGAAACTTTCAGCATGTGAGCATTGAAACAGTCACGATATATCAAGGCCGTTTAGATGCCAATGTTCCATGTTTGAACATGATATTTGATGCCAAATATCTCTGTGAGGAGAATGTTAAAACGCTCCATTTTTTTGTTGCTTAGAGATTGTTCAGATTTATTTCACAGTGTTATTCTGCTAATCTACGCCCACGCTTTCCTGAGATATCGGAAGCTAAAATATGCTAATTTTTGACCTTTCTAACCTGTCTCACTCTGTTAGATTTTTATTAAAAAAATTAGTGTCAGCTTCATATAATTAACATAGAATCCAGAAGAAGAAATTGTCTATCAAATAATTGTTATTTCATTATTTTATGATAATGTGATAGCTAATGGGATGGTTGCAAAGTTTGATGTTCATGAACATGATAAATGGGAATATTGGCATTTGGCGTTAATAAAAATTACGTATTCCACACCAAATAGTCTTTAAGTACAGCTCAAGATAGTTTTCTTGGGTTACAGCGGACATTAATGATGAGATCTACACCTGTGTTCTATCAATTTAAATTAAATTAACCCAATCAGTACCATTGTAATTTATTTTGATAACTTCGCACCTATAAATATATACTTCGCACTATATAAAAGAACTGACGCAAAGAGGAATAAATGCTACGGGTACAGTTCGAAATGCCAGAATACGCAACTGCCCCCTTATGGAACCTGAAATAATAATGAAAAAATGCCGAGGATATTTCGAACATGCATCTGATGGAAAATGTATGTGTGTCGATGGAATGACAACACTGCGGTAACCATTGCATTCAATTATTATACGCATTTTCCGGTTGGAACTGTAAGAAGATTTTCAAGAGCTGTAAAGAAACACGTCGATGTAGCAGAGCCAAACATCATGCGACAGTACAACCAATATATGGGTGGTGTGGATGTGATGGATAAAATAAACAGGCGGCGTATGTTGCCTGAGACGCATCACCGAAGATGTGGAGCGCCACCTTTCGCACCTGTCTCACACTGTGCGAAAGCCAAGGACTGCTAAGCTTGATTTGGGATAGTTTTTTCAGCTCTTCCTGCCAACTTCGCCATTGTTTTGAGATATTAGGTGGAAAAGGCGAGTCCCAACTCAATCCCAGCGTTCACAGCGACTAAAACATCATTTTGGCTTGGACGGTGAATGGCGCAAGATAGCCCAGCGGGTCATATACTTTGTCCGCCAAGCTTAAAATCTGTCTCTTTGTGGCATCTACTTTGCCATTCTGCTTGTGCTGGCTTGTCACTTCTTCTACCCATCCATTTTGGATGTATTCTTCGATCACCGTGCTGTGCGCTAGTTGTTTGGCTGGGTCTTTCATGATGCTCCTTTCTATGGCTTGCAGTCGTTGCTCAGCCAGTGGGCGATTGTTAGGTAGCCGGATTTCACCGGGTTTCCACTGTAGCCCCACAGTATACCGTGAACCATCATGCGTCAGATTACTGTGAAACGTAGCGCTTACCGAGTCTTGAGTTGGATTTTCTTCTTGGGGTTTGATGCCGATGGAATCCAGCTCCCAAAATTTCTTCAATGTCCGTTCGATTTTGTTTTCAATCTGAACACAACTGACTTGGGATATATTATTTGGCGAGGGATTCACCGGGCCAAACACCACCCATCCCAGCGTCGTTTAGATTGCTACCGGATCGTCATGGCCAACTCGCAGGATCTTCTCGCCGAGAAATCGACCGTAGAAATCAAGACCGATCAGAATATGGATAGGGAGATTCATATCCCGTTCTTCTGGTAGGTGTAGCCGTTCTAGGTGTTTCCAGTCCTTGCTCCGGAAAGGCACCGATGGAATGTCATCACATATCTTAGTGAGTGTCAGGGCTTCAATGGGTTGGTTGACTTCTTCGTGAGGATGGCTCTTCAAAGGAGTTAGTCGTAGCTGAATTCTTCTGGAGGCTGCTGAGTGGCAGTAGATGCCATGTATTCCCTTCACTGTGATTGTCTCGATTGGTCCTGCAAGTCTCAGGGTTTGTGCTACGTCTTCTCTCACCAGAGTCCGTTCTGCGGCGCTGTCAAACATACAGTTCACTGTCATTCGTTTTCCTTCGGCGCCATATGCTATTGCGCGTATTGTTTGGAAGCGTATTCTGGTGGGACCATGAGTGCTGGTGAGTAGAACGTTAGCACTTGCTTCCGTTTTCTCTTCGAGACGCGACTTCTTTTGGGTTGGTTGTTTCTCGTTGTCTGGATCTGCTTGTCTTCGAGTTTGTTGATTTGGGCTCGTTGATGTTAGTAAACGGTGCAAGATCCAACCCCGACCCTTCAGTTTGCACTCTGTCGCTCGATGTCCGTGCTGCAAGCATTTGAAACACAGATGCAGTGTCCTGGCAGTTTTCTTACGTTCTTCCAGCCCTTGGCTTAGAAATCGCTTGCAATTTGGTAGACGGTGGTCACCTCGGCACACTGGACATTTAAGAGTGATTGAAGAGTGGAGCGCATCGATCGTGGTGTGTTTTTTTTTTAATTTTTAATTTTTTATTTAAATAAAATATACGAAGGAAAACAATAACACTGACGAAAGAGGTAAAAACTTTCTGAAGTTAAAAGTAAAATTCTTTAGATGCTATCAGGAAAGATTTTCAGAGAACAGTCAGTCTGAAATTAGAAAGGTATTTAAATACTAATAAATTAGCAGTTGCCATGCCTAGTTTTAGCTGACAACTGCAACTGTGGACAATTCATCACTTGTTGATTTTTCAATTGTATTACAATCGCCTTTAGCTAATCATCAGAATATTTTCTGACAAACGGAAAAGCAGCTAATGCATAAATCTCACATAATTTCTAGCTAAAATGTAATTTATCTGACAAGCAAAGCAACTGTTCGTTGGAATTCTTCTGAACAGTATTTATGCAATCGGCGTGATGTTAACAGAATAAAAGCGGTAAATGGAACCGACCAGAATAGCTACTTTTTTCAAGTTTGCTTTTTATCAACTTATTTGTTTCGCACCATTTAATGTTGCGCTGCGTTTATATGAACAGCATCTCCCTTTTTTATATCAATCAAAAAATTCAGTTTTTTTCTATAAAAATTAAATATGCGAAATCATAAAGTTAAGATACATTATCAACCATGTTGCCAAGAATAAATAAATTAAAAACAGTGAAACCTTGAATTAGAAAATTTATTAGTCGTGGAAAACGAATATTTAGCAAATGGAACTTCTTAGAGCAGGGATAGCCAAACTTTTTTTATCATCGACCCCCTATGGTACTCCTTGATGCCTCATCGACCCCTATGGATTCCTTGGTGTCACATCGACCCCAGGCTCATAAAACAAGTATTATTAATAATAAATTTCTTTATTATAATGTATCACCCTTTTATTTATTTTTAATTAATCAAAAATTTTAATCCGTCATAATTATTAATCAAATTTATTCTTTACCCTTTTCACAATTACTGATTCTCTATCAGATTTATTTTACCTATACGTTTAATTATCCTTTTGTCAATTTGTATATGTGTTCCTATAATGGCCGTATTCATGTAAATTCAAAGTAGTTGATAATTTTTTATTTAACTATTATGATATTTTTTATTTATCTCCTTGGCATCGTTAATGTGAAGGATGTGTTTGATGAGCAGCAGCAAGGGCATTGATATTTGGCTGGAAATTAGTGAGTTTCAGGCGCAAGTCTCCACGCATTTCCAGGTTCAGTCTGTTCCTTTGCTTTGATAAAATCGCATTTACGTGGCTAAAACCAGCTTCAACCAGGTATGAACTTGGAAATGCTAGTAAAAATGGCTGAGCTGTTGCACTTAGCTTGAGGTATTTAGTGGTAATACTTACATTACTCCAAAACTCACTGAGGCTTTTATGTTTGAACAGTAATTTAGCCTCGAGATCCGCGCTTATCATCTCAACATGCTTTTCCTGCAATGAAAATTAAATGTTCGCATTTCCTGTTTCTATGTCGAATGGTGCGATTATCCAGTCCGGTACCGTCATGCTCTCTAGGTCTTCAAAACGTATTTTGAAATCTTCCTCTAATTTTTCCAGGTGATTGATGTATATTTCCAGGTCCGGTCTGAAACATCTGCTCCTTCTTCCAGTTTCTGTAAATTCGAAAAATACTTAAAATCTCGTCGTGCCAAAAACGATTTAAATAGGCCTGTTTTAGCTTGGAAGCCTATTAGCAGTGTTCGTGCTTGAATAATGGTGACATCTTTTCCTTGCAGACGTTTCTGGATTTCATTAAATTTTGAATACAGGTCTGCCAAATAGAACAGATGGTTCTTACACTTTTTCATCTCCTCACGTAATGTCTGGTCCACATCAGCAAGAAACTCCACAGTGGAGTGATGCAAATCAACAAGTCTTTGTAAGCAATCCCCTCTTGACAGCCATCTTACTTCCGTGTGAAAAAGCAGTTGGTTAAAAGTTTCATCATTTTTTACATAACGTTGCAAATAGTCGGGAATTCAACGGTTGCCCTTTAATTTTATTGACTGCCTTAATAAAAACTTTTAAGGCAGCATGCAATTCACCACTGAGGTTCTTGGCAACAAGATGATGTCTGTGTAACACACAGTGAACAGCGCGTACGTCAGGAACCGTTTCCTTGAGTAAGGTGGCAAATCCTGTGTAACGGCCAACCGTTGCTGGTGCACTATCGGTAGCCACTGCAGTAATATTCCGGAGGGGAACATTGTATTCCTTCAAATAATTTTCTAAGATCGAAAAATTGTCTCACCTTTTGCATCACCCATAAGATAATTAGCAAACAAAAACTCATCAACAATGCACTTTAGGCTTTGACTATAATATCTTACATAAACCATAAGATTATTCGAGCAACCGAAAGCAGACTCGTCTAGTTGGATGGAAAATTTGCAATGTTGTAGCTCCAACACCAAAGTTTTCTCCACATCACTGGCCATTTCATCGATGCGTCGCTGCACTGTCTTTGCACTTAAGGGGATACACTTCAGAACAGGTTCAGAGTCTTTCTTCATAACAGTTTCAATTACTTCTTTAATAGCTGGTATAACGATCTCCTCACCAATGGTATACGACTGTGCTTTCTTTGCTATATTAAGTGAGATTATGTATGATGCCTTCAGCCCTCCTTCACAATCAACAGTACCAGGCGCTTTAAAAAACGACTTCAAATTGGGTTGATTTCTGATTTTTTCTTTCAGCACCTTAAAAAACTCAACATCTTTGTTTTTCTTATCAGGGTCTTTCATCTTTGAAGGCTTCATGGCATCGTTAGTGAAAACCTTTTGACATAGTAGGCACATAGGCATGGTTTCATTAGAAAAAGAAGGTATGAAACCAAATTTCAAATATTCTTGCGAATATTGTCTACACTTCTTCTTTGCATCAGCGCTCGCCATTATGCTTAGCAGAAATGTCCAGAAATAAAGCGCAGCTACGCTCGCTGTCATGCATTGATTCAATTACGCGAGGGCGCTGTCACGCGGACGTCCACCCCAAGCAACTGTGCACAATTTATCATTTAGCTTAGTGCTAAAATCGCCTTTGCCAATTCATCTGATGCGACGAAAGACGCAAAAATATCTGACAAAGTCCTATGCCACACATTTATCAAACTCTTAGAACAAAGCCGCATTTTGTCTAACTGGCGGAAACAAGCGTTAAATGACCAGTAAGAAAAGGTGGTGAAAATTTAGCTTGAAGTCGAAAATACTCTTAGCATCGCGCAAAATTAATTTCTGGTAGTGTCTACTGATAGTTCAGAAAAGTACAAATTATTGTTACAAAATAGTTCCCGACGAAATAAATTACTCAGATGGGATTTCAAAGTTCATATTCGATCCCGGAGTTCATCGACCCCCATTCGACCCCTAAGCCTTTATCGATCCCTTAGAGAGTCCCATCGACCCCAAGGGGTCGATATCGACCACTTTGGCTACCCCTGATTTAACAGACATAAAAGTTTATGCCACACATAATTTCAAATAACGAGATTTTAAGATTAAATGGTTTATTAATAAAAATGGTAAGATGAAATTAGAATATGTGATTACGAGTTACTTAGGAATTTTAAAAGTTATTTATTAGTTCAAATTGATGTTTCATGATTTGCAGAAAAGAAATACAACACAAAATTATAGCAGTTTGAAATAAAATTCAGAGCAAAATATTAAGAATTTAATGAGCATGTTCACATTTTGATGTAATATGTGTAAAAAATTATTTTAAGAAATGGCTGTAAAAATGCATTCCTCAGTCTTATGTTTTTACATATTGCTTGTTGTCCAGTTACAGACATTTTTAGTATTACAAAGTTTTGCAATTTCAGATTTGACTGATTTATTATTTGAAAATTATTGATTAAGAGAATAATTTTTTCATTGTTTATGCATTATATGCTATATAATTTTTATTGCTGAATTTATTTATTTTTTAGTTTCTTAATCTGTATATATCATATATAGTATCTCATAATCAATATATTATATATAACATTTAAACTCATATGCTGAAAGTTTTGTTTAAATTTAAACAATAAAATATCAGTCTACTTATTTTAAAGTTTCAAATAACTGTATAGATGGCTTAATGCTTGAAAATTAGTTTGTTCTCGTTCTTCCAATTGAACGGTTGCTTTTTCGATTGCTTGAAAATGGAAAAAATTGTCCACAGTATTTGCATGGATGTTGTCAATGCCATCAATGATGACAGCGCATTGGTTGGCAAACTTTTTGGTAAAATTGAACAAAGAAGTGGTCGAAGTCGTTATCAAGCTGCGATTGTGCTGGCTGGTGTGATTTGTATGCTGTTGGCTATATACAACCCTGCTGTAAAATTGTTGTGCGACTTGATTTGCATTGTCTATCCAGTAATGAAAACTTTAGCAGAGATGGAATCTATTGAGAAAAGCAAATGCAAGCAGTGGATGTTTTATTGGGTTATTTTTGGTTTGTTTACAATTTTTGATTTATTTGCTGGCTACGATTTTCTGTTTATTGCAATCTATTGGTTACCGAAATGCATTTTCTTTCTTTCGCTTTTCACGCCGAGCTGTTTTGGAGTTGAAACACTGTATGTGAAGTTCTTCCAATCCCGCTACAGCCAATTAATATCTGGCTGTACTACTGCCGTTGAAATGAGCACTGAATAACTACCATAATTTTCATTTTCTACCATTTATCTTCTTCATTTACATTTTTTATTTTTGCATTATATGTATATTTTAATTGTATTTTTGCATTATATGTATATTTTAATTGTTTTTTGGAGTTTATTCTATTATCTTTCACATAAAATTCATAAGTTTTGACTGACTATTTGTATATGAATATGACGCTGTTTTCCTAATTTAAAAATGTTTATGAAATATTAAAAAATAAAATAATTTATTATAATACAAAAGCTCAATGAAATTTATAGATTTTATTAAAATAAATGTTTTCATTTGCAGTCGAACTTGGTTAGGTGCACACTAGATTAGTGCCCAACTTGGTTAAATGCATCATTTTGCTGAGGCACACAAGATTTACTGTTCGCAATATATAGTCCTTAACTGCAGAATAGGCGCGTTCCTTGTAGCTTTAGGTTTTCCATCAGCCATAACATCTGTTCATACTCAACAAAGTTTATTATTTACTATTTTAGAATAAGCAAGCATCTCACAGACAACGTCAACTAGCCCAAAGTCAAAGCAACTTCTGTTTTCGAAGAAAGTGACTCAGAAGAAGCTACCGCAGATTTGGTGGCAATTCAATCATATTTTCACAAAAACAGCATAAATCAGTCTACTTAGACTAAATTAAGGAGTAACTGATAGTGCTGGTGCCACGAAATAGAATTCAAACCTACATTTTCGACTATTTCGTTTCAAATTAATGGACATTTTTTTGCATTAAACCAATTCATAAATGTGAGGTTGTTACTCCTTCCAATTACTCTGCATAATTCCCGACTTTCGATAAGTGCGCAAATTGAATGAGTTCATGGAGATTGTTGCCAAAATTCCATGTGTTCTTATCCAAGTTTGACTGTACGGCGGATGACTTTAAATATTTAATAATTTAAATTTTTTAGCTGGTAATGGTGTGGTTATGTGGTAATTTAAAGTGAAATACTAGAATTTTACTACGGGGAATAGCAATTTATTATTGTGTTTGCGCTGATAAATATTTAACAGATTTTCGGATCAGTTATTGATTAGTTTTTATTGTGATCAAATGGTAAATGTAATTCTGCACAGAAAAGAGCATTTCTTGATGCCCATTAGTCAAACGGTTCAGAGCAACTTCTGTTCTCTGATAGTGAACGCTGCGACGTATGAGATATATGGATATCAGGGGATGTATCTGTGCCGGGTGGCATGAACGCCAGAGTGTCTGTCTCTCAGGCGGTTCCAATAGAGGCCGAGGACTTTCCACAGTGGGTTTATCTCGACCGGAGACACTGCCTCCGAAGGTAAGTAGGCTACAGCTGCTGGGTCATTATTAGCCGTTTTTTTCTACACAAAACCGCCAGTACTCATGATTTCAGAAACCTGCAGGACTAGAGTTTGGGTCTCTTCATTCCGGTCGCAACCTGTCTTGAGGTGTTGTGCATAAATGTCTGATAAAACCTTGTCGGTCAGTGCCGTCAACGTTTCCGCGACCCTTCGCGTGGTGTCCCATCACCATCATGGCCAAGAAGGAGAAGATTGGTTACCGATCCGATGTCAATCTCCTATGCAGGAGCTCTGGAATCGCTTTTTGCCACATAAACCGACACAGCTCTCGATCTTCTGGTTGACGGCCGATTTGCAGATACATCTTTTTGATGTCCGCTTGTATCCAGATTCGGGATGGACTAAAGCGGAGGAGGATTGCGACCAGATGAAATTGTAGCTTCGGTCCAAGGTTGATGCAGCGATGGTGAGAAGTTCCTTGGCAATAAGGTCATCACAAATATTCGGCAGACTATTTCGGTGATATTAAGGGCCGTCAACTCAATTCCCTCTTTCAGACATCGGGATGTACAGGGGTAAGGCGGAACCGTAGTTGACGAACATTAGCAATTCTCGCGTTGAAGCCGTTCACATCCGTACGGTCATAGCGCGTCGGACTTTGTAATTCCAACTCGTCCGCAACGTCAAGGGGAAGACTAACAAGCAATTGACCATCCGTACCTTTCTTTTCTTTTCGTGCCCCATTGCACGGGCGACTGGCAACTGAATCGTGGTCCTGCTGTCGGTCGAGGATAAATGGCTCCAACCGGCGAGGTTTTCGTCTCTGATCTGGGTCTGGTCTCGCGATTCTGGCCTCTGGATGACAAACTCTTTTCCATAGTAAAATCGGTTCCTTTCAAAATTTTCTTTCCATCTTTATTCAATATTTATGATGGCGTTAAGTTGTTACACAACGTGCAGTCATCTATTAGCCTGTCATATCTTCCTCGATTGTCTTACAAATCACCATGACAACCAGACTTACATTTTCCATAACGACATGTGATGACAGACTTGGCGAGACAAATTTAGTGAAAGTGTCATCAGTTATCTGGTCTGTTGCAATTACTACTTTAGGATCTAACCGCATTTCTCTACAGTGAATGGAGAAGTCAGAATCAGCATTGACACCTGCAATTGACAATCCAAGTGCAAAGATACCTTTGTCTTCAACCACATCTGTTGTCAAACGAGACATAAATCAATCTCTTAGAAGCTTGTGAGTTCAGGGGTTTAAAGTAGTCGACAGGGAACTTTTCACGAAGCTCGATGAAATTGCAAAAGCAAGACATTGTATCTCTTTGATGAAGGATATGCTTCTTTTCGTTGTCCCCACTTTGACTGCGATGTATGCCAGTCATCGAAGAGGCTGGTTACCCATCGTCATTAAGATTTTTCCAGATGCACTTAGAACAATATAATTTCACAAATTATCAAGAAAGCGCAGCCAAGTATCCATAGCTGATTCGATGGTAACCTTGTCTACATTGAAAAATATATAATTTACAGTTTTGGTTGGGTTGTTGATGTTTGGATTAGTTTTTGATAGATATCTTTGATTAGCATTGTTTGGTTTACGTTAGTTTACGTTTGATATGTTGATTGTTGTTGTCTGACTTTTTTGGTTGTTATCATTTGATTAGGATTTCCAGATTTAATCTCCCAGCTGTTGAACGATATAGAAGAGCGGACGAAATACCTAGAAGAGACAGTTCGTAAGTGAGTTAATGGAGTAACTACTTGGTAGCGGTTGGTATCAGTGTATTTGCTTTCAAGTTGCTATTGTGACTTAAAAGTGGCTTGTAATATAAGTTACAGTCGCAGTACTTATTGTATCATGTCACGCACAATCGAAATAATCCAGTCGTAATGCTTGTTTATTGCATCATCTAATTCACTGAATGCACAGTCGAGTTCTGAAGTACTAAATGATTTAGCTGAACAGGTGCGCGAGTTTTGACGTGATGATATTTTGGAACGATGCAACTACGACACGGCCATGCGTCTAATTATAGAACAAAATTTCCAACAGTGATATTTAATAATTGAATTACTTTGTTAATCACTGAGAATATTACGTGTATTATAAATATACGTTCCTGACGTTAATATACGTAAGATAATAATGATCGTATTCAGCTAAACATCGTTTTTAAACATAATCACATTTGTCATTGAATTACAAATAATTACTTGAGTTATTTCAATACTGTACTTAGCATTATAGTACCCTTTATATATTATTTTAATTTATTTGTTGCAGTATACTTTAAAAATTTGAGGAACAAAAATTTTTGTTTGATTGCATTACCCTAATTTTTATGCGTTCTTTCGAAAGAATAGCATTTTGAAAAGTTGTCGTTTTGGCCTCCTTTAAATATGGAAATTTAAAGTAGATATACACTATGAATAGTGCGCAGATGCTTTTAATAGTAATGATGTTTTTTTAAAACATTTTCATTTTTATATTTGACATTTATTCGTTGTGACGTGGTTCAGATTGAAAAGGCAAGGGTATTTATGGGCAATATTTCTTTATCCATTAATTAATCAAATGAATGTTGCTTTATGAAGTATTTGGTAAACTCAAATGAAAATACTTTTTAACAACAGCTGTAACGACAAAGCAACTTTTTAATATTAAAAAGTAAATGGACAATTATCAGTGTTTCAACAAAATATATAGGACAAGTAAAAATAAAATCAACTGGTATTACGTCATATTTTCTGCAAATTGAATACAAATTCTTCACGTCACAGCATATTACATTTATTTTGTTTACATCTTGCATGCAAATTCTATGAAGTATTGCACAAGAATCCTTAGCAGTATCAAAAGTTGTGCTTGTGTTCGAAATTGCTTTATTATATTTAACGCACATGTATACTGTATTATATTGTTTAAAATTTTGAAATCAAATCATGTACAGTATTGAATAAGTGAACCATTTTGTTATTTTCCATTTAAAACTGTAGTTTTCAATTTTTGACTGTTTCGCAGATTTACCAGTCATAACAATTCATAATACTTCATAAAAAATGACAAAAATAAAAATATCATTTTTATTAAAATACCTGAAGAATTTTCATAATTTTAATATTCGCATTATTTTTCTGATTTATTGTACATAAAATTTGATCCATCATATTTTATTACATTTTGTTCAAATGTATGAAAATAATTAATTATTATATGTTTGTAAAAAATAAAATATTCATAATTTGAGATTTTATTGAATTTATTTAATAGTGTCATCACATTAGTTTTACATCATACTTGCATTTTAAATTACAGTATGCCATTTACATTGAGCTATATATTCATTCTTGAGTATTCGTGGTAAGTGTTCGCTTGCTATATTGAACTGGTAATTTTAGCATTATCTCAATTTTTTTAAATCGCTTCATAAATTTTTTTTTTAATTTATTTAATAAATTTATAAAAATAAATTACAATTTTTGGTTTCCTATGTTTACTTTGTTTTATAGATTATATTTTTTCTTGATTTGTTGAAATTAATTTTTTTAAAGTAATTTTTTCAATACTCAGTGTAGTTTTCGATTATATTGTTGAATGTATTGAGAAAATAAATTGCAGATATCTCTGTTTGTCCTTGTTTATAAGAATGATGACTTTGTTGTTGTTGTTGTTGTTTGTGTTTGTCTGAAAGTAAGTAATCAGATTGGAATGAAAACAATTTAGTAGCATCAGAATATTCATTAGATCTACTACGTTTGATACTTTTGCTCGATGTATTTTCTTCTCATTATTATTTACGATTTCTTTAGCAGTTTTAGTTCTTTTTTATACAGTTTGATTTTTTTTCTCAAGGCTGTCCTTGTCCGCTAACCAATTCTCTAGCTTGAGTAACAGATTTTTAAATTCTATATCAAGGTTAATTCTGATTGCATGGTGATTTCATAAATTGCTTTTGAAATTATTAAATTTGCAAATTTGACTTGTATGTTGATCTTCATTTTGATTCTGATAATTCGAACTTGAAGAGCAAGAAACCGTGGTACGTTGCATGGGAATTTGTGCATGTATCTGTTTTTCGTAGTCCAATTTACAAATGTCTATGAGAAAGATTGATTTAAGATTGGAAGATTTCAGGTTCAGTCAGCATTTTCAAAAAGAATTGCAGTTGAGTTTGTTTTGCTCTAACAGTTCTGTAGTGTTTATATTTGAATTTGCGTCTGTCTTATTAATTTCTAGAATCTATCCACTACGCGCTGCTTAAATTATTTTTTTCAAGTGATTTTAAATAACAATATATTTAGGTGTTTTGTTTCAACATTGCACTGGTTCAGCATTTTGTTTCCTCAGACGGTGGTATTGAGGCAAATCACTGCTTTGTCATCTCTGGGTAATTTGTCCTTCTTGCCAACACACTAACCAGGTTTGTAATTTTATTAAATTTATTATTATTATTATTGAAAAATTATTCTTTTTAATGTTAATCAGTTTCCATGTTTAATCTTGAGAATGTGAGTGATATTTTTGGATATTTTTTTCACCATTTCCTGTCCATCGTTTTGTTGAATTGACATTGAGAGAGTTGCATCGCATGTTTTGAATCATTTTCGTTGAAGAAATAAATATGAATATGAATGAAATTTTTCTCCATATAGAGAAGCAACTTTTTGAAGTCAACTTGATTGCATATGACTGTTTTGCGTGTATTTTTTTCGTGTGACTTCAAGTTTAAACTGAGCTGATGAGAGAATAGGATTTTTTTTCCATATTTCGCGGAATAATATTTTACGTGGTTGACGTTTAGTTCAATGTCATCATCACTGCCAACATTATGAATAATGTGATAAGGTTTTTTTTCTTACAAAGATATGCGTACAATTAAAAATTCACTTTTTATGCTTTGTATTGTTTACCAGAATTGATAAGTGGACGTTTTGTGAAACGCCTTTAAGATTTGGGAAGAATAGAAAACAGTGTCTTGTTGACATTAGTGAATTATTTGCTTTTCAATGTAAAATAAATACTTGAATATGAAGGTTCCAAGTTGTTTCAGAATTTTTATTTTCCATTCAGCACACGGAATTGATGTTTTATTATTATTATTTTAAATATTACTTTGTTCGGATGGGATGAGTTTGAAATATAATACGTTGTACAAAATGTACATGTTTTATATATATTTTTTTGATTGGTATGATTTGTATTGTATTTGTTATTTGCGTTGTTGATTTCAGTTGATTTTAAATTCAATGACTGATTGTGGTGATGGGCCCCGTCGACATCGGCGTCCAGTTGCTGTTGAAGACCAAGCAGTCGATGCCAACACGGATGGGAATTTGGCCGAAGCTATTGAAGATCGTTTCTATGGCGATTTTATCAGCGTGGCAAATTCCGTTGCTGAGCTCTTCCACATCCCAACTTGGGCGGCGTTCACAAAAAGTGCGATAGCTACAACACGTTTTTACAAAAGTGAGACAGTTATAATTTGAAAATTGAATAAGTAAATAGTGTTTCACGTATGAATTTTACTACTTGCAGGTGCAAATGATGCGTTCAGGCAGGGATATGAAAGAGGTACTAGTGCGGGTCGTCAAATGTTGGCTCGAGAACTATTGTCGTGGATGCACAGTCAACCTTACATGTATTTGAAGAAGGATGATCTCGAAGCGTTGTTGATGAATCGTCAAGCTTCGACAAAAAGTCACGGCTTGATAGTGAGTCCGGTGGAAAAGGAATTCCCTTTGACCAACAACAATCAGACCACGCCCTCTCCGGTCAAAGAACACACGGGCATGATGCTGATGTTCAACGAAGCGTTGCGAGTTCCCAACGATTTGGGTGAATTTTTCCAACAAGCTTGCTATCGCAACTCCAAAAAACGCGTAACATCCAGCCACGGGGACGAGTGCGAATCAGTGCGCAAACGAGCTCGACGTTGAAAATTATCTAACATACTGCGCGCATATGCGCGCGCACAACTTCTGCTTCATTTTTTCTTTCTCTTCTTCTTTTTTATGCAAAATAAATTACAACAACAACAACAACAACAAACAAAAAAGAAAACAATGAAATAAACATTCATGTTTTTCCTGTTATAAAAAATGCCGTTATTTTTTTTGTGTCTTCTTTTTTAATTATTTAAAAATTCATCTCCCCCTTTCTTTTTTTATTTTCACTTTCTCAAATCTGTTTCTGTCGATCCCGTGCGCTAATGTGAATCCGCGTGATCAAAGCAACTGCTGAACATTGTGCAACATGCATTCCGTTAAGATCTAGGAACTGATGATATTTGTTTTTTTTTGTTTATTTATTTATTTATTTATTGCATTTAGAAAAAGCTTTTCCACTTTGTGACTTTTTAAATCAAATTGAATTCTTTTTACTGAATTGATGAAAATGCAGTAAAAAATTAAATTGTTAAAAGCAATCCCAAATCAAAGTAGTAGTGTTGTTTTCAGCTGATGGAATTAGTGGCGTTGAAATTTATCAATTATCGAAAAAAGAATTTGCATTTAAAATTCGTAAAAAAAATTTAATTACTTTCGTACCGCCCAATAAACAACAGCTGATTGAGGCAATTTTGAACAGCTGTTTTTTCTTTCTGTTCAAATGGAAATTTTTGTGGTAAATTTGCTACGATGCGCAGTTGTTGTTATGCATATTCGAAAGTGTAGTTTAATAGAAGAAGTTTTGCATGAGAAAAGAAAAAAATGAAGAGAAGAAGAAATTAAAATTGAAATTGCATTCGTTAATGGCTTTGTGAAGTGAAGCAAAAACGGCCTGATAGCAGCAGAGATTGAAGTGAACAAACAAGCAAGCCGCCGCCCCTTTTTGCACCGGCTTTTACAAACGATTAATTCAACGGATCATTAAAACGTCTGCAAGTGTTCCAATTGTCTGTCGTTCAACATTTGTCCATCTTTTCACTTTTGCTTCCATTTCCTCAATTTGGTACTTGGTTGGTTTTTTGATAATATGAGAAAAAAAAAGAAGTAAGCATTCACGTGAGCTTTTTACTATGCTTCAAGTCATGTAATAATAATAAAAAGAAGAAGAAAAAATACTAGCTACTTGTGAAATATCGATATTTTCATGACAGTTGAAAAACTGTCCACAATATTTTAAATTATCATTATTTTTAAAAATACTTTTTCAAAAATTGACAAAATTCCACATCTCATTTGCATAGAATACAAAATTTATCTTTGCCTTTTGTGATTGAACTAAATTCAGCTTCGAAATTTAAATAATATGCCCATTTGGAAAAGTTTCCCAAATGAAATTTCCCCACCCGTTTTCCTTTTTCGCATTTCATTTCAAAAATAGCTCATCTCCATTTGACCAGTTCAACTACTGATTAATAATCAATGCTTTACGATGGTGATCACTTGACTGGATGACTTTTCTTTTTTCAATTTCTCTTCCGGTCCAATCGAGAAGCTGATCGTAATTATTAATAATTTTCAAAAAACACAATCCATTTTGCTTATTTTATGAATTTTTAAATTTTGAGATCAGTCAATTTCAGTCAACAACCATTTCCTTTTTTTCTCTTGTTCGAAATTTTCATTTCTACACAAATTKGTATTATTATTATTATTATTATTATTGATAAATAAATATTAAAAAATACTATTTTTTTCTGATGTAAGCTTTTCCAATTAAATAAAATATGAATTCATAAAGTAAATTGAAATTTTTGTTCAGGTTTGGCATCTTTTGAAAAAAAATTTGTATTATAAATTGATGTTTCTTAATCCATGGACAAAAGAGATTAAAATGAAAATACATTTTCACTTAATAAATTATTGAAATTTAATATTAACAAAAGTTACAAAATTCTTGTTCATTTTACATTTTTAATAAATTAATTATAATTGATTTTTTGTTTATTTTTTAACAATTAAATGGACTTTTTATATGAATGAGAAGAAATTGTTTTATTAAAAAAAGTTTAAAAATTATGTACAAATTGATTAATTAAGTTTTAATTTAATAAAGTTTAATTTTATGAAAAATCAAAATTCAACTGCATTCATTATTTTCAACATGTTTTTCGAATGAAATGGAATTTGTATGAATAAAATTTTTCAAATCTCAAGAGAATCCTACTCATTGAATAATAATAATAATAATAATAATAAAGCTTGAGGCAGTGCAAATTGAATCGAAGTGAGCTGTTATGTTGTTCTGCATCTGTGCAATGAACATGTGATTTGTTAAAGTGAATTAAACAAAAAAAACAATAGAAAGAAAAATTTCATAATTAATGAAATCAAATCAAAAATCATGAGAGAATTTTTAAAAGGTAAGCTGCGAAAGGTAAGGTAAATGGCAGAACAAAGCAAGTAGACAGAAGTGCAAATTTGAATGAAATGTGAGGAGAGGAGAAGGTTTTTGAAAATTATTTTGAAATTCAACTTCTGACATGCGCGCGATAGTGACGTACATCTCTTGGAGAGAATAAGAAGCACAATGCATCTTCATTAGTTGTGCGAGTCAACAGCGGCAGTTAAAGCGACGTCCCAAAGGGGAAAGCATCACTTGTAAAGAATCGATGCACTGGAGATGGCTAACATAAATCAGTTAGTCAATTGATCGTCCTTCTTTCACCGAGGAGGATCTGATGCTTTGTAACAGCCAGCTAACCAACCACCAGCTTAACCGACCAACCAACCAACCAACCATTCATCCAGTACAATTTGCTCTTCTTCATTTCAGCTTTCTGCGCGCATGATCGAACAACATCGTCAGACTATTTGAAATTATATTATAATTTTTCACTTTTCAGGTAAAGTACAACAACGACAACAACAACAACAACAACAACATATCTTATTTGCAATTTATTTATTCATTCATATTTTTTTCAGCTTTCTTCCCACTTTTACCAGATAACATAAAAGCTTTTATGCTTTTGCTCATCCAACACTGCCCTGATTGAATTGTTATTATCATTTTTATTTGCCAATGACCGTAATTGGTGGCTGTTTTGTTCGGCTGTTTGTTTTCAATTTTATCATTCTGCTAACGTGGCTAAATGTTGGTTGCTCTTCTGAACCGAAACATCTGGACATCAATGAACCGTTACGTGATCAAAAATCCGATTGTACTCATGACATCGATGTGATGCATCAGTTGGTCGACTTTGACCGCAGCGGCTACAATAAATACAGACTGCCGAAGCCTTTTGGAGTCAAAGTACGCTTGGAAATGTGGATCCAGTCGATCACGAGCATTTCTGAACAGACGCAAGATTTCGAAGTGGATCTCTATTTGAACGAAATGTGGGAAGATCCCAGATTGAGATTTGACCACCTCAATCCTTGCAAACCGAACATCTCGCTTGACAATTCAATGTTGGAAAAAATTTGGACCCCGAACACATGCTTCATCAACAGCAAAGAGGCCTTCATTCACAAGTCGCCTTTTACCAACATCTTCTTGATGATCTACAACAACGGAAGCGTCTGGACCAACTACAGGATCAAATTGACCGGTCCTTGTCAAATGGAACTTCGAAATTTTCCCATGGACGAGCAACGTTGCTCGCTCACTTTCCTCAGCTTCAATTACAACAATCACGAGGTACAAATGCTCTGGAGCGAACAACAGCCTATATCCATACTGGGCAATACAGAACTGCCGGATTTTACCATTGTCAAAACGCTAGCAACAACTGAAAATGTGGTAAGCTTGATGTCTGCTTGATCGAATAAATCACACACACACACACACACGCATCACACAAATACTTAATACATGCATACATACGCATGCACGCTTTGTTAGTCGCAGCTGAGCTTCAAAAACCGCGCGTCAAGCTTCACAATTGGAGAGTTAAATTGAAAAACTGCAAATCCCCAATGATGCACACACGACTGCCAAAACTGTCTCAATGAATTTCCTTTTTAATTTTTCCACCAACTTTTGAATGTCTTGCTTAATTTTTAGCTTTGTCATTTTCAAAGAAGACAAATTTATTCGCTCACAATTCATTATCAATTAAGATAGCTCACTTCAATTCTTTTCATTTCAAAATTTTTATGCTTCTTTATTATATTGGTGGTATTTCTAATGGAATTTCTCAAGAAAAAAAAAATTAACTTTTTCCTTTTCAATTCCAATTAATCAACATTCTGTACAATTTGAATTATAATTTCTGTTTTTCAGTCTAAAACCTTTTCTTAATTATTAATGTTAAAAGAATTTTCTCTGTAATAATATTAAAGGGTAACAAGCGCACAAAGCATCTCTCCGGTTGCAGTTAATTTCATAATTAATAACTAGAAAAATTATCGATTAACACACTTCCGTGTATGATAAAAGTCAGTTCTGGTCATGAGAAGTTTCAATTTTATACATTTGTTGTCCTTTATTTTTAATTTTCCAAAAGGACGGCCTATAAATGCAACATTATCAAATGTGATCACCACTTTTTTTGCTCTTCAACTTATTTTTTATTTCAAATTTTCAAATAACTAATTTTCATTTCTGTGAAATGCCATGCAATGAAAAAAATTGATTACTGCTATGTAATTGTAAAAACGTAATTATGCAAGTATATTTTTTTTGATTATAATCTTGTTTAATTCTACATATATGAAAGATATTTTAAGCATAATCTAATGAGCATCATATTTGATTGTTCAACTAGTAAATACAAATATTACTCTCAGGTATAACTTATTTTTCTATTTATTTTCAAAGTTTTGTATGACTAATGTGACTTGTTTCATATGTTTATCCCCCATAATTGCATGCTGTGCGCTTTACTGTTTGTTTTCATTAAAAAAGGTTCTTCTAAATTCACTTGCAATCCTTAAAGCCTGTGTTTGGATCGTATTAACAATTAACATAAAAATACAGTCCTGTTGTTGTTCATTTGGTATTTTTTACAACTATGAAATAATAGCACACATTACATGAGACAAATGTAGAGCCGCGATAGCTCAGCAGGGAGAGCGTTAGACTGAAGATCTAAAGGTCGCTGGTTCGATCCCGGCTCGTGGCATTCCATTATTCTTTTATCTCTTTCGTCAAAACAAGCCAAACACAAACTCAGATACTGCAAAAATTGCAAAACATATTTTGTCAATTACAGAAAAATATACTGTACTATCAAAAATTGATTTTAATATAAATTGAAAAGTACCTGAATTATTATTGAATTTTTTTGAAAAAATTAAGATTTTTTCGTTTGAGGGAAAAAGAAATTGTTCCATTTTCAGAATAATATTTTTTACCTATCTGGAATTTTTTAATCATTTTTTTGAAAAATAAATATTATCGTTGTTAATGACTTGAATATATATATATATGTTTATAAAATATGCAAACTTAACATTTCAATAATTTTTTTAAGATGAATGAACTTGATAATTTTCTAAATTAAAAATATTTTGATTTTTTTAAATTTAGGAATATCCTGCAGGTTGGTGGGATGAATTGACAATAACGTTCGTCTTTCAACGTCGATATGGTTGGTACATTTTTCAAGGTTACATACCAACTTATTTGATTATTATAATTTCTTGGATATCTTTTCACTTGGGTACGATGGCTTTGCCCGCACGAACAATGCTCGGAGTGAACGCACTGTTGGCAATGACATTTCAATTTGGCAACATAATCAGCAACTTGCCACGTGTCTCCTACATCAAAGCGATCGATGTATGGATGCTCAGGTAGAATTTAAAATTTTTATTAATTGAAAATATATTCAATAAAAACAATAATTTTGTTTCCAAATTGCAGCGGTATGACGTTCATATTCGCGTCGTTGTTAGAATTAGCCATAGTTGGTCATTTGGCCCATTTGAAAACGCGCAAACAGCAAACGTGGAATGAAAATACCCAAGCCCGAGGTTCGCCGATTTTTTGGCGCAAAGAAAATGCTCAAACGCTTGTCTCATATCCGTCATCCAAAGAGTGGATCGAGCCAACAAGTGTGACGAACAGCCTTCGCGACATACCCGACATCAACTTTACCTTTTTGGAAGTTCGACAACGGAACAGATTCAAATTGTGGAAGGAGGTGAAACAGGCGAAACAGTGGGACGCCGAGGACATTGATCGCCTATCCGCAATCATATTTCCTGCTGTATTTTTTTGTTTCAATGTTTTCTACTGGGGTTATTATGTTGGTTATTCCAAAAGAAGCGAACGAACATACTTCGTGTTTTGTTGTTTATCACTTTTCATGCATAATTTCTATTCCAAAAATAATAATAACATCCAGAAAAGTCAAAAAAATATCATTTAAATGTCTTTTTGAATCACGTAAATCAATTTTTTGTAAATTGAACATAAAATTATTTAAAAATGTAAAATGTCGTTTACAGTTTTCACATAACAGCATTTAATTCACTCAATTATATATCATAACAATTATCATAATAGGTTCTTTTAAAATAAAAACTTGCATTTATTTCAAAAGTTATATAATATTATGTACTATAGTATACTGAATGAAGATTACTTTAAATATGTTTTAAAGTTGATAATAAAGTAAAACTAGGAACTCATTAAGATAGAAATCATAAAATACGGAGAAAAAAATATTAACGAAACAAAATAGTCATGACAACAACAATTTTATGTTTAATGTTCAATTATAAATGTTCGCCATTTTGCCAACAACGTAACAAAAATATCAAACAGCCAAAAAATGCAGCTGAAAAGGCGAGGTAAATTTAAATTTGCTGAAGATCTATCATGCACATTTTCAAAGTTTCATTTTCACGTTGCAAAATGCAAAATGTACAAGATCAGGCGAAATATACTTTTCAAAAGCATATTTCTGATGAAACATTCAAATTCTCCAATATTCGCGTCAAAGCGTTCAAATATGTATCTGTTTTCCTCATTTCCACATTGAAAATTTTCGTAAAATTCGAAAGGTCTGCAAATTTTTCATTGCAATCATTTGAAAGCATCCAAACTACTATAAAGTAGAAAAAATCATTTACAATCAAAATAGCCAATAAAATTTAATACATTTAATCTTCAATTTAGAAGTTATTTTCAGTGAAAAAATTAATTCAAACTAATACACACAAACATGCAAAACAGTTTAGTAAACAGGCAATGCTATTTACCATTACATACCCATTAAATTATTAATTACAAATACACACCATACTGCTATTTTTAATGCGACAATCAGTTTCTTCATCATAAATGCGGAAATTGATCTTTCTGAATAAAAAATTGTGTGACCAAGTCTTGACGATCCTGGCTTCCCTAAGAACCTCTTGGGTAGGCTAAAATTGACTACTGTATAACAAAACAGTCATGGCTAAATTTTTAAAAGTAAAAAATATGAAAATGATACTGCCAAATGATAAGATAAAAGAATTGTAATTTGAAATAATTATTTGTTCTTATTATTTAATTCATAAAACCGCTTTCGAATGTACACCCATAATGAGTTTACAATACATTATATTATATTATTAGACATTACTCACTTTTTATTGCTGAAAATTTATAAAGTAAAAGATAAAACCGAAACTATTCATGCTCATAATCATACAGTATAAAACAAAATGTTCTGTTATAAAAAATAGATGAATTTCATGAACAGAAGCTAAACAAAATTTTGCAATAGTAAAAACAAACACCACTATCTTCATGAAATTTCATGTCCCTCTACACGTCGTGGCATGACAATTATATATATTATAAATTGGGAATATTATTTAAAAAAAGTAAAATCTTACCTCAAGCTAACTGAATGTAAAACAGATTGCTCTTCATCAACAAAACTTGCACCAGGAGGCAGCTTAATTTTAAGCTTTGGTTTTTCGTAAATCCACATGCCTACCAAATAAAAAACATCGAAAATGTACATACTTGCAATCTTTCTTCATTAGAAACAATGTAAAACTATTGAAAAGACTACAAATTTTGGTAAAAATGAAGTATTAATATTTTAACTGAATATTTGAAATAATACTTTAATTTAAGCAATGTTTATAAGTTCAAACAAAAATAATCCAAAGCATGCATGCAACATTTTTCAAAATGTTTGTCAAAATAAAAAATGTAAAAAATGATAACATTAAATTAACAAAAGTAAGTTTATTGCGAACTGTATCGCATAGACAAAATCTTTGAGTAAATACACGGCCCTGAGACGCTTTCTGATTTCTGGCAACGCCTTCTTTTGTCTGCTATTCTGCTATGCTGTCTTCGTTATCAATCATATTAGTCATTCATATTTCCACAAATTTTTAAATTTTCATAATTCTCTCTATTGAATGAAAGTCGAAAAACGAAAACGTCTTTATTTGCCAAAGCTAATTGATCTGAATAAATAATATGCCTACTGATCGTAAATAATTCATACAAATCACCCTGGACTGTGATGAAAGCGCAAAAATGTAAAAAGTAAAGTTGGAATGTGCTTGGTAAAGTCATTTAAATTCGAAACTCATTTGTATTGATTTTCGAATAAAATGTACCATTGAAAAAGGATATTACAGTCGATGAAATATGTTTTGTAAATTATTTTACAATTTTAGCAATTAAAAAGCAAAACGGTTTAACCATACAACCAAACTTATAATAAAACTTCCTGACAAAAGTAGTTAAAGCGTAAAGGGTTTGTAAAGATTCAAAAAATATGCATATTTATATAAAAACAACAAAATATAAAAAAAGGCATATGAAGAAAATAAAAACAATGGCAAACAAAAGTTAGCTGAAGGAAATTAACCAATAACAAAAAAATTAACAACTTATTCGAACACCCTATGTTAGTAAATTCAATATTCGTTGCTGTCACATTTGTACAAAAGATGATTATCAAGTACAATCAGTCATACGACATGTAAAAATGAACATCACTTCGTGATATAAAAATGTGATTTATTCATGTGAAAAATAAAACTGATATTATTTTTTAATATGTTGATAATAGGTGTAAATAGTTTCGGTTAACTGAAAGCTCACAAAAACGACAAGGAAATTCTTTTTTCCAGAATGGTTCATACCTGAATTAAAATTAAATTACAATTATAATTATAAAATCATTATACATCAAAATACCAAAAGTTAACTGCAATATTTTGATGTTCCACTTCACTAGGATAAGATTGCACTTCGTGCCACCAAAAAGACGGCAAAAACAGCACATCACCTTCTGAAATTGTGCAGTTCAAAGGTACAGCATTTTTTGCAAGTGGAAACTTCTAAAAAAATCTTGCTTAAAAAACTTTTCATAAATACATACACACTTAAATATATACATATATTTAATACTGTAAATGAAATATACTTCAAAATCTGGTAATGTAATGTCAACTGGAGACATTGTCATGGATGTGCTCTTTAAAAGTCTGTCTCGATGAAATGTACCATTTCTGTAAGTAAACATGGCTTCTAAAATATGACCCTCGTATAATCTGTAACTCTGATGAGGATCAAACAAGATCAACTGCTTTTTTCCTCGAATCTAAACATCATATTACAAAATTAGTTCAAACTAATTATATTCGTAACGTAACATTTTTTTATAATATTAAATTATCATTTCAGCTTGAAATGGAATGATAAAAGTAAATTTTAAGAAAAAAATTCTTACCTGACATAAAAAATTATCATATTCATCAAAATGCAATTTACCCAAGGTGTTTCCATCACTCATCCATATATTCAAATGGTTCAAATTCAACATGTTCTTAACAAATGGCATTTCATTAACATCATTTTCCAAGCCTAATGTTAAATAATTATGGAAAAAATGTTCAATAAATTTAAACAAAAAAATCCCTTAGATTTGACAAAACGATATTTAAAAATTATTCAATGAATATCTACCTGCAAAATAGCTACGCATTGATGTATATTCTAAGTAAGCGAAAAGTTTGTTTGTCGTATTAGTTGTTTCGTTCATCAAGTTTAAAAAATCTTTAAACTTCATTTCCACACCTGCTGGGCGGACCGTTACTAAATCAGCATTGTCCAGAGCTTGTTGAATCGCCGCTGGTATGGTGAAATTTGCACTATTCCACAATGTTTTACTTTCCACGCCTTCAAATTCAACAGTTGGAGATAATTTCACATGAACATTTACATCACCATAGGATTGCATAAAAAAATCCCATGTCCACTTTCGAAAAGCATGCCAATGATGGACAGCTTTACGAAATATCACTGGCTTAGATCGGAACAAATATTCAGAAATGAACTGCTGCTTGTTTGGCAACTTGTCCGTCTCTTCGCATCGTTCCAATGGGAAGAAGGTGTTTTCTTGGGTTGCACATTCGGATAATAAATTATCCTTGTAGCAGTTCTCTTCACCGGTTCGACAAATTCCACTGTAGAAAAAGTACTTCAAATCAGGACTTGCACATTGTCTGTTCAGCTGATGAAGAGTCACCGTTTTGTTTTCGACATTATGCAAATTCTTTTTCAATGCTTCAATTCGCTTGCCAGTTGCATTCAAATCTCCATTTTCGGTAAGAAATGTGCCGCATATGTTGTTTATAAATTCAACAAAATTTTCCCCTGCATTCTTTGGAACTATTATTGCTGAACGCTTTTCATCTTTGTGAATCGAATGCATCAAGCAAGTTCTATCTTTTACCATTTTTGGAATCACAATTGCTGGGCCACAATTTTTCACAAACCTTAACGGTGGATCAATATCTATGATGCCATTGCCACCGTTTTGCATGAAATCGTCCAGTGTAAAACGATAAAATTGGATACTTTGAACGTGTTTCCACGCTTGAGATAAATTTGCAACCAATTTCGAAAGAGAAATATCACAAGGTGGATCGAAAATTATGACATAACAAATCCGATGCGATAGCATGGAAAAATCACGCAAAGATAACGTTGGTATATGGCCAAATACTATACCACTGAATGAACAACTGATGCAAAACGGAACTATTAACCAAATCATTATTGACATAATTCTGAAATAACAACAGCTCATGACAAAATTTTTCAGCACAACTATTTTAAGCTAACTTATATCACTTTTCGTTATTAACTCAAAAAAAATTCTATTTTTTTNNACCAAAGCTTTATTCAAAATTCATCTTTAAATGTATAAAAAGAAGTCAAAATGACAATATATTATTTTTTACAATTTGAGACAATCATGGATTTATTCCAATGCATTGTTTGCTTTATTTTTTAAGCATAAATTCTTCCATTATCCATGAAATATGTTTGAAACAAAAGTATATCATATACATTCAAATGAACATTTCAAATCAAAGTATCAAACATTGAGGCAAACTGCGTGATTATGATTATTATTTAAAATTTAAACTCACAAATTGAAAAATTGCGGATCTGTATATGCATGATTTTCAAGTACGAATAGAATATGGATTTATTCCGAATAGCTGATAGCGTGCAGTATTTCTAATCAGAATGGAATGAAAATTATGATCTTCAGATTTGAAAGGATGAATGAATGATAGAAACTGCATCTGTGAACAAGAGCAAGCTTAAAACGCGAAATAAGCAAAACTACATACTATTTTCTATAAACAGAGCTTAAATAGATTAAATAAATAAGAACTGTAGAAGCAAGTTATTTGAGCAGCAATACTCTGCCCTGTGAAGAAGTTGCTGAAATCTGAAAAATCATCATTTTAAGTACAACAAACAAAATTATATAGCAAAACTGCTATTCTGCGATACGATAACGTGCCATGTTTACAGAAGCAAACGTAAACATTTTTTAGCGTAGAATTTACTTATCTAAAACTTGCAGAATTTCAAGAAAGTAAAGATAAATATATTTTCATTCACTATAAATAATAATCAGCTTTTCAGAAATTAACGCATAATTCAAAATTTGCAAAATTATCAGTATTTACTAATTATTTCTCCCCACAGTGCTCAGTACAGTGGTAAAGAAATACGAAAACAAGCTAAAAAGCTAATTGGTGATTAAGTAATTAGATATATAATTAGTACTTAGATTAAAATTCGTAAAATGAAGTTAATGTTTTGCCTTGAAATAGAAATTAAGTAAACATTATTACTGTGAATATGTTTCAATCAAAAGTTGGAACCTCCGTATAATAAGTAGTATATATAAAAATATATTTAAACGTTTTCCAGTTTAAAAACTGTACTAAATAAGCAAATTACTTAAAATCACAATACGTTGAAATTCGGTATGTCATCAAAAAGTTTAAATTATAAAAATTTTATCTAAAAATTTAATTGAATAATTAAGAAAATCGAATAATTGGATGAATTCTTGTCAAAAAACTTTTAAAAATACTTTCGTTAAAATTGAAATACATTTACAATTTTACATTATAAAAAGACGTAATTTTTGAAACTTTACTATTAAATTAGTATACTGTACTTAAAATGTACTTCATTCTTGACAATTTTAATTCAACGTTGAAGTTTGATTTTGATGCAGAAGTTTTTTTCTTTGCTTATACTGAGTTATTGAAAATAAATTTTTCTTACTTTATTCGGGTTGATGTGTAACTCAATGTTTAGCGTGTAAAACTGCGTGTTTTAGAAATTAGAAATTGCTTGTGGCATTTTTTCACAATTTCTGGCAGATATAATCTTACAGACCACCTGAACATACTTTGGTAGTTTAATTTTATAATTATAGTGCTGACATTTCATTCTTTAATTATAACTATAACGTTTTGAATGCTTCAAATTGAATTTCAGTTAGCTGCATGTTAAATTATCCATTTAGAATTTACTTTATCTGTATTATGTTAATTAGGATTTGGCGAGTTGTCATGTATCACTTCGAATTTATTTACAAAATAGCATGGATTTAATTTTTTATAATTTGAAATTTGTAGCTATGAAATAATTGTTAAATTGAATAATTTTGTCACATGTCTTGATATTTGAATTTACTTACTTTTCTATATTATTTATTATTATTTTATTGAAGCAGTTTTGTTATCGTTTGGTGATCGTTAAGCATGTTGATTGAAGCAAAAACCATTCCATTTTGTCCAATGGGAATGAAATTGATGCTGGATGAAGAAATGATTTCATCAGACTGTAAAACCATGGAAAATGTTGAGGAGGATGTTAAAAGCTCAGAAACGAAAGAAAGAAAAGAAATGTTTAGAAAGAAGGTATGCTTATTTTGTTGCATTTTTGGATTAAATTTCTTTGATTTCCCAGTTTTAAGAAACAACAAGTTATTTGTTTAGATGTTTGAAATCACTTTCTACAAAATTAATCTGTTGCTGCCTATTAAACAGCATTAAAATGTGCACTTTAAGAGATATAAATGATTAGTCAATTGAAGTATTAGGATTTGCATTATTGTATGCCTAAGTTTGAATTCTTATGTAAAAATATGTTTTTCATTAAGATTTTTCAAGTAAATTGTTGTAACTTATTATGAACATAAAGCAAGAATGATTTCAGTTCTTTACTCACATAGCACTGTTATAAATGTAGTAATTTTTCATCGTGGCTGTTCAGTGAAATTTAATCAAACATGAAAGAAGTTATTTAAAATGTGTTGCATGTTTTGGATTCTTTTCCACTAAGAAAATTTTACAATGCAAAGTTAAAGAAAAGAGGCTTTCTTGATTTTTTAGTTACAGTATTGAAATAATTAAATGTATGAAGTGAAATTATATAATTTTAGAAATTCATTGTTACCAATCGATGGAACAAGTGTTTAAATCAAATAGAAGATTTGCTGGCGTCCGGCAATCGCTGCTATGTCACAATTAATGAAAGCGAATTGAAAATGACATATAATACAGATTTTTCTATTATAGACGTGTGTTATTTTTGATTAGACTGAAATGCATTCATAATAATAATAATAATAGTGCTATTTATAGGCATTTTGGATGAATTTTCTGCCAAAAACTAATTCAAAAGAAGTTACTTATTTGTGTATTTGTGGTGAATTGGAAGCGAAATTTCACATAGAACGTGGAAATTTTTATAATATTAATTTTCCGTTTGAAGTATTTAAATGTATATTTGTTTAGGCTTTAGTTATCATATTATTTTTAGGTAGAAAATGTATTTCGCACGTTGCATGGATTAATTATTCAGCGTAAGAAAAAATCTATAAAGTAAATGTTTTTTTTCGAAAATATCCTGTTGAAAATGAAAAAAATATGAAAATTTGTTCTAACAGCCCAGTGAATCAGTTGTTACCTTTTGTGTTTTCGTTGGGGCATCCGTTGGATGAATTTTTGCCTGTTATTTACAAGCCACTCGGTATGAGTTCACTTTAAATATGGCTGTAAATGTGAGAATAAATTATAATTTTAGATAATGAAAGTGCCCGCTACATGACATCGCCGAACATGTTGATATGTCACGTTTCCGCCTATTTCAGTTTGGTTTTAGCGTTCAATCGTGCTACATGCACACATTCGTTGTGGAAACTTAGAAAGTCAACTGAAGAGGTAAGTAGTTTTGAAAATTTTATTTATTATTAAAAATTTTTTTTGAAACTCTTTTGTATTTGTTTTTAGGACCGACTAGCAGCGGCGAAACATTACGAAGAATCCGTCTGCTCAATTTTTGACACATCGGCGATGAGTTTCAGAACTCCCGTGGTTAATTTGAATCGATCCCAGAAAATGGACAGTAGTTTGCTTCATTCGAAAATATTGCATCCAAACATTACTCATCATCATTCTGCATTGCATCAACATCTTGCAGGTTTGAAAATTTTGAAATCCAAAATATTACAATAAAATAATGCAAATATTTTTTTGTGATATAAAAAATGAGCATTTTTTAAAATGCATTTTAAATGAATTTTCAAATTTTTCTATTTTAAAATAATTTCTATCGTTTAAGCTTCCCAGGCAAATTCTTCCAACCAGCCGATAACTCATAGTTTACCAATGGTCAGCACTCCGATGAATTCAAAATTGTGCAAGTCCACTTCAAGTCCAGGATTTTCTCGGCTCTTTTCAGCAAGGTTTGATTAAAAATTTTACACCCTCTACTGTTAAAATTGAACCGAATTTGTATGTTTAAAAAGGCATATTTGAATTAGAAATAATTTTTGGTTGGTATATTTGTTTATTATGTTGTTTGTTTGTTTTTTTTAGCTCTGCAAAATCTGTCAGCCAGTATTTTTCACCTTCAACATTTGGACAAACGCCGGCGCACAAAAAGTACAGAAAACTTCAGCGTCAATGTAAGCCAAATGATTCTTGTCACTGTTGCTAAATTTAATTCTTTTTTTCTTCTCAAGCTTCAACGGATTCCAATACACTTTCTGATGACAAAACAAAACTCCAAGAAGATAGCACAAATGAAATACCCGGTGAAGTGCTCAATCCGGATATCTGCTTGGAAAAATTATGGGATGAAACCAGTGAAAATATTCGGTATTGTTTCAAAATTTATTAATCTTGCAAAAAACTTTGAAAAAATAAATTCATTACTCCAACTTTTATTAGTAGCCAGCCGAAAGGTAGTTCACCATGCAAAAAGGCGTTTTTTACCAGAGATTGGATGGGCAGGAAGTACATCTGCTATTTGTTGGCTGAAAGCCAACAGCTAAAGTTGATTATTGTTTTTTTTCTCTTTTTCTGTCTTTCGATTCAATTGTTTATTATTCACATTGTTAGGTGCTTGAGATTGCAATTTGAAGGTGGAAATTTAAAAAATTTTGCCGTTTCGGACAGCTGTGTTATTTGCAATTGCGACGATGCTTGCGGATCTGAGGTGATTGATTGATTTTTTTATTTCTTTTTTAATTGTTATACATGTACTCTTGTTGCTCATGTGAAATTCTATTGTGCAGGGCATGGATATGATGTTAGTATCGCAATGCATGTCCAACATTGCCATTTATTCTGGAATGACTAAAGTATGCAGAGGTGGGAATGAATGGGCGTGGTGTTTGTGATTTATTTATTTTTAAGATTGGATATTTGGATTTGGACCCATCCAGAATTTCAGTTCAAGCTGTCGATACGCTATTGAGCAGTTTCACATCGAGCACGTTTCTCTGCCAGGAAGTGATCGCGACGGCAAGCACGCCGTGCAACAGTTCTCGCAATGTACCGTTCGCCGGATATGTTTCCACTCCGCTGGCAGGGAACGCGTCGAGCATTTACGGAAGCACGCTTCATGATTATTTCAAATTGCCAACGCCCGTGTCGTTGCAAAGTAAGCCGGTGAAATCGATGACTGCCACTTCGACTGACTTTATTGTTGTAAGTTTTGAAAAAGGAGTAGAAAAAAGAGAATCAATTCTCTTTTATGCAATATATATATATATATATATATATATATATATATATGTCAATGTATATTCAGACGCTGAAATTGGGTGGCATTTTTAAAGTGAAACTGCCTCGATTGTACAAAACCAAATTGGTCGCCCTTTGTCTACAATCGTTGAAAGATGTGTTGGCCGAAGAAGTGGCCTTTGATATGCTTGTTCGTTGGTATCAGCAGAACATTATGTGTTCTGAAAAAGAAGAACTGAAATGCTTTTCCAATTTTATTCTTCGTTCGGTTGGTTTGACAGAATCGGTAAGCAGGGGGGGGGTGGTTTTCTTTTTTTTTCAAATTTTTCGTTTGCATTTCTACCAATTTATTAGACTTCAGCCGGAAATTTGCATTCCGATACAGAAATGGATATATCCCAAGAAGAGACGTCGGTATGTGAAATATTTTCCAATTTCACGTTCACGTTCATTTATTTGTGTTCGAATTGATATCTATTTGCGAATTTTGCATTTTCAGCCGTGGGAAACGATGTTGAAGTTGGACTCGGTGCAGCAGTTGATTGAAGAATTTCATTTCGAATCGTCCGACTTGAACAGTTCGCGTCGTCCACAAAGCGAAACGTTGACGGTCGACTACGAGGCACCGTATTTTATCCACATGCCCAACATTTATCTCGCCCTGTCTGCCGTATACGAAGAGGCAAGATTGAGCAGAGATATTCCAAAAGAAATTGACAATTTGCTCATCATGCTCAGCACCATTGCCGAGTGAGAAAATGGCAAATTTTCTATTTATTGTTCAATTTCAAAAAAACAGAAAAAAATTTTTTTTAGTGCTTTGCGATTGGTTGAACAGAAAGATCGCTTTTTGCGTAATTTAACACATATCGTCCTGCCGAAGCGACAGTATTTAATTGACGATGGTAAATGTTTGTTGCTGTTGTTGGTAGTTTTTTTTTATTTCAAATTATCATTATCATGTTAAGCTCATTGGGAAATGATGGAATTCGAACAAAACGGTTGGCCTTGTGGAGGCGTGTTCGAATTGTTCGTCAAGCTCCTACGCCACGATTTGACGTTCACGCTGCCGGTAGTCGTGCCGGCTTGCTGTCGACGTACGATCGGCGTTTTGGGGTTCGCGCTTCTCCTTACCCAGGAGGCGAACCAACTGGACTTGGGCTTGCAGCTGAGGGGAAAATTGGAGAAGTTCCACTGGGCAGTTTTGAACTCGACCAACCTTAGACAGTTCGCCTCTTTGTTGTTCGACGAATTGCCAAATTTGTTGATGACATTGCCGGTAGGCCTGGCGTTGCCGATGGCCGACCGGTGGACCCAGTTGCGAGTATATCCGTTGTCGTTTCCGTCCGAAATTCGCGACGACGCTATGAAGCCGTCCGTGTTGCCGCCACCCTGGTTCCCTCAGCCGACATGTTTCGACCGACGTCTGAAAGAGTGCCAAGAAGAAGAGGATGATGTCCGCTTGGACAGTTTCGACCACGAAGTTTCGGCTATACTGCGCTGTCGTTGCATGGACATTGAAATGCTCCAAGGTCCATTTGGTCTCGACTACCGCAAGCATCACGTCTGGAAAGAGATGGCGCTTTGGGATCCGATTCCATTGAATCCGGACTGTGATTTTTCGAAAGACAAAGACAAAGAAAAACTCGACCGTTTCCTTCACGACGCTCTGTTGCAGAGATTCGCCTCGGCCATTGGACGGGGGGCGTTTCTCTACCGTCTGGTTCCGATGGAATGGAAATTCGCCACCCCGCCGCCGCGGATCTCGTTCTGCGGTGTAGTGCGCGACAACGGCTTCATGGCCGAACTGGCCCCGTCGAGCTTTTCCAATCTCGTTTTGTCGTGGGTATTTTTCCACCACGGTGTCGCCAACACTCTGATGCTCAAGTCGAGCGGTCTGATGCCGCCCCCAATCACCAGCTACACCCAACGACTCGAACAGACGACCCGTTGCAATGCTCAAATTGGCGGCGAATTGTTCGGTTTGGGTTTGAACGATCTGCTCGACGATATCGAAGAATGCGACTGTCACGAACTGCTGGTACTCAAAGATCCGATGCTCAGCGTGGGACTTTTGTTGGGCTTGAGCGCGAACAAACGACGTACCGGCGATCACGCCGTGATGAAAAAATTAGCATTGCACGTACCGTTTTTGAGTACCAAAGTGGCGGTCGATTTGAGCATCGAACCGATTCTCCAATCGGCTAGCATTTTGGGTATTGGGCTGCTTTTTGCCGAAACTTGCTCAATCAAACTTTGCTACGCGCTTGTCCAAGAGATCAAACATCTCTGTTGGATTATTCAAGGTTGTATCCAAGAAAAAGAAAGCTATTCGCTCAGTTGCGGCATGGCGCTTGGGTTCATCTGTCTCGGTGAAGGTGAAGTTTTTGTATTTTTTTTTATTTGAACACAATTTTCCAATCGAATTTTTTAGGTCCGAAAATTTTCGAAACTACCGGTGCTGCACTTTTTCGCGATTTGATCAAATTATTGCACGGTCGAATGGAACCGCCCGACAATTTCGACCTTTTGCGTACCATTTACGGCGATGCTCTGCCTACGCCATTTCAAATGACCCACGTTTCCTCCGCGCCCACAATAATCGCATTGGGTTTGCTCTTTTTGAAAACTTCCAATTTCATGGTAATGGAAAATTTGAAACTTCCCAATATACTGGTCAAATTGACATATGTAAGTTGAATTTATTTAATTAATTTTTAATTTTTAATTTTTAATTTTCATATTTCAGATGCGACCCGATGCTGCTTTATTGTCCATTCTTTGCAAAAGTTTAATCGACTGGAATGGAATTGAACCCAATAAAGAATGGGTAGAATCACAAATTCCAGAAGTTTTGAAGGATTTTATGAAAAAATCGAAAATTCAAAAATCTTTTGGAAGCGGCAAATTCGACGACTATTACGCTGTTATATATTACTACGCTGTTACTGGTGCCTGTTTAGCAATTGCTATCAAATATGCTTCCGACTTTGACGATCGTGCCGTCAGTACTTTGGTATATTATTGCAAACAGTGTTTATCTTTTTCTTTTTCAACTTTATTTTCCAATTATTAATTCTATTCTCATTTTCAATCCAATCCGATCAGAAATACTTCATGCGAGAATTGAGTGGAACTTTGGAACACTATTCTTCAGTCAATACAGGTGGATATACGGTGAATTTTTGTCACACCAACATTTTGGTCGGACTTGCATTGGTAACAATTGCTGTTTTTATTTTCTTTTATTAAAATGTTCTTTTTCATTGAATTTCAAAATTATTCATTATTTTTTTCAAAATGATATAGTAATAAATGATGTTTTATTTACTAGCAAACACAACCGCTTTGGATTGGTTGCTGTTCAACTTTTCTTTCCAATTAAACAATAAAAAAATTCCAATATTGCAGATTTTGGCCGGATCGGGCGACAAAGAAATTATGAATATTGCCATGGAAGTTTGTTCCGACACCGCAAAAGGACAAGATGGAAGTACTTATATTGGATGCACGTTGCCCAGTTTTCTTGTTCTCGGAATTTTATGCCTAGGTGGAGGAAAGTGAGTAGGGGGGGGGTCAAAAAAATTATATCCGCTTCAGTGATCATTTGTTTATTTTTTCTTTTTTATCATATTAAGGTATGGTTTCAAGAAGGACAATTTTTCTGTTGCTTGCATGCTTTGTGCATTTTATCCCAGATATCCATCCTATCACACTGACAATCGGTGAGTTCATATTTATCTGTTCGCTTGTTTGTTTCCATTTATTTCTGACTTATACTGATACATTGAAATTTCAGAATATAAAAATGAACTATTTATTGTGTTGTGTTGTGTTGTGTTGTATTTGAATCCACATCTGATGAATGAGGAATTTGTTTTAGGCATTGTATTCAAGTGATACGTCACTTGTATGTATTAGCGTTGGAAAAACGTTATTTGATAGTGAAAGATTATTGGACCAACGAAACTTTACCTTGCATTGTATCCTACTATTCTGATGTGAGAATAATTTTATTGTCTCTTTCTAAAAATTTTAATATAATTTAATTTTCATTTCTGATTATTATATTCATTAATAATAATAATAAATATATTCCATTTTTGATCTTTTGCATTTAATATTTTTTTTATTTTGTTTGGAATAATTAATGGAACTAACTCATTTCAATAGTAATTTATTGGCTTTCAGCTTCAAGAAGAATACGTTCAACAGTCCGCCCCGTTGGCAATGCCGTCTTTGGACAATGTTAGCGAGGTTTTTTTGAGCATGGATGGTTACATACCCATATATTTTGAAAAAGGCAAAGGCAACTTGAAACAGCTAAGGTTATTGTTTTTTCTTCTCTGTTTACTCGAAAAGCATATGTTTATTTAATTTGTTGTTTATGCAGAAGGATCATTGCTTCTGATGGTATAATTAAGATGTTTCCACATACACTTACTCGAACTTACAAATATCACTGGGTAATTAATTAATTGATAATCTTTTTATGTTTTGTCGAGTTGAAAAGCAGAAAAATGTTTCTTTCTCTTCAGGAAGTTCCAGAGCCTTTGTCAGCCGAGGATGATCCATCCGAATGTCCTTTGGAACGTGGAGTGGTTTGTTTGAATGCTACTTTTTGTTTCATTCAAATTTACATCCATTATTTCACATTCTAGGCGAATATGAAAAACTATTCATTTACTAAATCCCGTTCACTGCTTATGCAAAATTTGCTGCGTGAACTTTCGGAATTTCCGCTTGCGGTTTGTTGTTGTTCGATCTTTGATGTTTTTTTTTATTAAACAAAGAAAAAATTCGATACGTTATTATTATTATTTTTTTTTATTTGTTCATTTAAGAGTCGAATCAGTTCGAACACTGTGCACCAAATTAAAATGGTGCAAGAATATTTGAATTTTTGTTCTTTTGCTCTCAGGAAACCTCTGAAGCATCGCAACGCTAATTATGAGATAGTCAGCCGCTGTACATCTTGGTTGGAGAAAGAATTGAAAAAATGTAAGCAAAATTACTGTTTCTGATGTGGGACTTATTTGTTGTATTTTTTTTGGTACACTTTTTTTTTAAATTTGAATTCAACTTTTCTAGACGTTTCAAAGCAGGATATCGTAGAGTATATGAAGAGCGGTATTTTGCCCAAAACTGACAACAATCGACCGGTAGGTTTATCTCAGGCTTTGATTTACTACGAAATACCGCCTATGTCTTGCATGGAGCTGCCGCAAACATCTGGTAATTTTTATTGATGCTTTGTTTTACGATTGTTTGCAATTTTTTTTGCTCATTTTATTTACTGTTTTGAATGAAAGAAGAAAATACGACGAATAACGACGACGAGGGCACAATTTTGTTCAACATCATGCAATGCATACCTATGCAGAAAAGCTACATTTTTTCCGAACACTTTGACATTGATTGTATCTTATTGGCAGACATAGAGTAATTATTTTCTTCTTTACGTTTAATTTCAATTCACATCGATTGCATTTAATTTATCTTTTAGACAAGAAATTTCTACCGAAATGCAGCAGAATGGATAAAAAGTGTGTCCATTAACAACCGAAAATTCTATTTATTCTCAGTTCAATTTTGTTTTTTNACTTTATCTTTGTGTGTGCTGTGTGTTGAAATTTCTGAATTGTTATTTACTTAATCGCTTGTATGTTATTTTTCTTTTCTTTCTTATATTAATTTTTCTTCTTTTCTTTTATTTTTCGTACTTCAACGAGCATTTTCAACCGCAAAACTTTACGCAACTGTATATACATCTATATATATATATATATATATGTATCRAATAAAATCAAATAATAATTTAACTCCGATGAAGTAAAACAGTGGTCGATTAATTCAGTGTTGTTGTGCAAATGAAATTCCAGTAAATCACTACAGCAGGAGATCATTATTAAAAATAGATTTGTAGGCTAATGGGTGGATAATTTGATAATTATTGTAAATATTGTTGAAAATTTTCATTCAACATAACAGCTAATGTTAAATTATTACACGGGTAGATTTGTTGATATGTCAAGTCAAGAATGAATGATTCGTGACAACTTACTTGATAGTTGAACAGTTTTTGTCTTACTGTATTATTACTTGAAAATCATAATACATACTATGGAAATTTGTTCTATTTGTTAAAAAGTACTGTTTTTTGTTCGTGCGCGATTTGTCAGCAGTTATGAATTTTATTTAATAAGAATAGCTCAATTTGTTTGGTATTGCTTTTTTGTTTTTCTAATTGTAATTTTGAAAATTGTTTCATCCGCCGTTTAAACAACAACGTTCAACGTGTGCAGAGTAGTCTTTGACGTAGGCTGTTCAAAGTTGTTGTGTTGCAGCGTGCATTGGCCATATGGAATCGACGGACAGCCAAAGACGAGATGAAGTATTGATCAAAGTGGACAACGTGGTGAACAAAAAGCACGGCATGGGTTCACTTTGCGTATTCCGAGACCGAATTCTCTGGATCAGCAGCGTTGACCGTGAACTCTGCGTTTGCCTCCAAATGGACGAAATTCGAAGTATTTGTACAACTTTCATACCAAGTTTGCAAGTTTGAACGGTGAAATTTTTTTAAATATCAGCTCAGAAAATATCTCCAGCCGGGAAAGCGAAAATTCAGCTGCAGTTGTGCTTGCACAACGACACGTCGGTGATTTTCCAATTTTGCAATCCAAACGGTGCAGAAAAGCAGCTTCAGGATCGTGAATCGGTGAAACAGTTGCTCCAAGTGCAGTTGGCCAAGTTGAAATATATGCCGAACGCTGAAATCGAGCGAAAACGAAAGTCAGATTCGCTTTGGATATTTGAGCTGTTTAATTGTTGTTGTTGTTGTTGTTCGTGTTATTTCTAAATTGCTTTTTATTTTTCGTTTTCTTTTTGTTTCGTTCAGGATTCTGAATGACGATCCACAACTTTACAAACTGTACGAACAATTGGTAACAACGGATGTGCTGAAAGCGGATGACTTTTGGCTTATCTTTGCTTCCAATGTTAAAATTTTACTTATTATTATTGTTGTTGTTGTTGTTGTCTATTTTGATGAGTGAAAATTTTTCAGAAATTGAAAAAAGAAGAAGAAAAAGAACAAAATTCGCAAAAGATGGGCATTTCGGGTGGATTTTTGGTCAGTTTTGCAATACTGATAATTCCATCAATAAATCACACACGACTGGCAGTAATTTGTTTGGCGTTTCAGGGTGACGTTGCTGAACGTGATGCGTACAACGAGATGAAGCTGAATTTGACCACAGAGATAATCGAGTCGATTTTTCGCACTTATCCAACAGTCAAGGAAAAGCACAAACAGCTAGTGCCGAGCGAAATGACCGAAGAAGATTTTTGGACTCTGTTTTTCCAGTCGCACTATTTTCACAGGGATCGTGAAATTGCGCCTGGAATAAAGGAATTCTTTGCCGACTGTTTCAAAATTGACAATCAAGGTATTCTAATATCATTGCTTTTGCCTGAAAGCATTTATTTATTTATTTATTTATTTGTTGTCGAAGATTTCTATGATCAACTGCAAATCCACTACAGTGTCGTTGAAAACCAAGCAGTTGTTTCAACACCGGAGGGAAATGCTTTTCAAGTAGTGATTTTCATATTGAATTAATTATTCATTATTATTGTTTGTTTTGTTGTAAAAGGAATTAGCTGCCGATGAAGATATGGATCAGCGGAAATTTCAAAATACAACTTTAGTGAAACGGCTCAATTATCACAGCAATCAAATTATACGCTCTCACGGATCTGTCGCTGCAAGCAATTCTGCAAAGTCCAACTCGAAAAACTCTGAACAGTCGTCGGTGGATAATAAAAAATTGGTAAATTTAATTAAACGTTATTTTTTATTTTTTGCAAATTCAATTTTCCCTTATCCCGATGAATCGATCAGTTGCAGCAGGTTAGTATGCGTTTGTGTGCTGTTTTTTAGCCAAAGTTGACCGAATGCGAGGAACTGACCGGCACAGGATTGGACACTTTCGAAGGGGTGCATTTGAATGTGAAGAATGATTCACAGTTTCAGACGTTTTTTACCGACGATTCGGCCACTTTTGACCACGACGACGCCGTCCGGTGGGTAAATTTGGTCGTCGAAAGTGAAAATTATTGGTCATCGTCAGAAAATAATCCAACTGCACTGGTATCGTGTTGTTAATCCGAGCTGCTTGTTCATGAGAAAATGATGCTAATTCACAGTTCGTTGCATCATCTTCCTTTGCTTTTAATTTAAGCTGGTCAACGAAGAAGCTGTCATGTCGACGACGTTGACGCGATTGTCATTCGACGGCGACGAGTGCTCAAGCCAGAGCGATTTACCACCCAGTGAGTCCAGCCTGCTGATGCAGGTTGCACATTTTTTTGTGTATATGTTTGTTTTATTGTGTTTGCTTGGTGATTGATGAATAATAAATTTTTGTCCATAACAAATATAAAGCAATCCCGGATGATCTTCTGTCCGAAGTGCACAGTGTCCACTTTTCCCTGTCCGAAGTACTTCGCTTGTTCTGGCGCAATTTTCCTCCACTGACAGCCGAAGCAAGTAGCAAGGTAAATTTTCTTTTGTTTGTTAGCTGTGCTTTTCCATGCCAATTATGCTAATTTATTATTATTATTATTATTATTATTATTATTGTTCAGCTGCAATTTGCCGTAGAAACTCTTCGAAAATTTGAACAAAACAAACTGAGACCGTTGTCCGATCGCCTCGCTGCATCGGAATCAACAATTGAAAATGACGTACTCTTCTTATTTGTTTTGTTTTTTATTGCTTATGAAAAAAATTAACAATAATAATTAATTTTCAAGTTCTGTACAACCTTGTTCAATTGTCTGCATGCTGCTTATTCAAAGTACGAAATTTGGTTGCAGAAGAGGAAAGCGGCCGGCAAGCGACAAGCCACTTCAAACAAAAAAGTGAAACTCTAGTTTATATTATTTATTTGTGTTGTTGTTGTTGTTGTTGTTTTGTTTTGGTTTACATGAATAATAATAATTTTCCAGCAGCATCAGCTGCTGCTCCTGCACCAACAGAACGACAAATTTTACATTATTTTTAATTCAACGTGTTCCATATTGAAAATAAATACCTGGAAATTACACGATTTCTATTGTCATGAAATTGAAATCAAGAAAAAGTTATATTGATTGAATTTTTTTTATAAATCGATCGATTTATAAAAAAATTTTTTTTAATCAATTATTCTGTTTGCAACACGACGCCTGCTGTTGCTGTTGTTGTTGGTGGTGTCGACGTTGACGGTTCTTGCAACACTCCTTCGATGCGGACGATGTGCTCTTCTGCACTCCACATCCGCAGCTGTCAGCTTGATCTGTGCAACAGCGTGAAATGCCACTTTCCGCCTACAAAACAAACCGTACAAATAAATATGTTTGTTATTTTAAAAAATTATCATAATTCATATTGAGAATAAATAATAATCTTTTTTTTTACTTTTATCATCTCTTCTACCCTCGGCGGTGCGCAGCAACAGCAGCATCCTTTGCCATTTTGACAGCAGCACAAGTTCGACGACATTGCACTTGCTTGATTGGCCGTCGTATTCGGCTGATTGTGCTGCAACTTTGTAAAAGTCGTTCTATATTTTATTTATATATATTTTTTTTATTATGCAAAAATATATATTGTTTTCACACTTGCTTTATCACGTCGTTTTGCTTGTTTGCGTTGACTTTCTAAAATAAAGCTGATCAAGAAATGTGTCAGTTGTATCAATCATTTGAATTTGCATTTCTACTTTGCAATCTTCATCTTCGTTTGAACAGTATGACTGGGTAAATTTATTCAACAATTGAACAAACATTACATCTATATGCAAAGTGGGCAATTGAAAACTTTATCACGTTGAATTTGAAACTTTTCAAGTCAACAATGAAACAATCTCCGTTTTATTATTATTATTATTATTAACAGTGCAAAAATATCACGAAATGAACAAAAGCAAATTTTGCTCTGCAAAAAAAGAAATTCACGTTTGCACATCCAAATCTGTCAAAGTTGTCGCTTTTCGTCTTTCCGAATAGAACTTTTTTCCAGCCTCTCTTAACAGGACGTTCAGCAAACTGTTCTCATGTAAATGCTTCCCATCCGGAACAGGTGGATATGGATTACCTGAGGAAGATTACCGAAATTTTTCAAAACAATCAAAAATTACCAAGCACACGAGAATAGTCACCTTTGAGTTCTAAAATATAAGGGGCAATGAACTTCCAGTTGTTGTTATCCAGCTTTTCATATTTATCGGGCAATCGATGCAACAAAGTATAACTGGACTTGCAATTTTCAAATCTCGGTACTAAATCCTACAACACAATTGAATGAATTTATTATTATTATCATCATATATGCTTGACTTTGAACAATTTGTGAATCAGTTCTTTCTCTTCGATCCAATAGTCGCACGTTTCCATTGTCGGCTTATGACAATCACCATATTCGATAGCCAGTTGGATTAGCTTCAATTCAAAATTTCACTTCTCAACAAAACAAAATCACAAACAACACCCTGCTTACCCGTTCCGCGTACGGACGAACGGCCAGTGCAGTACATTTGGACAGTTCAATTCGTTCGTCACGGAAAAGCGACGTTAAAGCAGCTTTCAAATGGTAACACCTACCTTCACCGGTTTTTATAAACTTGTGACGCAGTTTTATTTTTTCCTTCGATACTGGAACTTTGATTGAAGGCAATGACCGAGGAAAAACACGTGCATATCTCAAATGCACGCAATTATTTATCATAAATTTATTCTCACATGCAGAAAACAAAAATAATAATAATAATTTGCCACAATAAATGGCAACAATAAAATGTTTTCGATGCAAATTTCAAAGCCAGATCAAAATAAATAACACACAATTGAATTAAAATATTAATTTCAAAAAATAATAATATAAAAACAAGACTGTATAAAATTTTAAACTAATTTCAAAACCTGATTTTCTTTATTATTAAAATGCCAACGCAAAAATATCAAAAAATATCCATTGTATATTTCATAAGTGTTTGCTCTTTCACATGCTACACACGTAAAAAAAGAGTTGAAGCTGTTTTCATTTATAAAACAAAAATAAATCACAGAAAATCGTTATACTTCACTGCTGTTCAATTGTAAAATTGCTTCAATTATTTAAAAAATTCATTACTCTTATCACACTATAACAGTAAGTATAACAACAAAATGCAAACGAGTAAGATTTTTACTTTTCAACGGTAGTTTTTACTGTGCCATAATCAAAACGTCGAGACATTTTTCAAGTCACTGATTTTTCACCGAGTGAAAAAATATTAAAAACAATTTTTTAACTTCATTTACAGTATGATAAATAAGCAAGCATTAATTATTAATTAACATTTATTTAATGGAATTTTGCTTCAATTAATAATTATTATTGCATAATAAAAGTTTTCACTATTTTTCATATCATATACAGCTGTAATGTCCAGTTTATTTAGCAATTTTCACATTTCAAAGTTGATCTGTTTTTAAATTTGAATTTAATATTTCAGTATTTTAAACTTTCCGTTAATTTTCAAATTTATCTTTAAATATCATAAATATAAAATAAGTTTTTATTTTAAATGAATTGTAATATTCCAGTAATCATTCAGAAGCATTTTCAGCAAAAATCAAATGATTTTTTGATAACTAAATAATCAAACACATGCGTCAAAGAATAAAATGCATTTCGTCGTACATTATTTATTTGTATAATATGATAATCAAATAGGAGAATGTTAAAGCAAAGAAAAGGAAGAAACCAACCAACATATCAACCCCAGATTTGGCTGTCCAGATAGTTTTGTCAAACACAATACACAGTGATCACATTTGGTTAGTTCAAAAAATGTCAAAGAGGGAAAAATGATTATGTCAGGAATCTGAGAAAATCCATCGAGGGTCACAATAAAGAACAAGTTGAGGATCAGCACTCACTGGCAGGATCTGTTACGGATGGTTTACATAAAGACAGTTGTATATGTAAGACTAGAAAAATTGCAGTCACTTTGGAATCAAAACTATTTAAAATATTTTACCTACAGTGCAATAAAATCTCAAATAGGTGCCCACAATTTCAATCAAACTGCATTATCAAAGTGGGAATGGGAACACGCTCTTCTTATTAAAGATATCTAACTGGCAACTCCCACAAAATTCAGTAACAAAACTAATCTGAAAAAGTAGCATTCTGCGCTCGGGTAAATTGCATAAATTGCATTTGAACCGTTGTTCAAGCAGTAACGACAAATGCCGCTGCTTTTCAAGCATTTAAGAGGATTTCTAGCACTAATTTTTCACTGCTCAACTCCAAACCATGAATACTGAAGGAAGTGCTGAATTTAAACATTGGTGCAGTTTCTTTCAGAGGACACCATTTCAGCCAAACAGAGAACAATGGATTACGTCAAACGCTAGAAGTTATGACTGTGAAAATGTCGCTGAAAAGTAAATAATTACATCATGAAATACATAGATGCTATAAATAATAAGAAAAATTAAATCAAATTTTAAAATAGCTGAATATTGAATAAGAGCAGTTGATAAGGAATTATCAGCAGTTGACAGAACTGATTTCTGACAAAAATTCAACTGAATCATTGTAACAATCAATTGCACGACGGATCATTTCCTCTTTTCTTGTTTGACCATTGTCGCCACTGTCAATTTTGACCAAATTTCCAAGTAGAATGTTCAATAAGCACAACAACAACAGACCACGCAGAGGAAAAGCTAATTTATAAGCCTGCCAAAAGGCATCCTTTTCCGGGAGTTCAACTTTGCCGTTGGTGTATTTTTTCAAATTATCATAATAGTGATCAATTAGCATACGTTGATTTGCTCGTCTGACGACGGATGAAGTGCACCAGGCAAGCACACAAACGAAATCTTCCATAACAGAACCAGGTCCGGCCAGTTGCCAGTCTATGATTGCGGCCAGCTGGTCACCAGCTTTTCCACCCGGCTGTTGTTTGTGAAAGAAAATGTTGTTTGTCCAAAAATCACCATGCTTCAAAACAACCGGCGTTATAGTTCGAACTCGTTTGAGCAGCTTTTCCATGGAGCTTTGTTCGAAAAATTGCACGATCATTTCCTCGTTCAAATTACCACTCAGTTCAGGTTTCTCAGTTTGGAACCAGTGGAGACCATTTTTTACCACTTGGGTAAAATTTTTTACCATATAGCGGTTGGCATATTTTGAAAACACACTCATCCAATCCACGTCCGTGGTCAAGCACCAAGCGTGGAAATGAGCCGTCGCTTCAAACAAGCTCAACAACTGACCGACCGTCATACTGGTCGACATGTCGTCTATTAAAGTAGCCCGGTCGTTCAAATTTTCCAACGCCAGAATTCCCCTGTCAGTGGGTGGTATCACTGGTCGAGCTAAATAACATTTGGGGAAAATTTCCATGGTCAACTTATTTGCATGGATCATCTGGTAAAAATCCACCTCGCAGTTGTGACCTTGGTCAACAAAAGTGGAAGAAAATTGTGTGTCTTGCATAATTTCGGCCATATTTGTTATAACATCAGATTGTTTATTTCTGTTTGTCACCTTCAAAATCAAACTTTTCGGAAGCTGATTGTTGCCAAGTTCAGACTGCTGCCAAGCAAGCTTTGCTAAAAACATCTTCGACATAAATCCATTCTTTTGATTTATCAGTGTCACATCGATGCTGTTCAATTGCACTTTCGTGTTGTACATGATGTTAATATTTTGTTCGAGTTCACTTTTCAAATTTGGAAAATCCAAATCAATTTCTTCCATTATGAAATGATAGTTTTCTTTTATTTCACAAATTTACACTGAAACGACAGCGAGTTAGTTGAAAAAATATTTACACAAAAAGCATGGATGAAACATCCAAAAATGCAAATGAAAAAATTGTTCATTTAAGAAGTTCATAAATTTAGGCTTTTCTTCTAAAGAAAACACGTTGAACACAAATCACAATAAGGAAAGTGCTAATAAATAAGCATTCAAATGAACAAATAATTAAAAATTTTAATCTACAACTGTGAAATGCTCTTATATAATACATGCAAATTCTAAAATCGAAGCTTTTTGCTTCTTTTTTATTTCTTAATAATATTATTTAAATAATTTGAAAAAATTTTGGTTTTATCTATAAACATTTTAACTTTTAAATCAATTTTAAATCTATTATCATTCTTTTCATATATAGTAATCTTTTTGTTTGAATAATTAAAGTGAAACGTACATTTTTACCTGCGAGCAGAGCTGTTTGTTCATGTAAGCTTGCTTACACGTTTTCAAATTTGTGCTGCAATTCGTGACGATAAACAATTATCAAGCATTAACATGAAGCAACTGCTGTTGATAAAATGTGCAACATTCAATGATAATATTTCTGAACATTGACGGCGGTAAATTTACGAATGTGAATAAAACTTCCCTGAGCTACAAATCAAAGAACATGTTTTATCTATTACATTGTGACCACTTGTCCTGTTCTCATCAGTAAAAAGTGAACAACTGGTTAATTAATATTAACACTGCTTAATTTTTAGATGGTGAAAATTATTTGATGATTGAATTTGAATTGAACTGAATTTTCCACAAAAATATAACGGTTAACATTTCAAATTGAAAAACTTAGCTGAAAACAAGTTCATCGTAACCTACAATTGTAGCACAACTTTTATTTGATTTCATGCTCCAGCAATGCTCAACTAGCAAAAGCAACATTGAAGCAAACACTGAAACGTCAAAACATAAATTCTGTGAAAACCCGTCATTGAAAATTGCATGCTTGTATTCCAAGTGTAGTTATGATATCAAATGCAAACAAACACGAAGCAGGAAACAGCTCAAAAAAATTTTTTTATTTAGAAAAATGCATTATTCTTGTATAAAATTTATAAATGTGAAAATTAATTTTAAAATGATATGCAAATTTAATTTTAAAAATAAGATTACATCAATTTCACATAATATACTTCACAAGTGTGTCTATCAAGCAGTTTTAAACAAAATTCAGTAGAATATCTTTATTTACGTCAAATATTGCTATAAAAAGGTGCATTATTCTTAAAAGTTTAATGGGATATTCTTTATTTGTCGGCTTCTGGCTTCTTTTTTTGTTGCCTGTTCACTGATTCGGTATTCTATCTTGTTTTCTAATTGGCTGATGATTTAACTATTCAATGTTGATCTGTCATTGGTTGAGTGCTGGTCACTAAATCTTGATCTAATATGGACGGTCCACTAATAATTTACCTTATGCGGGAATTCATAGATATCCTTGTAAAATCCAGAAACGTCGGGCTGAATCTTCATCTTCGATCGTCAGGTTCCTCTGATGATATAATCGTTCAATTCAGTTCGTGGTAATTCGACTATCAATCAAATTACGGTATTTCGTCAACTGTGTCCAATATCAGTTTTCGTCACGCTGATACGAATCAAATCGGTTTCGTCGACTTAACGTTCAATTCTCGTTCACTAATACACTATAAACTCTGTATATTGAATACAAATCAATTCTGTTTGTTTCTAGATGAAAACCCATTCACTCAGCTATCGCTAGACCTCTTACAAGTTTACCTTCTTTTCTTGATACGGTAAACGTTTCAACAGTAATGAAAGTACAAAATTAATCACAATCGATGAAAATGACTATTTATTCACACTCACTAACGTCATAAAGCCTCTTCCCAATTATCAATAAATTGGCAAAACTTTCTATATTTATCATACAGTAATCTTTTAGTAAGCATATTCTGACAGTCAGGCTTCAATTCTTTTCGTTGTTCATAACAATCCTTTTCCATTTTTGCAAACAAAACTTTCTGAGGTATGATTTACATTTGCAATTGTAAAATATGCATTCAATAGCTGGTAGTATGCTTTATCACAACTTGTTTTTATGTTGTTTACAAAGATAAAAAATTTTATTTGCATTTATCTTATACCATCCATATAAACGTTTTTCGATTTATAACAAAAAGAGTTTTCATGATGTAAAATCTGGAAATGTACAGCTGCTGATGACTTTGACCACTCCTAGTTTCAGTTGAATAACTTCACCTTTCAACAAGTTTACAGTTGCTCATCTCCTCTTTGAATAAAATCATCATCAGCCAACAGTTGCGCGTACTAAATCAACGCATTCAAGTTGATTTGATACTTTCAGAACTATTATTCAATGACTGAAAAGTTTGTGACTTCAAAAACAACAGTTCAGATCTGGTTGATTTATTGCTTCTTGAAAATCAATGTTTTTTTGGGCGATCACAAATTATCTTATTCAACAGCAGAGCATGCTAAATAAACCATTTCTTCTGTTAAAATATATTAGTTTTGAACTGTTTTCCATGTTTATGTAGGTCTCTACAAAACTTACGTACAATGCCTTAATGTGATTCAGTTTTGAGAAAGCGAAACTATTTTCTGCTTAATTCTGTCATCTTCTGTAAAACTAGAATAACTCATCACTAACTTTCGGTAAAAACTTCTGTTTCCATTACTGAAAAAAATTGATGAGAAGCTTTTCTTTTGTTGAAAAGCATCTTGCAATCAATGGTTGAGATTTTTCAAATTATAAAAGAATAGTACAGACATATATAATAAGAATATATTGAACATTTTTTGATAAATACAAATTTCAGAAAAAATTTTAAATCTTGCAATACCCTCATTTTGTTTTGCACAGAAGCATCAGTTGATTGTAAATATCAATCCATTCACAGGGTTTTAAACTGAATTGCTTGCTTGAACGAACTGGTTAGCAAAGAGCTTATTCTTAAATGGGGATGAACCCATTTTAGAGGTTTCAATAAATTTTTGTCAAAAGCATCGCTCAAGTCTACTTCTAAATGTTGAATAGTTGTTGCATTATAATACTTCACAATAATAGCTAGTTAATTTTTTTCCGTTTGGCAAACTATTTTTAACAACAAACGTTTATCATTTCCCTTTAGAATTATGTAACTTTAATAGCAGAGACGTAACATTAGATGTGAAAAATTTTTTCTGACTTCTGGGTGAAAAAATCTTACGAGGTAACCCAACAGACCCGGTCACTATCGAAGCAAGTCTGTGATGGGTTGTGTTTGGTCTAGTGAATCCGCCGTTGTCCTCTTAGTACCGTTATATTTCTGCTTCACTCAGTTGAAGACCTGTCCTATTCTGTGTCCCCTGACTGTGCAGACTCTTTTACTGTAACCAAATTGAAGACAACGTAAAAATTCTGTTGAAGTTCTGGGAGCTTGACTCCATTCTTGTAAAATCCAGTAAGAATATAATGAGTTACAATGAAGAATCTGAGCTGATGGATTTGTTCCGCAGCGTACCGTGTTCTTTAAAGGGGCGGTTTTTATCTCCGGAAATGGAGCAGCAATCGACCAGGATTGCTGGATGCTCTAGTCTGAGGGGAAGTGTCGAAAACTGAAGGCACAGAACTCAGAAAGACTCTCGGAGTTTATTGCGTGAAGAGCGAGGACACGCTCACCTTCATCAACCGGGTTTTTAACTCAGGGTCTAACTACAAGATGTAGGATGTTGAGCCTGGCGGCTCGGATCTATGATCCATTGGGTCACCTAGCACCCTTCACCGTGCAGGCAAAAGTGCTCTTATAATCTTTGTAAACAATGGGCCTGAGTTGGGACGCTCCATTACCTTCTCTGGTCTCAAAACGCTGATTGTGTTGAGTCGAAGAGCTGACCAAACTTGCTCAACTGAAAATCAGATCCTGGATCACCTTATCCGGTGAATCAGGTGCGGAGAATAGAACTCCACATTTTCAGTGACGCATCACAAGCAGCATACGCAGCCTGCGCTTACCTCAGGGTAGAATTGATATGCAAACAAATCTCAGTGAACTTGATGATGGCGAAATCCTGAGTGGCACCCATGAAACACCAGTCTCCTGCGACTGGAGCTGATGGCGACTTTACTATGCGCCAGATTGAAGAGATTTGAGGAAAGAATTGACTTTGCCAATTCAGGAAGTCACCTGCTGGAGCAACAGCAGAATAGCTCTCACGTGGATCAAGGGAGCATCTCGCTGGAAGCCTTTCGTGGCAAAACGTGTGCAAGAAATACAGGAGTTAGTATCTCCTCACAGCTGGAGATATTGTCTCACTCAAAGGAAAACTCAGTGGACATTTCCAATAGAGGATGCTCGCTAGACGCAAAGGTGGCGGCACGGCTTGGTGGTGGCTTGGCTGTCGCAAGACAAGGAAAATTGACCCAAAGAACCGGTGAGGATACCAGACGACAGTGAAAACTTAACAGCGGAGCAAAGAACTGTTTTCGTCTTAGCCGGTCAGATAGAGTACGGGATTGAACAAGTGATTAGCCCAACCCGGTACAGTTGTTGAGTTTTATGCGACTTCGCATGAAACTGCCGAATCTCGGTGAGAGAGAGAAGGACTGATACTAATTTTTCAGTGAAAGAATTATGGAACGCTGATGCACTATGGCTCAGAGAGATCCAAGTCAAGGAATTCGGTGTCAAGCCTAACACTGCTGAACGAGTGAAGGAGTTTGTACCATTCCTAGATCAAGATGGTTTCTTGAGGATGTGCGGACAGCTGAGGCGATCCACATTGCCTCCAGAGTTCAAACATCCAGTCCTGCAACACAATCAGCTGGTGTTAGAGATGCTGATCAAGAACCACTACGTCAGGCAGATGCATGCGAGCGATAACCATCCCTAGTAGCCATCAGAACAAGGTATTGGCTCGTCAAAGCCAGAAACACGGCGAAGAAGTGAATCTGTTCATGGTCAGTGTCGCAGAGTCGATGCGAAACCTTATCAACTCAAAATGGGTAACTCAAAATTAAAAATGGCAAACAGAGTGACAGAATCAGCACCATTCAATCAAACCGGTGTAGAATTTGCCTTATCTTGAGAAAGAACTAACACTGTCAATCCAGGAGATCACCTGCTGGACGACAGTAGAGTAGCCCTCGCTTGGATTAAGGAAGCATCTGCACGCTGGAAGCCTTTTGTTGCAAACCGAGTGCAAGATATACAGGAGTGGGTATCTCCCCAGTGTTGGAGATATTGTCCGACTAAGATAAATCCAGCGGACATCCCCAGTCGAGGCTGCCCGCCAGGCACCCTAATAAACACAGCCCTGTGGTGGCATGGCCCACCATGTCTGATGCAAAGCAGAGAAAACTGGCCAACTGAGCCGGTAGCGAAGGTAGACGATAACGAACACCTAACGGCTGAGCAAAAAACTGTTAAGGTCTTAGCCGGCCAGATAGATGGGTGCGGGGTTGAGCAAGTAATCAACCCAACCCGGTATAGTGGTTATGAGACTTTAATCTGAGTAACCGCTTATTCTTTGCGCTTCGCGCGAAACTGCCAAAGTCCGCTGAGCGAGAGAACGAACCATATTAATCTATTGGTGAAGGAACTATCAGACGCGGAAGCACGATGGCTCAGAAGGGTCTAGGTGAAGGAGTCCGGCATCAAGCCCTACTCTGCTGAACGGGTGAGGGAGTTTAAACCGTTTCCAACCTATCCTCTCGCAGTTTATTGCTCCGTGTCTTCGTAGCGGACGCCATGGTATCCACTATCTGTAGGTCGTGTGTTTCTGATTGATCCGGCTCAGAGGATCAATGTTAGAGTCAGAATTGCAACAGAAATCTGATGGTCAAGTACAGATTGACCAGACGTTCGCTCGTTCGGCCAAAACGCAAGTGGACTGTATAAATAATGAGTGGATGAGGTGTAATCTTCCACGGCGTGGGCTGCGATCTTCCAGGGTACCAAGTCTCGTCGACTGCGATCTCCTTCGCAGACATCTTCCGGTTCAATCACTCCCCTACCACGATACGCCATGAACTGCGCGCTCGAAGTGTTTTGCTACCAGTGTTATACCGTTCGTCCCTAACGGTAAGTCGAATGTCTCCACTACGGTTCGGATGAGTCCTTCGCTCGATCGTCCTTTCGTACGCACTTCGACTCAGCTCGCCTAACACTTCCAATTCATCTCTTCGGAATACTGACAAACCGCCAACCAGTACTGCGAACACGTATTCCAGACGAACTTCTCGCAACCAACTCGTCCTCTTGTACAACGGTTGCATAACTGACTCACGGCGCGCTTTCTAGCTCTATGTATAAAGCCGGGTCCGCGCCTTGGGGTTGACCCACGCGAACCACCAATAGGCCGCTCACTCGCCGGGGGCGCTCACCATCTCCGGAACCGATCTAAAGCCCTGTCGGCATCCAGTTATGTCGTCATGTTTCAGATCTCTTGATCTTGCTGTAGTCTCTCGATGGTCAAGTCATGATGATCACTTCCATGCCTTTTGATCTGACCGCTGCCGTCTCAAATGGCGCAACTCGCCATTGTCTCGCGAGCGACGGTCAATCAGGGCGCAGCAGGGGGCCTCTCTGACCCCAACTGGGTGCCGCCAGATGCCTAGATAACGATCTGGCCGGCGGTGGGTGGGTATTATTCTTGGCCTACCCGCGACTTCTGGGCACCAGACCCTGGCCAGGTCACACCGACTGTTAGTTAGCACGTATTTAGCGTTACTAGACGTAGCAGTTAGAAATTAGAATTCATTTGCACATTTAGATACTATAAATAACTCATTTACACGAATGCGTAGCCATTGACTCCTGGAAAACATTACGTCACAAAGTGGAAATACAGTAGAATCCCGTTAGTACGTTCATCTGGGGACCTGAAAAAACGGACGTACTAAGCGGGAAAACGTTGTAAGCGGGAAACATAATCAAGTCATTGGAATCCGTTAATACATTGCTTGCAGTAATTTTATTCAATTTGTTTTAGTGAAAAATTTATCAATAGTAGTTTGTTTCATGTTGTTTTATCCTAATTCGCAAATAACTGTGTCTATTTTCGACAACTGATTAATAACGTTCTCATCCACGTTAAAACTGCAGACGTAACGACGCACAGTGTTTAACCTTGATGAAGGGATTTTCATCATTCGTGCAATGTCGATGCGCTTCATGTTAGGGTTTTCATCAACCGTTTGAATGATTTGAAGTTTCTGAGCAGTCGTAATTTGGCGCCATTCTTTTTTCTCCATTTTAAAAACTTTGTCGCTAGATAATAACGGCAAAATTTCAAATGCAGCTTACCTCGTTTTCACTCACAAACAACCAATTAAACTCGCTACAGCCAGCGCCACCTAGCACAACCAACAACAAACATAATGCGACGCTGGCCTGCAGGCATACTCCCACGCTTAATCATGTTCAGTCGTTTGCCCACGTGTCACGTCCTCGACTTTGTTTGCCACGTGCGATGGCTTTGTTGTATACGGTAAAATCATTCGTTCCAATTGTCGTAGTGCATGACAATCAATGCAACAATTACGTCATCAAAGTCCAATAACCATCACAAATTTGAACGTAGTAAGCGGGATTGCCGAGCGTGATAGCGGGGATCTTATTACGTACATATTATATAAATGGAGTCGGGACTTCAGAAAACCAGCGTACAAAGCGGGAAAACGTGCTAAGCGGGAACGTACTAACGGGATTCTACTGTACTTGTCAGTTGGCTAACTATTTGCTCTCTGCTAAAAATAGGTAATCGATATTGCCAGAGTGTGTATTGGAAACTCTCAATTCCTGGAATTGAGGTTATATTTAGATAGCAATGAGAATACGCCCTTGTGCACGAGAAGCGTGTATATATATGAGAGAAGAAGAGCAGTACGAGCAGTACCAAAAGCAGTACCACCAGCAGTAATAAAAAGTGATAGTAGCAGTATCAGTCGTAAATGCTGTGAAGACAACCGTGTGCTTGAGCGTTGTTGTTTTGAGATCTTTGAGTAAAACTGTTTCTCTCTGATTGTCGTTATTGCTGAAGGCAATAATTCTGTGTGGACCGACATTTGCTTGGACGCAGTAGTTATTACAATTAACCCTTTGATTGATTGTTGGGGTAAAGCCCACCCCAGGGGGTTTTCTTTTCGTCGCATTCTGTCAATTTTCAATTTTATAGTCTGAAGCTTTGTGACATCTCTTTTGAAACAATTAGACATATTTTGAAAAAAATTTCAATGTTCCAGGATTTTTTGTTCGGTTTATAGAACATCGTAAAGTTAAAAGGTACGTTGTTGGATTGTTGGGGTAGGCCCCACCCCAATTTAGAAAAACACGTCTAAAAAGCTGGATGTATGTTCAATTTTTATGAAATTTATTTTATTGGATAGTTCGAAGAATTCAGTACATGATGGTATCAAAGTATTTCCAATTTTAATAATTGTAAAGCCTTTTATTGGAAAAAAAATGCGACAAAATTTTCGTTAAAAAATCGTCATTTTTCAGTTTTTTTCTTCTTGTGGACTTAGTTTTGTAAAATTCGTGAAACAAATTTCATTATTGAATATAGCACGTTATTCTGCACATTTTGATACCAAACTCAGATCTATAGTCTTTTTTTGGTTCCGAAAAGACTTCGTTTTTCTAACCCCTTTCTATAGTTTTAACATAAACATATGGAAAAGTGTTGAGCAGGAAATCGATATTTCACATTTTTTTGATTTCAGTTTCTATAATTTATTTATTTTTATGTATTTTGATTAAAATTTCATTATTTGAAATGAATTTTAAATCTCTTCTAGCTGAAAAATTCAACAAAATTGACGTAATAAATCTGTTGATCTTCCTTTATTGGGAAGTGCTAGGATTAACATCACAATGCTCACAATAGCTGCGCAAATGTTCATTGCAGCATGGAAGCAAAATGCAGCGGAAGATCTGTTAGCTAAAAAAACGACGATTGTGGGAACATTACGGAGGAATAAAACAGAAGTGCCATCAGAATTAACAGAAGCCATGGGACGAGAAGTGGGTTCGTCATTATTTTGCTTCGATCGACAGCTCACTCTTGTGAGCTACATCCTGAAGCGAAAGAAATGCGTCTTGCTGTTGTCGACCATGCACCATGATGATGCAGTAAATGAAGATCAAAAAAGAAAAGCAGATATCGTGCTGTAAATTGTAAATTCTTAATTTAAAGCATGCCTTTCACAACTTCGCAATCAATAATCAATGAATTTTATTATGAACTTCAAAAGTTCCAGAGGGGGCAATTCAATTACTTTCAATTTTTTTTAAGTTTCAAATTTCAATTTTTTATTAAGTGAATGTGAACTTTATTCATTCCAGTTTAATCACATGGAACACCTTATAAGCAGATTTAAAAGTATAAACAACATTTTGCTCTTATATTATGGCGCACACAAACACACATGCATACACGTACAATCAAGTAAATGAATAACAAGTGCCAGAAATTTCAATGTAAATTTAATGGTCAGCTTTTTAATAAAATATTACTACCTACATATTGTCAACAATATTTTACATTTTGGAATTTGCTAATTAATCTGTATCATTATTGATAAATGCATTTAATTTACTATGATTTCCAGAAACAGATCAAAAAGTGAAGTTGTTAATGAATTAAAGGTCTCATTAGGTGAAAGTAAACTGATTTCATTCCAGCTTATTGACATCAGCACTTTCAGCTGACTTGAAAATACAAATAACATTTTGCACCAATATTATGTCACATGCACACATGCACACACGCACACGCATGTAATTGCCTACATTTATAGAATTGCAAACTGATTAAAATGTTTAAGCATTCAGAGATAAGCTAAAAATATGTTATCTTTTTTATTCGAAAGTGATGATGTTTCAATCATCGTGCAATGACTATAAACCTCATCACATTCGAGTAGATATTTAATTCATTATATTCTATTTGTTGAGATATTTACTATCAGGTTTTTCAAGAGTTTTCTCTATTTTCACGCAATTTATAACAGTGTTTGTTATAAATTAAATCGTGCAGCTGATTTTAATACAGTTAACTGAATATCAATATTGTAATTACAATGAAGTTCCAATATAAAACATGAATAATTTAAATCAAAATAATTGAAATTGAAAAGTTACAAACCACTCTGCTTGAAGCAAAATTTTAGTTATTACGACAGACAGTGTTTATGGCAGAAATAATTGTATGTGAAAAATAGCAAAGCTCGGCTGTGGTGACAAGTAACGTTAACGTGAACATCATGCTCGTCGATTAAGGTGCATTTTTATTCAACATGAAGTGTTTTCTTGTCCAAAGCTGTCGAAACGTATCCCTGTCCCTGGATAACATAAACTTGACCTACTGAAGTTCTTGAATTTTTCAGAAAACAACAGTAATTACTAATAAGCTTTTAAAATGATGTCCTGCACGTTTTCGAAGGTAATATTCATCTTCTGGAATGCAAACTTTATTTGCCGAACAACTGATTAACGCGAACAGATGCGTGAAATTTGTCGAGATCTTGCAAACCGAAATCAATTGTATAACACGCATGAAAAGGTAAATTACATTTAGATACAATGATATGGCAATGGTCGCTTCTTGCAATAATATGCTTCATAAATTGCAACGTAAGTCTAAGTGAGTTGAATCTTTCAATGAAGCATTTAACGTGATGTTTCCTCTTCAGCTGGTCAATTGTTCGTGGATGTCATTGTATATTCCAAAATTGGACGCTACCTGTGTGTTAGCTGCTAAAGCAATTCGCCATGAGGACGTTCTTCACATTAAACAGGCCTATTGCAGTATGGAAAGCTGTGTAGCTGCTTGTTTCCGGCTTTTACCTTCTTGCAATTTAATCAAATACAGCCCTTTGGCAAAAGTGTGTAATTTGTATTATGAAAATGCAACTGGTCATATTTTGCCGCCAATTGATCAGATAGGACAGTCGATGCATCTTCTACTGCACAGCTGTCACAAAGGTATGATACTTATTATTTACGAAAAATTAAATTATCTGTGATACACCGGACAAAACATTTTCCATTTTTTGTAGAACTATTTAACTTAATAAAATCTGGAAAATTTATAAATGAATATTTAAAATCAGAAAATAAACTGTTTGAAATATTCTGGTATTTTATTTAGACATTTCAAATATTCCTGTGGGAATGATAGTTCAAAGTGTATATCAGAAGAATAATTCGGCAACAATACACACACCTTCTATACACAAGAACTGCCACTTTTATGGGTTGCCTTTTGTGGAAAACTTTTATGCTCAGCGCATTCAACTTATTGCAACATCTTCTTTGAAACGCTGTATTGCTTTTTGTGAAGCACCTACACACTCTTCATGCAACAGTGTTTTGTTTTCTGCCCAAGAAGGAACCTGTCTTCTTCTATCTAAAGCTAGAAACTCAACATTATTTGGGGGAATTGCACCGACTCTAGAAAGTTCTGCACTGTTTTTTATTATTTTCACATGTTATAACGGTAAATGAAAATACAATTATCATTTCCAAATGATCAGAGCATTGATAAAAATTTCAGCAAAATCATTAGTATTTAATCCTTAGTAATTGCTTGTTATTTACATAATATTTATGAGTATTTGTTATTTATACAATGATTTTGCAGAATTACATTTTCATTTTTATTATTTAGCAACACTCACCATATTTACTTTTTAAGATTTTCATTTTCCACATGCGTATTCCATCCCAAGGTTTGGAGAAATAGCCCCAACTGTTTACAACATATTTAATCTGACAGTATCATTATATCGTGTACATTTTTATGCAACGAAAGCCGGCATTCGCATTGGATTATGGGAGACTGTAGATGAATACTATTGTTTAATGATATGCTTAAATAATTTCTTGGCAGGTTACTGTGATGGATACTATTTTTCACATGGTGAAAAGACGTGTCTCACTTTTAGTATAAGAAAAAAGTACGCTTTGCCACGCAGCCCACTTGCCCCCCGTATAATACAATTTTCTGACGGTAAGAAAGCTACTAAATTTTAAATATGAATTGCATGTTAATGTGAAATTCACATAACATGATAGAACTTTAGTATGATAGTGGAAAGTGCTTGAAATTTTACTACGAGTAATTCACTTATTATAATTAAATTTGCACAATGATTTATTCTGCAATATTACACTTGTAACATTTTATGAGTATAGTTGTAAATTTGTAAATTTTTGTGAGTCATTTTAAAATAAGCTGTGATTTCATAAATTTGTCATAATGTAGAAACATGTGATGTCACACGCTAGTAATAAAATTAATTTTGAAAAGTATGCTTGATGAAGCCAGAAGCGGCATTAAGTTGTTAAAATTTTTTTGTTCTAGATGGAATTCCGATCAGCATTGCAAAAGACCTAAGAATGCTTCCACTGAAGCATTCAAATCATTTCACCACTGAAGAAAAAATTTCTTTGTTTCAGTATAAAGAGATATGCACAGTACAGCATTCTGTTTCAAACGTAATTCCATGGATAAACCTTGTTCAACTATATGCGAATGTTTCATTTTTAAACGAGTGTATAGGCATATGTCGCTTTATGAGAAACTTCGGATTATGCCAAGGTATTGCTTATTCTAAAGAAAGTAAAGCATGCCACACTACAGTTCTGGGAAATTATGACGATGAAGTTTATTTAAACGAAGGATATCATTTTTTCACTCTTAACAATTGCTCAAAAGGTAAAAGAGTTTTAATCGCAACATTGCATGTTATATTCAAAATTTATTAAATGCATACATTAAATGGTATGTCAATTTTCCGGAAATAAAATGAAACTGATTCAAGCATTGAAATTAGCAGATCTTATTTCTTGAACAAAATTATTTCGCTTTCATAAAAGCATCATCATATCGGTCAATTTATAAAGACGTCAGCCACTATAACTTGTTTGTTATTTTTAATTCTTTTGTTTTAGATAGAGAGAATGAACGTGCTGACAACGATCAACCTGAATTGCATGTCTTACCGATTCTGGATGAAGTTTGTCAACTGGAATTCTATAAACCTTTATTTTTATCCGGTTGGTCAGTCATTATAGAAGTAGCAAATACAACTACTCTGCTAGAATGTCTAATAAGCTGTGCAACAGTTATGCAGGCAAAGAAATGCAGTGCTATTTACTTCATAGATGAAAGCTGTATTCTGTTGGAACGAATGCCTCATTTGCAATATCATTTCATCAGACAGAAAGCTTCTGTTTTTGCAGAGCTGCTTTTTTGTGAACCAAACATAAGATAAACAGTACCTGCATAATCAAAAAATTACGTCTTATCACTACACGCAATAATTACATTGCATTTCAAAATTTAATTAAATCTGATTATTATTACAATAAAGACAAACTTATAAATATGTATATTGCTGCAGATGCATGTATATCATTCAAACTTAAATTTGCGTGATGAATGAAACAATTCGTCTTGACTTTATGCAACTTTAGTGCAATAAAGGCGCAAAAATATATCTTACAGTGCACATTTTCTAATTCGCAGGGAAGACCTAAACCTATAGAGAGCACGGACTCGAGTTTAATGACTGGGACCTTATCTAACTTGAAGCACTGCACCATTGAAGTTTTCTAATGATAAAGTATGAAGGCATCTGCTGCACAGCCCACTCACGCTTGGTAATTAAGCCACGGCTAGTATTGTGAAAAATGCGAGGGTACATCCAGCTGTTAAAGCATATGTTCCCAATTGTCGCAATCGACTATTCGACTTAACAATTTCCCGAATCAATTGCTGGTATAAAACGATGCTATTCACTATAAGATAATTTGTTTTGTGTGGAAAACGGTTTGTTTGTAACGGTAGAACAGTAGTGAGTGTCATTTAATTTAATAATATAAAATTTAAATGTTCTTCTAATGCTTATTATTTATTAATGAAAACAGCAAAAACTTCACAAAAATAAACTGCAGCAATTGTAATGTAATGAAAACGTTAAATGATTTATAATGAAAATGTTTCAGTAGTCAATTTATTTTTTTACTCGATAAATGTCAAGTATTTTATATGAACAATGATTTATTGGTAAAATATTAACAATAGCAACAAATATAAACACAAATAATGAAGCAATAAAGAGCATGATAATGCAAAATTAACGAAATAATTTTATCAGTCCAATCAGTTTGAGATGAAAGTGCATATTTGGCCAGCTTTGAATTAAAAAATGCAAATCTGATTGTTTACACCAGTGTTTCTCAAACTTTTTCAGGCTAACGCCCCCTTGAGAGACATATACTTTTCAAACGCCCCCCTAAATTATTGTCAAAAACATAATGAATTTTTAAACAGACTATTTATTCAAATCGAGTGTTCTTTCAAAAATATCATATAGTGAAAAAATAATTAATGTGATGGATGGGGTTGGTGCATTGCGACTAATCTGTATACTTTGGGTTCAGTGTTGGTAAGGAACAGTTGTAAATCACCACGTTTGGCGATTTGCAGTCGGCTTCTTTTCTTTGTTAGCAAATCAGTGACCACACTGAAGCCACGTTCATCTAAATGGGAAGATAGGAAGGCGAGTAGGAACTTTCTTACTATTCTCCATAAACCGGGATAGAGGTCAGATATTTGTTTTTGCAACCAGAAAAAATGATATCCGTTCTGATACTTCGGCTTTAACTCTTCATTGGTTTGTAAATCAATTAATTCCTCTTCTAATTCCATTTCGATCTCATCAGTGTATGAAAATAGGTCTATCACCTAATTTAGAATCTTTATTTTGAGAATATCTTTAAATCTTTCTTGCATGTCCTTTTGTAGCATATCTAAATGATCACAATAGATTTGAATGTCATCATCATGTACTTATCCATTTTCCCTGAGTGCAGCAACGCTTAGAAATTGATAAAATTCTCTGCACCCAAAGTTGTGTTTGAACAAAGCCAGCTTTGATATGAATGGTGAAATGAGAGATCTCATCTTTATTAGATTAAGTTCGCTTCCTTGAAGTTGCAGATTAAGTTCATTAAACTTGGAAAATAAATCAGCCATGTATGCTATCTCACTTTTGCACTTCTTCAAGCTGTCTCTCAGTGAAGGGTCTTTGTTTTGAAAGAATTCCAAAATGGTTTCAAAAAGCTCATAAAAGCGACTTAACCCTCCTGTTATCCTCCGGGTCATATTGACCCGTTTTGAATTTCAACATAAAAATTAGTAGCAAAATTATTGTCTGTTGATGCTGAATTTTTTTGACTTTTCCTCATTTCACCTTACCTACATATAATGAAATTCCTGCGCCTCTGTCATTCATAGCCACTGCTGTATGCACTTTACGTACATGCGAAATCCACGAAATCACGAAATCCACGGGGTCAACTTGGCCCCATGATAGATCTTCTACTGCTGCTTTATCAGTATTGAAGGCAATGCAACATCTATTACTTTTAAGGTTCTATAGTTTATGGGATATATGGGTTAAAAATTACCTAAGGTGTATAATCCTTCTGAAAACGTTACAGTTGATGAGCGACTGTATCCTTTCAAAGGCCCATGTGAATTCAGACAGTACATGCCAAAGAAACCGGCAAAGTATGGCATTAAGTTTTGGGTAGCCTGTTGCTCAAAGTCGAGCTACGCATGGAATATGCAAATCTACACTGGCAAGCCGTCAAGTGGAACTCGCGAGAAGAACCAGGGGATGCGAGTGGTTCTCGACATGGTGAAGGGCCTTAAAGGTCATAATGTCACATGTGACACCTTTTTTACTGCGTATTCACTGGGCGTAGAACTGAAAAAAAAAATTTGACTTTGGTTGGGATTGTAAAAAAAACAAGCCAGAGCTACCAAGGGAACTGCTGCAACTACAAGGCAGAAAATTGAACTCTTCAAAATTTGCCTTTTCTGAAGATTGCACCATCGTATCATACCGCCCAAAAAAGAACAAAAATGTTATTGTTCTAAGTACCATGCACAATGACAACCAGGTTTGCGACGGAAAGGGAAGCAAGCCTGACATTATTCTACATTATAATATTACTAAAGGTGGTGTGGATAATTTAGACAAAATGATATCAACGTATTCCTGCCAAAGAATGACTGCACGATGGCCATTAGTCATATTTTACAACATCATAGACGTATCGACATACAACGCCTACGTTCTTTGGACAGAAAAACATCCAACATGGAATGCACGACGGCTGCATAAGCGTCGATTATTCGTGGAAGAACTTGGCAAGGCTTTAGTGCAACCAGAAATGATGAGGCGCAAAACACTACCCAGAACAGCAGCAGCAAAATCAGCGGTTGAAGGTTGCGGAAAGATGCAGAGCAGCCATCTACAAGCGGTATCACTGATACAGATACAGGTGGTAAAAACAGAGCCCGATGTCAATTCTGCATTTCAAGTGACAACAAGACAGGCGTACATTGTAAAAAATGGCAAAAATACATTTGTAAAGATCATACACAATCATATTGTAACTTATGTGCAGAAGAAATTTAAGGTGTGTCAATGTACATCCACCATATACGGTCATATTAAAAAAACAATCTCCTCGTATTAGAATATTTATCAGCACCTTTTAAAATGAAATTCACGAATACTTAGTCGCAGTATGACCGCAAAACAAACTGTGCATCACCTATGACCCTGAGGACAACGGGAGGTAAGTAAATTTGAGAATAACAGGAGGGTTAAACAAGCACCTTTCGATAACCACCGGACTTCAGTGTGCATCAGCAGGCAATTGAATTCTTCGTCATTTTGTTCGCACAACTGGCAGAATAATCTGTCATTTAAGAGAATGCTTCTGATTTTGTTTATTGCCGCAATGACGTATCCCAAAGAGCAATGCAAACGTTCAGTAAGGTGCTTTGCAACTAGATGTTGTCTGTGAATTGCGCAATACACCGCCAGTACATCCGGCACTGAGTCTTTCCTAGTAGGTTCCTACTCTCCTTCCCATCTTCCTACTTAGTTGAACGTTACATCAGTGCGGTGACTGATTTCCAGGCTACTCAGATAAAAACAACCAACAGGGTCGCATGGACCAACAACTGCTAAATTAATTAAATTCACATCCACAATTAATGCATAATCGCCAAACGGCGATCAGGAGCGCAGTCAAGCCACCACCGCAAATATAAATATGAGCGGAGAAGAAGAAGAAGACACATTTCACATTAAGCACAAAATAATTAATCAGTAGTCTTATATATTAATATAAACGCAAAACATAAAACATTGTGTTCAAGCGCCCCCCTCTAATGTGCTCCATTATTTTCCAGCGCCCCGGATACCTCGGAAGGCAATCGGACAGAATTTCTAGCTGCATTTCCGAAAGAAGAAGTGTCAACAAACGGTCAAAGAGAAATCAGAAAAAACCTCGGGGTCTATTGGAAGAAGGATGAGAACATTCTCACCTTCAAACCACCTCCAAACCTCAACACTCAGTCCCGCTCCACAATGAGGCAAATGTTGAGCCATGCGGCCCGAGTGTATGACCTATTGGGGGCACACAGCACCGTTTATTGGCCAGATGAAACTGTTGTTTCAGCGCTTGTGGATAATAGTACTGGGTTGGGATACACCATTACCACCAAAGATCGAAAGACAATGGCGTAGTTTGGCATCATGCCCGACTCAGCTGAACGGGTGAGGGAGTTTCAACCGTTTTTAGATCAAGATGGTTTGCTGAGGGTGGGCGCACGTCTGAGGCGATCCACTCTGCCTCCAGAGTCCAAACATCCAATCATCCTCCCACACAATCACCCGGTGACATAGCTGCTAATCAAGGACTACCACCTTAGGCAGATGCATGCTGGCGTCAGTCAGACTCTAGTAGCCATCAGAACAGGATTTTGGATCGTTAGAGACAGAAACGCGATCAAGAAGGTGATCCGTTCATGTCCGGTATGTCGCAGAGTCGATGCGCAACCCTATCGACTCAGAATGGGTGTCTTGCCGGCCGACCAAGTGACTGAAACACCACCATTCATCCATACCGGTGTGGACTTTGCAGGTCCACTGTTTATCCGCCCAGATGTACAGGGGCGCGATGCCCGAGCGAGCAAGGCCTATGTCTGAATATTTACATGCATGACGACCAGAGCGGTACATCTAGAGCTCTTGAGAGAGCAGACAACACACAGTTTCTTACAAGGTCTTCAGAGATTTATCTCCCGCAGAGGCCGACCCAGAGTGATACAATGTGATAACTTCCAGTCTTTCAAACTGGCAGATATATTAATCCTGTTCAGAGATTCTAACTGGGCGAAACTGCAGCGCAAGTTCAACGAGGAACGGATCCGGTGGAAATTCATCACACCCAGAGCCCCTTGGTGCGGTGGCTACTGGGAAAGACTCATCCGTTCTATCAAGAATGCGCTACGAAAGACAATTCGAGGAGCCCTCCTCAAATGTGACGAGCTTCACACCGTCTTGTGTGAAATCGAAACGCGCATCAATGATCGACCACTGGTGCTCATGGGTGATGACATCGGCGGTGAAGCAGCATAAACTCCGATTATTTCTTAATCAGCCGTGAGCTTTCACGACTACCGAGTGTGAGTACGGGAATCTACCGGCGTAATGACACCACAAGTGGAGTGAACAACTAGATAAGGAGATGGCGGTATCAGCAACGTCTGACTGCCGAGCTATGGAAAAGATAGAAGCAACAGTACGTCACCACCCTTACCACGCGTGGAAGATGGCGCAAAACTCAACAAGAGCCCAGAGTAGGTGACATTGTGGGTCTACTCCCCGAGTATGCTTCAAAGGCATGCCGCTCGACATTTGATTGGCCTTAAATTTCATTGGTTTTCATGCTGGCTATATTTCATTAGTTGCTGTTGCGATGAGTTTTATTCGTTGTCGCAAACCTAAATTTTTACTGGTTGTCCTTGTGATGCGTGCTATTTGTCAAATTTTGAATTCATTTTAATGGTCAGTTTTCTGATATTCAAAGCTTTACTATTTTATGATATTTATCTAGTAAAATTAATTACAATTAATTATTTAATGAGATTCAAAATGGTGAATCCACGTGATCTTTCTTACTAATAGCATCCATAACGTTTAAAGTCAATATATACTTTAATTTAAACGTATACTTAACTTCATCAAATTAAGAAACAAATGAATAGAAAGCAAACTTTTGAACATGGTATTTAAAATGCTCAATAGTATACACGCAATGAATCAAATCTGTTTTAATTAAAGTAAAGCGAATTTCTTAGATCTGATCAGCAGTGTAGACGACAGAAGTGGGGACTGTCGTGAACGTAGAGAACCTGAGTGTCATTAATAATACGGTAGTTACAGAAGTGACGTAATAGAGGACTTTGGCGTGGTTGCTTCCTGTGTAGTGTCGTGGCTTACCGTTGTTAGAAGTTTGCATTTAGTGTATTTTGCTTTCTTTAGTGCAATATTCATCGATTTCTTATCTGATTATCCCCAGCTCAGTGTTATTCCTTTGAGTAAACTGTTTCGACTCTCATTCGAGTTTCTGAAGAACAGTTATCGTCCTATAAGTCGGATTGTCTAATGTATTGGACACTCCTGGCCTTGCAATAACAATCCAGAAATACTGTCCACTAACATCAGAGACGAGTGACTTGCTGTGTCGATGACTTGAGTCATGAAATTTTTGATAATTTATTTTTAAAAGCGGCAGAGTTAGGGGTTGTCCTTCAGCCGCAAACTGTGATTTGTGATTTCGAAACTGCCCTTATCCCTGCGGTGCAGGCATCGTTCCCGGGTGTTCAAATACAAGGTTGCTATTTTCACTTCTGCCAAGCAGTTCTGCGGGAAGTGGCAGAGCTTGGATTGCGAACAAGGTACCTTCACGAAGGGGAAACAAAAAAGAAGATCAAAATGCTGATGGCAACAGCATTTTTGCCACTTCCTGAGGTACCTGCTGCCGTGGAGCTGCTTGGCAGAAATGTTACGGGTCTAATAGCAGCCTTGTTTGATTACTTCTGAAGAGAATTGATGACCCCAACAGGCTGCCGTTATGGAATGTATATAATGTACAGACACGAACAAATAATCACTTAGAAGGCTGGCACTTGAAAATGAACCGGCAAGCGGGGAAACATCACCTCAGCTTATATGAACTGCTCCAATTGCTGATTGATGAGCAAGGATCAACGGAAACGTTGATTCAGCAGGTGACGTCAGGACGCGTTACCGCCAATGATTTACGAATAAAGAACAATAAATATGAAGAGGTACAGCTACGCATAACAGCGTTGACTGCTGAATATGATGACGGAACGCCTAGCCTGAATACTATGGCGGAGCAGTTCTTAAAAGCTGTTGCGGATGATGTCCCTGAGCCGATTAACTTCTGAGTGCCACCTTCCCTGCACCTTTATTTTGTATTTTCTTATTCTTCGTAGTGTTTATTCTTGTTTGTATTATAGTATATCATATTGCAATGTCTTGTATTGTGTTGTATTATAATGTTGTATTGTATAGTCTTCTATATAGTTTTATAGTTTTTACCACTGAATAAATTTTTACCACTGAAAATTATAATTATCTAATTCACAACTTGGAAAGGAAACTTTTGAACAAGTTCTGTAAAATGCTGTATAGTACACAAGCAATAAACTGAGTTAGCATACCTTAAAGATAAGCAAATTTCTAAGGTGTGATCAGCATATACACAAAAATGTAATCGGAAGAAAATTTTAAGATTATAATTTAATTTAAGATTATAATTTTGAAATGATAGTCAACTTTTAATTTTACTTAATGCTACTACTAATATATGTGGAATAGAAAACGTTAAGCTTTGAATATCAGCAAACTGACCATTGAAGAGAAACCGAAATTCGACAAATAGAACGCACTACAAGTGAAGATCCAATCGTGATAAATTTCAACAGGCAACAAATTTATTTACAAACAGTGGGAGCAGATTTATATATCAGGAGGGAAATCTGTACTAGACCGTTGTTGGATGTTCTTTACTGTTCTTGCTGCTGTTGTTGGCTAGTGAAAAATAAAAATCACTATTTAACTTGTTTTTTGTATTGTTTTTTCTGAATTATTACTATCGCATTTGATATAACGCCACTTTGGTACAATAAAATATAGAATAATGATAAAAATTTTTTTCGTGAATGCTCATCATGAAAAAGTTTAAACTTCACCACAAATAATATATTTAAATAAACAGAATTTCAATGAATGACAAAACTTCAAACAAACGGAACGTCACCGACCCCGTCAGCGTGACCCCACCCGCGTCGATTGTGCCCAACGGTCGCGGACGGGGGAAGAACAATACCCGCGCACCGCTGCTTCTCGCAAGGTTTTCATCGATTTATCTCCTGCAGAGCTCGACCTCGAGTGATCCAATCGGACAACTTCGGTGCATCAAACTGGTAGACACCTTTATTCAGTGTTTATCAGAAATTCCAACTGCGATAGACTGACTGCATCGTAAGTTCAAGCAGGAACGAATCCGGTGGAAATTCATCACACAACGGGCTATATCAGTGGCTATGCAACAAGCAGATAGAAAAAATTTATTCACTGAATTACAAATATATATAAGAAAACGATCTTTTTGCAGATATCTTCAAACAATACTTTGTTACTGATGTGCCGTCCTTGAATCTGGAAAGCGGACTCTTCAAGATCGGCTTCTTTCATGACTTTCTGCAGATTTATTATGACAGTACACGTTACTGATTTTATGTGAAATACCGGCAGCCATGATGTAATTTCAGTGTCAACTAATTTTACTTCTGTTCCAGGAATTGTAGATTCGCTCTAACCATTATATCTGCAAAACGTCATCAGTAAATATTGTCAACTACACAAAATAGTTGTTAAATGTCAAGTAACATTTTCAACTAATGACCAACAATTATAATTGGTAAATGTCCCATTTTTAACAGTGAGAAATTAAAATCCTATTAACTTGTTACTTTTTGTAATTGCTTTTGCTAACACATTTCATATGACTTCATTGTTATAATCTGATAATAATTATTCTTGAAATGCTGATCACTAAAAAGCATGAACTTCAACACAAATAATATATTAAAAACAATTTCAATTATTGCGATTCAGTTCATTATAAGATCACAAATGTGCATATCACGTAAGGAAGATGATTATATGGTGGTTCTATTAATATAAAGTTCTATTAATATATAATATTAATGTATCACTGGTACGACATTGATACTAAAGTAACTATATATGTGCGGGCATAAATCTAATTTTCAGTAGCCCGCTTGACTCACCACACAGGCTTTTCCCCCAGATGAAATCACGGTATGACTTCAATGGTGCGTTCCAACGAAACGCGGCGACAGTTTAATGGATTCGTTGAGACGATGAATTTCCATCTCATGGGACGTGCCAAACCTAAGTTCACTGACAAATCACAGGTACCGGTAACATTGATGCGGAACTGTTTTGGGGCGTTCAGTTGAGGAATGTCCACTGTGCGTGGGGTCGCTTTCAGTAAGCACTATACGTACCACTATTCCCTTATTGGAATTGCTTTTCTTGGATGAAGAAGAGGCAGTACTGGCGCTTTTTTGGAAACCCTATTTCCATGAAGTCTGAGCATGCTCGTTTGCCAGCTATTGAAAATGGGAATGGCATTTCCGTACCTGCACGCTGAATTAACAAAGAAATAGCATATAACGGTTACTTGCTGCCATGAGGAGTTCGAACTCTGACGTCTAGCCTTAGTTGGCATGGAGTCGTGCTGGATCTGTCAGGTGATCGACTATTCAAGGACTGGAATCACTCTTCGAAATCTTCGATGCGTTCGTTGTTCCAGATTTCAAGTTCTGCTGGGCTCTGAACATCGCGCATCTAAACTGAACCACAGTTGTTACTGATAAGAGCTAGTAATTAGCATTTTCTCGATTTTTTGGCACTTCTTCAATGTTAGAAAACCTGTAGAATATTCAGAGGGAGACGCTTCAAGATGAGCTGATGGAAGAAAAGAGTGCTTCAGTTCAAAACTGTCCAGCAGTACCAGCTCAGTTATCGAAGTAGCTAGGAGAGTTTCGTATCTCCGTCAGCAACTGGAGCCATAAGCGACGATGAGTCAAAGCGCCTATCATCTGATTCACCATAGCGTTCGAGCAGGCGGCGCTTCAGCTGCAACACGTAGGGCCGTGTATTGCCTCGTGATGCGTCTCACCTCAAAAGCATGTTTTGCCGTGCAGTTTGATTTATCTCAAACTCTAAAGTGTTGTACATCACCGTGCGCAACTCACAATGCGCTCTCTGGGTGTCGGTGAGTTGTTTCAAATTCATCTAGTCTAAAACGTCAAAGGACAAGTTAACTGTGGCTCAGAACAGCGCATCAGCAACCGCGTTCTCTGCCTTCTTGATGTGACGAACGTCACTGGTAAAGGATGTAACATAATCCAACTGCCGCACCTCACGTGCGGTTGTTCCCAGCGCCCCGTTGCACTGCTTGCACCATCGGCTTGTGACCCGTCAGGATGGTGAAATGTCGTCCTTCAAGAAAATGTTGAAAGCGACGTATGACCAGACAGAGGGCCAGCAGCTCGCGTCTAAACGCACTGTACCTGGTTTCACGGTGTTTAAATCAGCTAGAGAAGAACGCCAAGGAAGACCACCGTCCATCTAGATATAATTGAAAACTGCATCGGCTGCGAAGTCAGAAACGTCGACTTCCAAGGACAACGCTTTATTGTCCAGTGCATGGCTCAACAGTGTAGCGTTCACTATTGCCTGCTTTGACACTTCGAACGCTTTGACAGCGTTCTTTGGCAGTCCAAGACTTTTTTTCTTTCCTCAGGCAGATATCAATCTTTACAACGTTACCAGCAACGTAGCAGCTCACAGAGGAATACATATGAAACGTCAACAAAACGTTTCATAAGTGAGGATCTTTTGAAATTCATGAATGGTTGACAGTTGTCAGATCTAATTTATAGCAGCAATTTCTTGTAGATGCTTTTGTCATGATAACTTAATCCAACGCTGTCGAGTATTCCCATATCGATAGGGGTTCCTAATTAAACCAAACAGGGAGGGTAGCAAATCCAGCTCTGGGAGCGAAGCAGAATCAGCAAGAGTTAGTTGCTCTTTTCTATGATAGTCTGCAAAGCAGACCGTGTTCTGTGTGTCAAGAGCACTGCAACGCATTTGCCAAATCGCTGTCTACACTCAGCCTCACTGCAATGTAGAAAATCAGAATAAAGTTCATAAAAGTGGCCTTCATATACATACCGCTCGTCGATAGGAAACGTCAGCCAAACAACAAACTCATGGGCTGCACAACGCAGCCAAACGCAGACAACGCCCTGTGCGCAACGTCACCAAACTGAAAAACCTGGGTTACCTTGGTAATACCTCACAGCAATGTAGAAAATAACCGAAACTTTATGAAACTTGCGTTCATTACAAACTGTTCGTCGATAGAAAACGTCAAAAAAACAACACACAAAAGATCGACTTCGACTACAGCGGCCACACAACGCAGCCATCGCCCAGTGCGCAACGTCACCAAACTGAAAACTGACATATTATCAAGCTGCTTTTATATCACGCTCGCCGATTGTTTCCCTGCCTGCATGAATGAAAAATGCATAAATTGCCGTATTTGACATATGCGGCATTCGATCAATCCCACATCAGGAAAACAATGAGAATTAGAAAAGTGATTTTTACTATTCCCAGTATGCTGATAAAAACACCAAACAAACAACTAATGAAATGGAAAACAACGCAATGATTATAATGGCAGCGAACAACAGCTTTTGTGAATTCAGTTGTTCTACTTTAAACAATACAGGATGTTACAATGTGAAGCGTTCAGAACGTCTTGCAACTTCATCACTGGCTTGTGGGCCACCTTTTAAAAAAAATTAGCCACACGACTGCGCCAGTAATCAAAGTGAAATTTGTAGTCGTCGATAGGGATATGGACGCCCACTTTTGCGTCACCATTGACGCACATCAAGAGGGATGTGCCTCCGCGTACAACCATGTCACATGATGGTCATTCATCATCGTCCACAGCGGAAAGAATACGCCACTGTTACCATCGAGCATCCGTATAGAATTTGTGCGGTGCTATTTTGACCAACATGCATTCCCATTGTTTCCGTATAAGGTTTAGTTGCCAGTAATCAAAGTGAGAGTTGCAATCGGTGACAAAGATGTGGACGGTGACTTTTACTTCCCCGTCGACGGACATCAGGAGGAAGGAGCCTGCGCGTACAACCATGTCACATGATGGTCATTCATCATCGCCCACAGCGTTAAGAATTCGCCACTGTTACCATCGAGCATCCGTATAGAATTTGTGCGGTGCTATTTTGACCAACATGCATTCCCATTGTTACCGTATAACCATATACAATCAGTATGTAAGGCAAGATAACTCTTTTCAGAATTTCAGTGACTTCTTGCCAGCGAGGTATCTGAGTTCAGCAAAGGAAAGTGCTTACATACCAATTCATTCAAGTCGTTCAAGATTCACACATTGGCTCTACTACCAGCATTTCGACGACCAGAAGCTGTAATCTTCAGCTTTTTCAATCCATGCAGAGTTGTACATTGAGCAGTTACATTAATCAATAAATTTTCTGTCTTCTTTGGCATACTAAAAGGTCGCCTTCCGTAAACGGCTGAATCTTCTTGAAGAAAAGTCCATAAAATTTTCATTGGAAAACATCTTCCTCAACATTCCTAATTGAACCTTACAGGGGTAGAAGCAAAGCCAGTTCTGGGAACGAATCAGAATCAGCAAGTATAAGTTGTTCTTTTCCATGATATTCTGCAGAGCAGACCGGGTTCAGTGTATCAAAAACAGTGCACTACATTTTGACCAACCGCCGTTACCTTGGTAATACCTCACAGCAATGTAGAAAATAACCGAAACTTTATGAAACTTGCGCTCATTACAAACTGATCGTCGATAGAAAACGTCAAAAAAACAACACACGAAAGATCGACTTCGACTACAGCGGCTACACAACGCAGCCATCACCCTGTGCGCAACGTCACCAAACTGGAAACTGACATATTTTCAAGCTGCTTTTATATCACGCTCGCCAATTTTTTGCCTGCCTTGTGATAAATTTTAACGCTTGGAGAGAACAAAATCAAAGTTCAGGGCCGATTTTTCAGGAAACGTTTTCTTCGTTCAGGACTAAGTTTCGCAAACAATAACGCTATCAACAGAGGAAAGCACACACGCACACAATACAGAGCTGTCTGATGACACACGCACACCAACACTTCCTCCTACGGTAGATGGCCGACACTCAAGTTCTAGCACTCCGGTGACGTCGCCATGGCGCCATCTTGTGTCATCCCAAAACGGCCCATCATAACACACTCCCCCCTGATATCCTAATTACAACACAGACGCGCAGTAGGCCTGCGAATTCTCGTCGAGCGCCTGGGTCCGACAGGGGCGTGCTCTGGTGCTGGTCCCGCAAACTGATCCGCATCCTCGGCGTCTCGCGGGCGAATGTTGATGATCATCTCTTTTTCTTCGTCGGCGGTCTGCTCAGAGAAGTCGCTTGCTGCGCTCACGGACGGCGTTCTGTGCCGAAGGTATCTGACGTTTCGCGGTATCCCGTCGACCTCCACTGCCTGGTCAGAAACAACGCCAGTCACGATGCCTTTCTGGCGTCGGATGTCACATCTGGCTACGGGCGGCCTCACCCATACCGAGTCGCCGACAGCGAACCGTCCGTTCTTTTCTTCAGGTTCTTCTGTTGCTCAGTCCACATCCCGCACCCTAACGGCGTATGCGTGCACGACGTTAGCCGGGGCTGTCCACGGGTGGCGGCCGTCTCGCGGCGTAACGTTGTATAAGTACACCGCCTCTTCCATCGTGAAATTTATTCTCGCAGCGATGACCTTCACGCTTCGATGGCATCTCTCCGCTATGCCATTGCCGGACGGAGCGTAGGCACATCGGTACCGCACTCGGACTCCCCACCGGGCGATGAACTCCGTAAAGGTCCTTCCTCGGAAAACGGTGTCGTTGTCCGTTAGCAGCTCTTCCGGGGGCCCCGTTCGTAGAACACCGCCTCTAGCTGCTCAGTGACGTTCGCACTGCAATGAACTCTCAGGCGTCGCCAGACAGCAAACCGCGACGGTCCGCAGTCGATGAGGGTCAGGTACGGTCGGCCTCTGACATGGGTGATGTCCATTCCAACCCTCTGCCATACCTCCTCAACCTCGAGATTTCCTCGTTTCCACTTTCCAGGCGCCGGATCCAGCGACCTGCATGGCTCACAGCCGCTGATCACCTGTCGCACCTGGCGCTTGGATACCGTCGGATCCGTCCGCCTTGCGAAGTACAACGTTCGTCTTATTCCCGGGTGGCCCATGGCATGATGGACATCTGCGATCATTCGCTCCACGCCCAGATCCGCAGTCGCCGTACAGACGAGCGCCGGTCCGGCCGCGGGTTGATTCGTCTGCCTTGTTGCACGCGGACTTCACAAGGTCGACTTCCAGCTCTAATCCAAACTCCTCCACCAGCGATAGTATCATGCCCACCCTTCTTCGGATCAGCATTTCACCTGACGCTTTCGTCTTCAGCCTGGCTTTTCCGGAGAGGCCGTCCGACACCCATCGATGCACTGTCGCAGAGTCTGTCATCAATCGAATTCTCCTCATCTGTCAGCTGAGCGCCCACATTGAGAACCATACGGCGGACGCGGATGTGTGCAGCCAAAAGCTGCGCAAGTGGCGCAGACAGGGCGTCAATGTGGCCCTGATCGACCTGAAAAAGGCCTACCTGCAGATCCGCATCGACAAATCCTTGTGGCCATACCAGACGGTGGTCTTCAATGGCAAGCGTTACTGCCTGACCCGTCTGGGATTCGGCCTGAATGTTGCGCCGTTGGTGATGAAAGCCGTGCTGAACTGCGCATCTCTATAATCTTTGCTTCGCAACGATTCGCGTGATCTCTTTTCGCTCACGCACAACGTGTTAAAATTTCGCAACTTACGCAGCTTTTTCAATGCGGCTCAGGCACGACATGATTGGTGGATACGTTCTGCTCGCTATGTGTCGAGCGACTGTACTGCCATCTGCCGCCGTTAATCTGACGTAACTTCTGCCGTAATATAAAAATTACCAGCTAAATGTTTAATAGTACATTTCAACGCCGGTGGAGTAAAGTATTTTTGTTCAGTATTATGCACTGTGTAGTGTAATGCATTCAATTTATGTTGTTACTTTATTAAATCTCTATTATTAAAGTGAAATGTTACAATATAATGAATACAGTACAAAGAAACAGTAGGCTTTTGAAAGAAACAATTTTGGACTTTGTTTATTTTATTAAATTCTGATGCGCGTTGCTAAATATCAATGGTTGTCCATTCGTTGCGAATCTGTATGTTTTATTAGCTGTCGCTCTGATGAGTTCTATTTGTTGATTATTTTTTTCATATCAATGGTCATTTTTTGAATCAATTTTATGCTCTTTTAATTTTAGTCCATGTTTATATAATTTATATAGAAGCATATAATATTTATAACTTCAATCTATAGTTTCGAAACTAAACAGATTTGAAGTGTATTTATTTGACGAACTTTAATTTTAATCAATCATTTCAATGATATCTGGGAGAAATGGCGTTTTTTATAATATATTAATGAGAAATTCACCAAATAGACCTGATTATCTGTTTCTGTATTTCATTGTATTTTACAATTTGCAATTTGGTAGTAATCTGTACAAAGTCAAGTGTAAAAGCTGAACATGTCTATGAGTTGCCTTCAATTACGAGTTCCCTATAACAGCCAAACAAAAAACACAGTAACTCAATTACAATCTCTAATAGATAAACAGTGAATTTAACTTTTAATTCTAGAATAATTTCCAGATTAATGCAATTGAATTGTGAATAAAAAGATGGGATGATGATCATACATTTTATAATATTATTTGTCCTTTGACGAACTCTAAGTTTATTCTCATAGTCGAAGTTTTTCACTTAATAGATTAAGTTAAATAAATAAATAAATAAAGAGTTAAATAAAAAAAAGTTAATAGAAGTTCACTAATAAGCATTTAGTTATTTCCTTTAAGACAATTGTTTTGGACATCTCAATGATGACGTAAAATTCTTGCTGGTAATCATGAACAAAGAACATGGCGCAGTGAACTCTAGTTATGCACAACTTTGTAATGGTCAGACAGCTAGTACTGATAATGAAAATTCTCCGGAAATTATGCACCAATGGAAGTTGTTGATCAGAGGAAAAAACGTTTGGGTACTTTCAATTGATGCAGCAATTCTTTGTTTTGTTAAAAAATGAAGGCATTATATTTTACTAATCATGCCGTTTATTCTTCAATTGTTTGAATATTATTTTTTTCTGAATACTAATTTAATGTAATCACATTTAATGCTAATTTAATGCTAACAGAGTGGTGGACAGACATCACACGCTACAGTATCACTGTCTGTTATAATTTTTTCTTGTTAAAAGCTTGTCATTACATACCACTAAATATTTGAAAAAATTACAGTTCATTTTTATGACTTAATTTGCATTTAAATTTAAAAAATACTTTGAATGTGTTATCACTAAAGATTATTACAGTTGATCTTTCAGTTCCATTTTCAAGAAACAGCTTTACTGAATGTTGAAAGTCAGAGGTTTATTCATTTTTAATTCATGACTGCTTCTTCGTAAATGAACCCCGTAAATGTCAAAAAAACACAAAATGAGTGCTGATTGGCATTTTGTAATTTTAAGATTAAGGACAAAATTTTATTCTCATTATATATCATAAATATAATGAATAACATTGTTGTATCATCTGCTGGTAACTTCTGAGAAATCGTTTTACTTTAAACTAACTTTTTAATGAATCTTTAAGCAAACCTTGTTCAACATTTGAAGAACTTTTTCAAAAGTGGACTTTTTATCACTTTATTTGTTTTGCACCACTAAATTTTGCATCTTTGAGAAAACCACCTATTCTTTAATATAAATCAGAAACCTTAATTTTCTGCATCAAAACGAGATACATCAAATTACAATGTACCCTACGGCTCTAAACAGCGACGAATCAAAGTAGTTCAGTCAGCGTTGTTTGCTCAGTCGTCTGGGTTAAGCTTGTGTAAAATTTTGCTGTGGGCTAAATCATTGCTTCACAACATAAAAAGCGTTTCTTTGCATTTGTTCAGTCTTAGTGATTTCTTGTTACTTGCTGTGTGATTTTCCCTTTACTGTTTATTCCTTATTTTTCTTCTTGTGTTTCACTGCATGCTGTAATAATAAAATGCTCTTCGAAAACAATCTTACTTGCTGCTGATCCATCTCAGAAATAACAACATGATGTTAAAGAAAAATTAATTATCAAGCATGCTGACCCAGAATTGATTTTAAAATTTTAAAAGTTTAAAATCAATCTCAGCTCAATACTGTACAATCTCCAGTTCTGAAATTTTGAAACACTTGAGAAACATAAAATAATGATAAGAAAAAAACTGAATTTTTGTAAACAAAAATCTATATATATATATATATATATATATATATTCTCCCGATTCCCAGCTCTGATGCAAGCCAGCATTTCGCAAAGAGAGCCGCAGAAGAGGAAAGTGCTCTATGTGCTCCTGAAAATCAGCAGTCATATTATAACCTGTATCATCAGTTCGTGTGTTACTATCACTCTTCTGTTTATTCAAGATCCATCTGTGGCAGCTGCCATGAAACTGAGAAATGAGCAACCATCTTTACTGACTGTCGATGCCAAATGCAACTTTGTTTTTCTGTCCATGATATTCACTTGCATAAAGTGGCACAAATTTTTTGCAGTATGCAGTAATCAGCTAAATTATTCGAAGTTTTAAAAACGTATGTGTATAACAGTCTCAATGGTTATTCTTGTTATTTTTTATTTAGCATCCTGATAAACATAATAAGGAACATATGGATATTGAGGATTATTCACGGCGCATGCTGCTGTCTCAAAAGTGCACAGAAATTGTTCCAGCAATTCGACTCATCAATCGATTACAATTTCCTGGACTGGTCACCGCTTGTTGCAGCTGTTGCAGACGTCACTGGCTACAGCTGCCTAAAAAATGTTCTGCGCTTACCGCGACTATTGACATCAACCACCCATATTGATCAATCCACCAAAAAAAGATGAAAATATATAAACGCAAACACACTGTATTCACAATGATTCACAAATCACTAAGGACAAAAAATCGAAATAAAACACATTTCTCATCACATCTAAACTCTGCGAATTTTTTTGTCGAACAATCCTCAAGAAGAAGTTCAGCCATAAAACTCTTGGGTTTCCATAAACCTCATTTTCCAAATTTGGTGCAAAAATGTCTCAGTAATTCAACGGTTAATGCCATATTTGCACCAATTTCTACACTAAAAAAATTACCATACTTAAACTTCGAGGAGTTGCCAGCTTAGACATCAAAATTCAAATTCACTGTTTTTTGCTTCAGCTAAGGACCTTTTCCGAAAATCCCCTCACACAACAAATAAATCGACTGCTAAAAATAATTAACGCAAGTTTCAAGAACATATGAACAGTTGCATAGTTAAATAGTTTGCAGGCAATACATATGCAGTCGTAAAACATTATGTATCCAAACTGATACACTCGGTCTAAAAAGGTTAAAAACAAAATTTCTCTTTCTGAAAAACTATTTCATATGATCAAACAATTATGCGTTTGATAATTCCAAACGCAACTTACGGAATTATATCACCTTTTTTCTGAACAGCATCGGCAATTTCATTCAGTCACTTTTATATATGCACATTTGTTGCACATATATCATTGGAAACAGCTTAAGACATAATAAATTGCTTTCAAAAGAATGCCCTTACGCAGTTTTATTTATGAAATAAAAATGCAAGTGCACCAGTTAAGCATCAAATTGAGAACTACCGTGCGGGTACATTTGCCTCCCTAACAAAGAATAATGATAATAATAATAATTTTAAGCAACTGATTATTCATAAAACAGTAAGAGTGGATGTATCACATAAAAATTCCTTTTCACATGTTCATTTTTATCTTTTCCTTATTCTCGTTCATCTTCAAACTCGCCATTCTATAAAACCACAGACTGTTAAGAAAGCGACATCACCAATCATAAAACATGCTTACATCTTCCGCGCCCACAGCTGATCGTGGTGTCGATGCACTTTCCGAATAGCCTCCGCCTCGTTCAGCAGAACCAGAGCGCACAGAGCTGTTATCTCCGTTTCCGTTTCTTTCACGTTCCGGAGATTTGCAATTACTATCTTCTCCTGGACTTTCGGATTTACGACGTGGCGGAGCTGAACGCGATCGACTTCGACTTCGAGATCTACTCAACGACACGCTCTCGCGACGATGTCGACGACGGTCACGACTAAATGCCAAATGTTTACTCTGACAACGTATAACAAATATATAATTAATTCGACTCACCTTCGTGATCGACTGCGTCTACGAGAACGAGATCGAGAACGACTCCTAGACCGTCTGTAAAAGTTCATATTATTATTCGCTTGTTAAATTAAATTATAATTTTCACATAAATTTTCATTTAAAAAGGTGAGCTTCAACTGCGGTTTCGTGAAATCACTATCCCCTCTTTTCTTCTGTTTAATATTGACTTAATAATGCACTTAAATAATAGTAATAAATAAGATTATCCATACAAACTGGACTCGATTTTCAACGGCAATCACGTACTGATGATGGAGCTAATTCAAAGTAAATAAACTACGTTCAATCACTTTTCTGTATACATTAAGAACCAAACCAATTAATTTACAGAAAAGCAATTATCATTTTGCCATCTAATGCGCCCTAAATAAAAGTTGCAAGATGCACCTAAAATAGAAGACCTATTCTGTTAAACTTCGTACACAAATCACATAAAGCATTCTGTCTAGTAGAAAACTTTCCCTTCCTAAAATTAACGAAACCGCAAACTGTAATTTAAAGAGACCGCATACACGAGACGTGCACAAATAAATTTTTAAGCACCATAAATTATCTGGTACTGAATAAAAGATTGTGGTTGGTTCATCAACTGCAGTTGGTGAATTCGCAACGACGTCTGCTCTATACACGGAACCATATTTGAAAGATGATATGATTTGGGTCGAATATCACTGAAAACAAGGAAATGTGTGAGCCGATAAGATTGGTGTCCGCACTTGATAAGTTTGCATCAAACGAAGTTTTGACACATTGAAAATGGGCAATGAATGGATCGCAGGTGAGTGCTAACAACCATTGTGTCCACTTAAAAATAGTAAATTAGATGTAAAATTATTCGAAATTTAAAAATTAATGCTAAATAAAATTACAAAAAAAATTAAATCTCCCATCTTAAAAAGTTCACAAAATTTTTAAATGGATAAAACGACAACAGGAAAGCAGCTTCTCGCACAGCAAATTTCAAAAATCAAATTCGACAGATAACCCCCCCCCCATTTCCAAATTTCAGATGAACAATACAAAACTTTCAATGTTCAAATTCACATTTAACAACAAGCAACAAGCTTTGCGCAACTGACAAACCTCCGATCATATCTATCACTTCGAACTCTATACGACTGACGCCAACCATAGCGGTCTCGACCGTGTGGAGTTCCGCGGGCAATCTCAACTATCAATCTAAAATTCACAAAAATTTAATTTAGAAAAGAAAGAACCAACAAAAAAAACAATTTTTACCGTTCACCAAACATTTCCCGGCCGTTCAATTCATAACAAGCGTCATCTGCATCTTCGGTGTGTTCAAATTCAACAAAACCATAACCATTCTTCAGAAATATTTCTCTTATTCGACCAAAACCACGAAAAAATTTTTCTATATCCCTTTCAGTTGCTCTGTAAGGAATACGACCAACATAAACACGAGTACCCATCTCGCACAAAACAAGCGTCACACAAAGCCACCGTTGCCAAAATGAAGTACACAAATTTACTGTTGATTGACAACACGTTAATACAGTAAACCTACCTGAAAATCTAATTCTACATAAAGAACCGTTGACACTAAAAAGATTATAGAATTTTGTTAAAAATTATTTCATTACATTACGATAATTTGAAATAAATTATAAAGTCTTATAAATAATTATCTGCTTTTGCAAACGTTCTATATTTTGGACTACAGTATGATATCTGAACTGTGTTCAAGAAATTTCTATTTTGATGCTCAGGTAAATACGCAAATCTTTAATATTTGGCGGGAAGTTGACTGATCTTTATCGATTTGCTCTCGATTGATCGAGAATAGAAATCCCTTTTTAGTCAAATGATCAGCTACTATAGAGCAATTTTTTTACTATACGACATTTGACATCGATATGGCTATTTTATTAACAAATATTAATATACGAATAAGTAACAGTGTACAACAAAGAGTTACAGTGAACTTCATACGTTCACGTTACTTTTTTTTAACAAGAACACATTATCAACTACTTTTTACTGTATTTACTGACAAGTAAGTTCTATTCTAAAACAAGTCGCTACAGTAATTAACAGTACGTTTTCATAATTTGTTTTAATTTTAAATTAATTTTTGCAATACTAGAATCTGTTTTATGCGTTTTTTAATTCTGAGCTTAAAAAGTGGTCATTACATAGTACAGTACATATACATATACGGGAAACAAAAAATTTTCAGAACATACTTGTTTCTCTTTACGTTATTTGAATGTATTTTAGTATTTAGTGTATTTCAATATATTTATCTCATAAAACTATTAATAAATTGTTTATGGTGAAATCGTAAATAATTTTTCTCAAAAGTTGTGGAAGATTATTATTATTATTAATTTGTTTTATGTATGCATTTTAGTATATGCAAAGTGAAGTTAAATGAAATTTTTTCATTTGCTTTATAATGGCAACAGCATCAAAATGCACCAAAGGCGAAAAGGAAGAAGATTATGGTCTTCATGTATGGCCTTGTGCAGAAGTGCTTTCTAGTTATATCATTTCAAACATCGAAGCTTTTCGTGGGAAAACCATCCTAGAGGTTATTATCAGTAATTTTTTTTGTAAAATAGATTCCATTTCAATGTTATCTTTAGTTAGGTGCTGGAACCGGTTTAGTATCTATTGTGGCTGCTAAATGTGATGCTAAATTTGTTATATTAACAGATCACTCTAAAAATGATACAGTTAAAAACTTAGCTCTTCAAAACTGCATGATCAATGGTGTCTCCGAGCATACACAGTACAGAACTCTGATTTGGGGTGTTGCTGATGATAATCTTTTTAGTTTGCCTTCATTTGACATTTTACTATTATCAGACTGCTTTTACGATCCAAATGGTAAGTAAATAGCTATACAATTCAACAAAATCTTAATGATTCATTTTTAGTATTTGAAGACGTTGCATTCACTATATCTGTTCTGTTAGAACGAAATCCTGATGCCTGTGCTTACTTTTCTTACCAAAATCGAAAGAAAGTCATTTATATACTTTGTATTGTTCGAATTTAAATTATGCTTGAAATATAATTTCAATAATACATTATGTAATGCGTTCCAACTTGTACAATTAATTTATAATGAATTACACTAATATTTGACATAAAAGCCGTATTTAGGAAATTTAATATTGCATTATAATTTTAAAGTTTAATAACAAACAGCGATAGATTTATGAATTGCTCTTGAATTGAGTGCAGTTTGACAATATAAAATGAGTATTGTTTGTTTGTTTGAATTTTACTCAACTGGTAATTGATAAAGAACCAGAGCATTATGAACGCTGTTAAAATTACAATATTTTTAAATAATTGTTTGTGTTTTAAATTATTTTTAGCTCAAACTGGACGATCGAACCTCTATTAAGGCAATATAATTTAAAATGCGAACTGCTGATGTCGTTAGAAGAGAAAACTTTTTTCATTGGCAGAATTTTTCTTTCGACGACGCCGATTTAACAAGCTGCTAAACTGGGTTATTTAACTCTTTTTGAAAGTACATTTAAATTAAATATTGATGTTGATATTTATATATGCATATGGCATCAGGTTAGCGCTATATGGCAATAGATTTTGTAATCTTTTATAAATTTTTTTTCTCAGTTGTAGCAGAATTACGTTATAAAATATAATTTATATTTGAATAGTTTGCTTGATTTAAATGCTTGTAGAGCAAGCAAGTTGAATGATGAATGCATTCGTTATTTATTTCTCTGGTCAGTAGTGTTGCAGGGCAATAATATAATTGAACGAAAAAGAATGAAATTAAATTGAAATAAATGATCAATTCTTAAAAAGCTCGAATAAATGAAATGTGCTATTACTTGCCAGACCAGCCGCCGTACAAGTAAATTTTTAATAAAGTTAATGTTTATCATGTAATGTTCACAGCATGCATGAAAGGATCGCTTTTTTTCTGTTTAATTTTTTAGTTTAATTTGACAAGTTACAAAAGAATAGTAATGAAAAGTGATGATGAGTGATGAAATGAACGGTATTATTAATACAAAAAATAAATATAGAGAAAAAACATGTAAAAATAAATAGTTTGGAAGATTGGTTCTCTTTTCTGGAATAATCAATTTAGTAGCAATTTTGCAAGAAAACAATCGATGAACATGTCAAAGAAAAAAAAAGCGTTGTGGTGTTTGCACTGTACAGTATGAATGAAGTAAGCAAATGACGATAAACAAAAAATTTCTTGACAAATTACATAATTGATTTGTGCAAATGAATGAAAAAGCAAAAATGTAAAAAATTGACGGCAGTTGTATCAGACATGTTGGACATATTCTGGATTTATATAGGAGAAGCCTTCAAATTCACTTTGATCCATGTTCATTATAAATAATTTATCTGTGGGCGTCAATGTAGGTGGTTCAGAAGTGAAATCACGATCAAAATTGGTCGCTACTCGCATGTTTTTCTGAAATAAATGAGAAAATTTTACTGATAAATTGTAAAAATGGATGAAAATAATTTTTACAATAATTGGTTTCATTGGTGGTTGAACAGCTCGATCTGCCAACTTGATCCAATCAATTCGGCGAAAAAACGGATGCTCCTGAATATCCTGCTGTCCAGAGGGTCCACTTCCGAGACGTTTGTCAGGATTTTTATTTAACAACTGCATTGTAGAAGTTTCAATAAAAGAATAGGAAAAAAAGCAATAGCACTGTTTGTTTACCGCTTTGCATAAGTGTACAGCTTCTTTGCTCATTGATTTCGGATAAGGAACACTGTGTTCTGTTATTGCCGTGAACAGTTCGTCTTCGTCTTCACCGTCAAAAGGTGGCAAACCGGCAAGCATCTCATAAACAAGAACGCCAAATGCCCACCAATCAACTGCTTTTCCATAAGGTTGATATAGGATAATCTAAAAATTACATATTATTTTAATGAAACAAATAAAAAACATCACGAAACTTACTTCGGGAGCAATGTAGTCTGGTGTTCCGCAAAAAGTTTTCGTTGTTACACCGTCAAGCATGTTATCTTTGCACATTCCAAAATCTGCAAATAAATATATTTATTAGTTTGTTTAAAATCCAACAACCTGATGTACGTTGTAAATTATGATAATTAGTGTGCATACCGGTAATTTTCACATGACCATCAATGTCGAGCATAATGTTGTCTAATTTCAGATCACGATAAACAATCCCTTTTGAATGCAAGTAAAAAATGCCTATGCATATTTCTGCTGCATAAAAACTGAAAAAACATAAAAGCGAATGTAATAAATATGTTAAATAAATAAATTTTGACATGTCTTACACAGCAACTGGTTCTTTAAATTTTCCGACCTTCTGAATCTGGAACATCAGATCACCTCCACAGACAAATTCCATTACAAAAAATAGTCGATCCTTTAATCGAATGGATATTGCAAATAAATAAATAATTTTCGTGTATTTTATACCATTGTTTGAAAGCAGGAGTGAAGTTGTACTAAGAAAGGTGGTTTTTCAGCTAATGCTAAGACCCGCTTTTCAATCATGGCACACTCCACGTCATCATCCTGGACAATTACATCTTTTTTTAATATTTTCACCGCGTACAGTTCGTTTGTTGGTTTGTGTTCGGCTAACATGACCTGAATTTTGTATCATCGCTTAGAACAGTGCTCAATTTATATTAAATACATAAAGACATACATACCTTTCCAAAACTTCCTTTTCCAAGAACGGAAATCATTTCAAAATCACTAAGTCGAATGACATCCGTATGATGAATTTTATTTTGCGTTGATGCTGATCTCCTTCGATTTTCATTGCTAATTTTATTATTTTCCTGAAATTTGAAAAAAAAACAACATAATATAAATATCTTCGGCAAAAAATTACCAAATTTTGCAAAAAAAAATTAGAATACTTGATATTTTAATCGTAATGCTTCAACTTCACTTTCTCGAAGAACTGGTATATTATAAAATTCACCTTCTTCTTGGTTAAGAAGTTTAAACCAGCTATCGACAGGTTCCTTTATAGTAAAGTAAATAATATGTATAGATATATGCATGGTTGTTTCGTCTGATTCAAAAATAATTACTTGCATAATTTCTGATATTCCAAATGAAAGCGATCCGATGAAATCATTTCGAGATGTTCTATCCCAATCCCATACTTCAATTGAAAGTCTTCTGTCTTTATCAGATGGTTCAAGGGTACTAAATTAAATTAAATTAGCAAGAAATAATTTTCGCTATTCCCTGTAATAAATATGCAAGCCCTACTAAGTAAGCTGCTCATTCCACGTAGGATTCAATGTAGCACGGATTACTTTAGTTTTCTGTTTGGTAAGTCTTCCATCAGGTTCAGGAATAAGTTTCACCTTGACATACGGATCTGACAAACCGTTCGGATCCATGGGTACTAAATTTTTCGCCTCTCGGACTGAAAATCAATGCATGCTTCGTTTTAGATCATGAAGCAAATTTGTGAAACGTTACTCAGAACGGTCAATGTTTTGTCTTCACAAGTAACTTTAACATTAATTCGACCACGTCTTTCCGTATGATCTGCGCCACAGATTTTCGGGACATTTTCCATACATCGTCGATGTACACTCAAATCACATACTAAAATAAATTTATTATTTTTTGCAGTTTGCAAAAAAAATTTTGAAAAATCCAAGTAAGATGAATAATTTATTTTCATATTTTATTAATAAAAAGATTAAATTCATACGTTGACATTTCATTCCTTGTCGAATTATTCCATACAAAAGTGATCCACAGTGGTCGCAAAATGTCGGTGAGCTGAATGTATGCACTTTCCATTTGTGCTTTGCTCTTGGATCCTAAATGTAAAAAAAATTAGATAACAACTGAACGATTTGTAATTTTGTAAATTTTTCAACATTTTAAATTCCAAATATATAGTGTATGAAATTTAATCACTTTATTAGGTAACTCAAAGCTTTTTTGTTTACCATTAATAATAATAATAAGTAATGTTTATTCTTATGGTGATGAAATCATAAAATTAAGACACAAAAACTTACATCGGAATCGACACCTTTATCAACTCCTGGGCAGTTGAAGCTTACGAATTCATGACAGCGCTTGTGTACAACAAGCGTACATACTATAAAGCAATTAAATATTTAAATATTATCGATATGATAATATTTTCTTTTACCTTTGCATTGGAATCCTTGTTTCGTCAAACCCCTAAACAAAAATCAAATAAAACACATCAAATGTATACGTAAAGTTAGATTTAATTTTCATTTGATCACACTTAAAATATATTTCTGTTATTAAAGTGTATAAATAAACAAATAAATAATAAACAATTTGTTTTACAATAAGTTGTTAATCATATTTAAACTATTCAACTTTGCATTTATGTTTGCACAGATTACTTTTGAATAATGAATTTAATTATGCAGTGCTTTAGTATTTTAAGACATAACAACAACTCATGTCATTTAATATTTGCATTTTATTTTTATTCAAGCAATCTGTGCTTCAACTTCTCTTTCAATTAGCACTAACATGGATAATAAGCATGTCAGTTGATAGAAAGAAAAAAAAAGAAAAAAAATAATTCATTTCATTCATTTACATTCGTTAAATCCCAGTATAACTTAAGTTGATATTAGTTGATCATTTAGTAACTTGGAAATTGTTCATCATTGGTACTGCATTTTTATATCAAAGAAAACGCTATAGCCAAATTAAAATAAGCAAAAAAAATACAATTATAAAAAGCAATTTATTTATTTTACATTTTATTGAATGAATATGAATTATTAAAAGAAAATAAATGCAGTATGCTAAAATAATTGCTATTATTCGGTTTGCTATAAAAAGCAGTAGATACATTAAGTTGGGTTGCAGAGAGAAAATTAAAAACTTTCCATATATAACATCAAATAGTAATTGCATTTCAACTTTACCAAATTAAAATCTATTACAAAATTTCATTTTAAAGCATGCACAATAACAAGCGTTTAAAAATAAATATTGAAATTCTTAAATGAATTTTTGAAATTTACAAATAGAAATTGCTGAAATAAATCATTTTTCATCTGTGTTTGCGTAAAGACAAACTGCCTATTTTTTTTCAAAATGACCAAATTTATCGACAAATAAAAATGCAGTTTCAAAAAAATTGCAAATTTGGAAGCATACAAATTATTCATGCATTTATAACAAAAGAAATCGAGCTTTCTGACGCTTTGGAAAAATGTGTTAAGTATTAAATAACTGGAAAAATCAAATATTCGAATAATTTGAATGTTCTCACACACACACACACACACACACAATCCAGTTGGAAGAAGCTTTTATTTGATAGAAATTCTCTAAAAGACATTGAAATTAGATCTGCTATTTGCTTTCAAGATTCAATTTCCGTTGCACGCTTTGTTAAAGCTTATCATTCCTATGTGTCAACAATTATTAAAGCCTTATTCATCCATACAAATTGCTTTTGTATGGAAAAATTCGTGTTGCAAAATTACGACTTTTCACAAAGCAGATAAAGCATTAGATCAATGTCGGTTCCGAAAATTCAATTTCGGCAGAATTCAAATTTTTATATTCATAAAAATTGATAAAAGCTACTAAGCACACAACGAAGAGAAAGTACTACCAGTTTATGTCTGACTTTCACATTTCACATCTGACTTCATGAACATTTGGCAAGAAAAAAAAACAACAAACATTTATTTAAATTCAACAATAATTCAAAAATGAAGTTTATTCGAAAATAAATGGAAACTCATTTTATATTAGCATGAAACAGTCAATCAAACAGCAGTAAAATCAGAGTAATGGAACAAAGAAAATTTTTTAATGATTCCAATTCAGTCATTAATCATTACATATGGTGAATAGCATTATTTCGATATACTGAGTTTCACTTGTTAATTAAAATAACATTTTTATACAGTAAAATTTGAAAAAATCCTTCTAGTTTCAGTACAGTATATTGTATTGTAAAAGAAAAATTGCCAACTAGTTATCAATACGTTGTAAATTTCAAAAGTGAATAAAATTTTAATAAGCAACAAAACTTTCTGTACAAATAAAAATGAACAATGAAGATTTATTTCAAATTTAAATTTTAAATGCAATTTGCCAGAACTCATTTTTGTAAAGCATCCATGAAAATATCTGGCCTTTTTGATTGTTTTTGGATTATGGATTTAAAAAAATCTGAGCCAAGCGAAGGAAACAGAAAAATATTGGATTATATTATTTTTAGAAAGACGTTGCATAGAATGTCAACTGTTGTTAGGTGGAAATTGGATTGAAAAGCAAGTGACGAACGAAAAATATTTCAACTATTTTCAGAGAGTAAAAATACACTAGTCGTCGAGCAGATCAAGAGAAAAAGTGAGTAAGTTGAAGGTGAAGTTTTGCTTGAAAAGGACGACATGAAAAGTGAAAGAAAACTACATTCTCATTAATTATTATTGAAACTGGCGTTGATCAGAAATTTACTGAATGAAATCAATAAACTTTTCACGATATTCCAAACTAATAAATCAATCAAAATAATACTGATGATAATGATAATAAATGAGCTGAATGCTTGTTATAAAAAGAAACAACAGAGGAACACTTTTTTTCGGTGAATAATTTTTGTTTATTCAAAATATGTTCATTTGAAAAATTTGAATGTGACAAATATTATGCTACAAATGATCCATGATGAGTCATGTTTTCCCGTTGAAAAATGACGACAACTTTTTTGAAGCACGTGAATTTGAATTGCAATTCCAGAGTGAAAAAAAGAGAAATGGAAAAAAAATTTCAACGATCAAATCGAAAAAGATTATAATAAAAATGATATTATTGCACAACGATTGGACCGTAGACAGTCATCATCGACTGTAAGAAAACAAATAACTTAAGACTTGAGCTAATTGGAAAGCTGAACCAATGAAGAAATCTCAACTGAGCCGACTTAATTGCACTACGTCAGTCCCGTTGGTAATAATTAAATTTGATGGATGAATCAGCACGCAATTTGAACATTTGAAAATTTTCAAGAAGATGAGGAAGTGAACATTTATTAAAAATCATCATCATCATCATTAAAATTATTAAGAAATAAGTATTTTAAAACAATAACAGACTTGATTTGAAATTAGAAATTACACCTCCAACATATAAACTGAATATGCGACCAAATGCTAATCGACATTTCCACAGTTATTTTATATTTGACAAATTATAGAAAACTATTATTTCAAATTACATCATGTTATTGTTAGCCAATTGAGAAATGTAAGAAAAATATTTTAAACATAACTTTAAATATAATTCCATTTCCAATTACAATCAAACAAACCTCTGCAAATGTAATATATTCAACGGTTTGTTGTATTTAATTTTCAAAAATTCAGTTTTTATTTACGCTACAAAGATTTTTAATAAAACTTTTGAAACATCAAACTCCAAAGCAAGCATTTATGCAAGCAATTGAAGCATCAAAACAAAAATTGTACAGAATTCAGTACTTAGATCAACATATTTCATTTCACACTGATAAGAAAAATCAAAAAACAATCTTACAATACCCTTGATCCAATAAATGAATCGTTACTAGATATGCATTTGCATTTCAAATTTCATATGCTAATATTTAAACAAGATGGAAATTATCAAGTAGAGAAATATCATTTTTTAAAGAAAAAAAAACAACAAATTTCCTAATAATATTAAGAATTTACCACTAAATGTGAAATTTTGATGAATCGCGTTTGGGTTTGAAAAGTGAAAAAAAAGTCAAAATATATTATATTATTTTAACATTACACAATTTTTCTTTTATTTTATTTAAAAAATGTTTTTTTTTCTTTGAAATCATTTATCACTCTTCCAGTGGATGAGAGAAAAATCATTTTGAATAAAAATAAAATTCCGTCAGCAAAAGAAAATTGAACGTCACAAATTTTTAGCACTAATCACTGCAGGCAAATGAAACGTTTGCGTGAGCGCTGGTTAATAATGGTTAGCAATTGCTTGGACAAATTCTGCGGTTACACACCTCTGATGCTGCCAATCATTTGTGCAACCAAAGTTCATGGATAAAATGCAAAGTTAAAATGAAAATAACTTTCACTTTTTCAACAACACAAAACTAATTGATTAATTATTATTATTAATATTTGAAGAAAATAATAATAATAATAATATAATTTAATATTAAACGCATTTATGCATATTTCCCCCCCCCCTTTTCACATTATGTGTTGGTGGTGAAAATTTGAATAAAATCACAAGTAATAAAATGGAAATAATTACCATAAGAAATCTTTACAATGACTGCAAAAAGTCGGCTGCTTGAAGAAACGGGCAATGAATTGATGTCCACGAACTTCGTGGACGTTCTTCTGCCTGAGAGCGCCGCGTCTTACAAAGCCGCGAACCATACCTTGGCTCGCATCGCCTTCTGTGTCCGCCGAGGTGGCGGTGGCGCTTACGGCGTTAGCATCTTCTTGCTGCCGCAAGCTGGTCGCTTCTTCTTGATCATTATTCATTTTTCTAGCAATCAGCCAGTTATATTAGCTTTGTTTCTAATGACGTTTTCTTCCGGCGTTGTAATCACTTCTTCTTCTTCTTCTTCTTCTTCTTCTTCTATTGCTATATTACTTAATGGTAAAGTTGCTGAAAGCACAAGTTCAACATTATAAGTTATTTCATCAAAATCAAATTAAATAAATTATAATTAACATTCTAAATATTGCAAAAAGCAATTGTTTTTTCTTTTAAATTCAATTACTCTTAATATAATTTAATTTGCTCGTGATATTTGTTGGTATTAGTTAAATATAAATAACTTTATTAAATTAAAGAGAAATTAAGTTTTGCCACGCATTTTTAAATTAATACAATTTGTCTAACTAATTTCATCAATTATTAAGTTGTAACTAATAAAATTTTCAACCAAACAAATGTTAAATATCACATTTTGAACGATATGTATCAGATATTAACCAATTTACATTCACATTATATTAAGCCAAACGAAAAAGAATAAATTTCAACAAACCAAACTTGCAAATACAGAACAATGGAGATGAGATTATGTTCAATTGAGAAGGTGCTTATCAAAAAATAACTGAAATATTGAATTCATTCAAAATAATATAAACTTTATAAACTTCGCTCAAAGCTTTATTGGAATCAGGTTAATCGAGTGAGATAATACTGATTAGAACAGCTCTCAGCATATTAGCCTACTTTTAATATTGGTTGGTGTCAAGTTAGCCGAAATTGAAATTGAATAAAAACAACAATAGCATGAAATATTCAAATTGTAAACAGTAAGCATATAGATTGGTAATCAGTGATTGATTAAATCACGGATAGTAACTGAAAATTAAAGCCTACAAGCAAGTTTTAAGTTGAAAATTTTTTTATTTTTATGAATAAAAACAAAAATACGTCATCATTATACGAAGTGTCAAAATTATCATCAGTGCTTTTTCTGGGAAATATTATAACTTGGTTCAAGAAAGAAGCACCACTTATATTTGACAGCATCATTTTGAATTGAATTTGAACACTGGAAAACGTCAAGATATTTTTAAAATTATACCACGTTGATGTTCATTTTTAATAACTATTATAAAATAATTAATAATTATCAGCGTGAGTAATAATAACGTATTTTTCAAAAATAAAAAATTGATTATTCAATTCAGTTTCCTATACTTTTCACCTACGTAAGCTAAATTTTTAAAATGAAAAAAACAGCATCATTTAAAATTAAAAAATATTTGAATTTTAGAAAAAGAAAATAAGCAGATCATTGATTAAATTGTGATGTAATAAATTTATAGCAATATATTTTAGTAATCAAGTCAATTAAAATTCAAAATATAGATATTACTTACTACTGTATTATTTTATTGGGTAAAGATGTTTAAATAGCTGTGTCAAATACTTTTAAAATAAAATTAAATATGCTTTAAAATAGATTTAAACAGTTAATTTTTCCATCAGAATCTTTTCCCATTTTACTGTAATTAGAAAAAATGGAATATTTGTCAAAAAAGAGCGTTGCAATGTGCCATTTGATCCGGATCTCTATGTAAAAATGACAAATTATTCTAAACAGTTGAAATGCAAATTTATTTGTAAAACGGAGTCAGCTTTCTCATAAAAGCTGCTTGTTCCTCAGCTAGACTTTTGTTTCTGTGTACTTTGACATGCGATCCATTAGATGTGCATAATTTTGGCATGCAACCTTTCCCTCGCAAGCAAAATCCATCGATTCAACGCAATATCATTTGAAAAGTGCTGTTATACTAACTGTATCACTTTGAAAATTATTGAAAATTAATTTTTGCAAAAAAATGTACGTATCAAATCTAAAGAATAATGTCCAACTTTTTGACTTTTTAAAATATACATGTATCCTATCATATATATTTTAATGTCTATGAATTTATGATTATATATTTATTTAATAAGTAAAAAAAATGCTTAGACGCACTTCAAAAAAGCAAGTGCTAACAAAATAAAATGTGAAAAATCAGTGTTAATACAGCATGATAGATAACATTGAGCAACATTTTAAAAAGTTTCATGAAATTTTCTCCAATTTATAAATTTTAATAAATTGACATGCAAATGCATTGAATTAAAAACAAAGAGCAACAAGCAGTGATATATACATAATAGATTCAGAATTGATGCTGATCTGCAAAATTATAAACTCACATGAAAATAAACATGATCAGTAAGTAAAACAATCAAATTTTCTCAGATATATTGCATTTTTCAATATCAAATGTTCCATGCCATTAATCTGTTACGTTAATGAACTAATTTATTAAAGATATTAAAAATGTGACTGCTGTTTTCATAAAATTTACAATTAATGCTAATATTGTTAACAGAGCAATTGAAAAGAAAGAAAAATCAACAAAACAACTTATGCTAATTCATCATTTCAATGAAATTAAACATTTCAATTAAAAAGCTGCTTGTACAGTTCAACTTTATAGCATTGGTTATTTAAAATACAATCTGAGGAACGTTAAAAATATTAAATCAGCTTTCAGAATGTCAGTAACTTTTAAATAAGTTATATTTATTTGATTTTTTGAAACATAAATCATAAATCAGTGAATTTCAAATATAATTTATTATTTTAAACACATGTAATGAATAAAATTAGTAAATTAAAAAACAGAAATATGTATTTTATCATGAAAACAAGATATCTAGAAAAATAACTGAAAAAATTAGTTCATAAATTTGAATACTTTATCATGATATAGAGAATGATATAATTAGTATTATTTTTGAATATGAATCGACAATTTGGTTAATGAAAAACAACAACAAAAAGATTTCAAATTTATCGAAGGAAAAAATGTATAAATTCATTATTATTTCTCATTATAGTAATCATGACCAAGAAACTATTAAAAATAACAATGTGTTTTTTGAAAATTGTTGCTATAATTTTTTTTCAGATTTGCAATATCCAATTGTTTTCGAGGTTATGAAAATTTTAAAGTTGAATTATGTTATTGGTAATTTACAAAAATTTCACTTCTATCCAAATGCTTTGACTTAAGATGTGTGTCAAATCAGAAATTCAACTTGTAAAACTTATATTAGGAAGCGAGTGAATTGAAAAATAATTATTTTCATTAAATTAACCTTACCTTCACAGATGAGAATGAGAGAGTAGAAATTTGCACAAAATTATTCGCATTATTTGTTCTCATGTATGCTATTTTCAATGACAAGTGTTCACTTTTGATTAATACAAAAACTGAACATTTCTAGTTCAAAGAAATTGTATTAAATTTATTTTGTAGAGCAAAATAGACAAATAAGTTCTGAATAATGCACGAATTAAAAGATCGCTTTTGCAAAATGCCGAAAATTGACAACCACAGTCATCAACTGGTGCATATATATTATTATAAAAAACATATATTACTCAATTTGATTAAACCAAAGTTGAAATGTCAATTTCATTACAGTATGGAATTGTTATTATTTATTTTGTATAGATTTGCATAAAAATGTGAAAAGTGATATTAATTACCAATCACGGATGCGTGATTGGTCATTTATTCTGAATATGCATAACTGAATGAACAAATTATGATGATTGCACGATAAATTGGACAAATGCAATCGTGACATTGAATCGAGTTGTATACAATTGTTTCACAAAATGATAATAATTTTTAAAATGCTAATAAATAAATAATTTATTTGTTTAATTATTGATATTTATTTTTATTTGATTGAGCATGTTCAATGAAAATGTTTCACTTTGTTCGAAATTTGAACAAGAAAGAAACTGAAATTCTGCAATGAATACTTTTTTGAAGAGTTTAATTGAAAAAATTTTTTTGATAAAAATTAAGAGCAAGTTAAAAGTTGTTGATGCTATCATGTTGATGTGATTGATTAAAAATGACAAAATTAATTTCAACCTTATTAATTATAAAAAAAACAAGTATTTGCAAAACACGTTTAGGAAATATTTTTATGATAAAAAATTAAAAGTGGAAATAGTTTTTTTTTCAACTGAGTGTAGGGGTGAAACTTTTTTTTCGAATTACAGTATATTAAATTGAAAAATACAGTCTTACTGTTGGAACGTACTTTTTTGATGACGTGGCGTTTGTTTTGGAAAAGTGGAAAATGCAGTTGTTTTTGTCTGTACAATGTGGAAGTGGAAAAATCCAACTTTGTCGGGTAAGAGAATTGTGAGCGCGTTTGCAGTTCGGATTGCATTGGATGTTCAATTGACCACCATTTCAACCCTCAGATTCTGCTTCTTTACTATTTAATTTGTCCAATTTTCCGGTCAGCCGGAAAGTGTCTCTCTCAGCTTCAGCTTGAGCTGCCATTTTAATAAGAGGAACATGCAGCAGGCTGGTTGAAATCAATTAAGCTGCTCTCGATCGAACTGCCCAAATAAATAATAATCGATCATCAAGCGTAACGAAGCTTTTTAAAACTGATCGCGGTGATCAAGTTATCTTGAAGCTCAGACGATCGACCAGCCCATAAGTGGGCGGTCCTGTGAATCCGCTCAGTTCATATAGGCGCTTGTTAAGCGTTAATCTATTTAAATCAACTGCTGTTCGTCAATTAGAGGTCTCGGCTTAATCAAGAGGTTCCAATGAACAGATCAACCGCCAAATATGGCTTCCCAAATAGATGGATAGCGGAAAATTTTTAAAATAAATAAAATCAACAACCACAACAACAACAACAACATGTTTGTTTTATAACTTTTTGAAACAACAATATTTTTCTACTTTATTCAAATTTCTGCTGTAAATTATTTGGTCAATATTAAAGTTGTTGAAAATTTAATAATTTCTCATTTTATCATTATTACATTTTAAATATAAACGTGAAATTGAATTAATAAAAACTATCTTCTGCATGACAAAAACGAAACATTCATTACAAAATTGTTTTGTTTTTCATTTCATCATTCTGTTTCGAATAATTTCCTTTCATTTTATATAATTCAATTATTATTATTATTATTATCCATAAATTTTTCTTTTTTGTTCGGAAAAAGAGAAATATTATTAAAATAAATATATAACAAATAAACATTGTTGAAGGAGAGAAAAAAATCAAACTCAACAATTGAGAAAAGTCAAAAGATCAAAGTTGCATTTCTATTAGGCTGTGCCTATTGATTTAAAAGGTCATAAATCTGTAATGGAAATTCATTTATTTTTTTTGTCCATGAACTCATATTAATAACAATAATAATACTACAGCAATAAAATTCAATTCTTAATCAATCAATAGCAATTTATTTATACTTTTAATAATCGTTCAATGAACAATAATATAATTTGTAATTGTTTACAGCAATTAATGCGACAAAAATAATTTAACATCAGTCAAGTTGTAAAACAAAAAAAACTTCACTCGAAGAACAATACTGTTGGAAAATATTCAAACACATAAAATTATTAATTATGTTTTTTGACGAATAACTTTAAACAGTAGATTGTAAAAATAAAATTGATAAAAAAAATTAATTGTTTGCATATTCATCCTGAGCATCAGATGTGTGGAATTTTGCCGGCTTGTGAAAATATTTTAATCTGAGCTGGAAATGATGTTTTCTGTTAATATAAACACACACACAAACACCACACCGAGGAGATGCATATGCAAATATATTTATATATCTATACACATTGAAATGACAAGTGAAAACAATTGACATGCAAGCTGATAAATATTATCACAGGCCAGTGTGAAGCAATCGATGGCTGATTTCAAAACATTTTAAATAGTTTCGCTTTGAAATTGCATTCAGTGTGCAACAAGTTGAATAACAACAACAACAATAATAATAATAATCATAATAATATAGTCATATCGCAGGCTTTTCAAAATATCACAAGTTTACTACATAAATAAATGTTTAGCCCCAAAATGCTAATGCTTTTATTATTGTGAAATTTTTGCACAAATGCACGCGAAAATATTTGTTTAAAAAAAACTATGAATTATTATTATTATTAGAGCAAATATATATGTTTATTTAATGTCGAGTTATTATTTCCGCATTTAAATTATCAGAGCAGCGGATTGATTGACAAAACACCCGCAGCGTGTGTTCATTTTTGAAGCTTTTTTAAAATTATTCATTCAAATGAGAAATTGATAAATATTTTCAATGATTAAAATAATAGTACTTATAATAATAATAATAATAACAGCTACATATTATACATATTTTTTCTATGAAATGAAAATCAATCTTTTTATTCATTATTGCAAAAAATGTTTTTTTAATTTATTTTGGTTTTGCCAGTAGTCAATAACAGAAATAAATTTTCTAAAAGGAGACGATGCATTACTTAAATTTACAAGTGTGCATTTTTTTTATTCAATAAATTGCAACAAACACTGGATCAAATGCATCGATACAACCGATCGACGGTAGTTGATGAAAATTTTCTCATTTAAAATTTCCTTTTTATTAATTTTTTTTTGAAAATAATTCTCTTTTCAATCAAATTCAAATCAAAAAAAATATTAAATTGAAAATAAATCAAATGCAGAGAATTTGCATGAAAATTTGTTTGAATTTCCAATATTAATATTTTCTCTGGAAAATGAAATTCATAATTTAAACATTCCATTATTATAATTATCATATTGATAAGATTGTCAAAGATAAATAGCAAGATGCTTTCGATGAACAAACATTATTCACGTTACACATTCTATTTGCAATCAACTGGTTGTTTGTGCAGTGCAGAAGACGTTGTAAACGTGCAGCTAGAATTTTGAAAATCACCAAAAGTTTTATTTGAAAAATTTATAAAAATATGCTTATTTTTGAATTTCAACAGAAATTTATTATTAAAATAAAAATAACTGATAAAATATTAAAATTATTTTTTTTAATTCTTTAAAACGGTTTGTTGATTACGTCGTTGTTTAAAATTCTTTCCGCCTACGCGTCCTAATTTATCAATTAGAATTGAACTGAGGAAAAAGAAATTATGTCCTTTTTTTTAAATTTCGTGGATTACTGTAAAAGATTAACAATCTTTTAAAACTATTATTGATAATTGAAATAATGTTTTATTTAAATTAAAATTAAAAAAAATCACGTAAGCAGCATTTGTTTATCAATTAAGCTTCGCAGCGATGATTGAAAATTGCACATTTGAAACAAAAAGAAAATAGCACACCAAAGCTTGAATTGTGATATTTTGTTTAAAACGTTGAATGTGACGTGAAACTTGCCCACGCTTTTTAGCTAATTCAACTCAGCTTAGCCTAGCCTAGTCATCAAGCGAGCGTCAGAAATTTTCCAAATGTTCAAACAGTTCTAATAAATGCATTTATTATTTAAATATGAATAATTTTTTAAAATAATAATATCTTCACTTGCAGATATTGTAAATTGTAAAACTTGTAAACAATTTTTTCCAGTTGTTTTATAATTGTTACCAACAAATATGGAAATTGATTTTTGTCAATTGCTCGAGCGGGAATAATTAAACTTCAAGATATGATCAAATGAAAATGAAATAGAAAAATTATTATATTTTTTAATAAAACGTTTCTTTATTATTATTATTATTATTGATGAAATTAAAATTACTGGTTTACTTTATCAAAAAATTTGTTTGCTTACTGTACAATAGACCGACAATTGAATAGAATAAAAAAATGGCAAACATTAATAAACAACTGCGTTAAAATTATTCCAATTGCAAATCAGTGCTAATAAATAATAAGTGAATGAAAAATTTTTCTGTCGATTAGGGTGGGGGAGGAAGGGAAAACAATCTCAACAATTCATTTCAAACTGATCGTGAAAGTATACACAAATTTGCTTTGTTTTATCGCTTGTTTTAGCATGCTAATACGCAGCAATGTAAATTACAATATTGTATAGTAAAAAAATAAATATTTGTTTCATCAAATTATCCAATAAATTAATACTACTGTTTTTTTTTCAATTTTATACCTTTTATTTTCATATTCCATCTCGAAATATGAAAAAGATGCAAATGTTGTGAAAAATGCCCTACCCAAGTTGAGCATGCAATAATAACTGAAAATGAAATTCCTTTTTTTTAAATATTTCACATCAAGATTGTTAAATATTTTTCGTTTTCATAAATATCACGTTTAATATTTTAATAATTATCATCAAATAAATCAAAAGAAAAACAAAAGAATTACTATGCTTTGTGATTTAACTTCCTTTTTGTTGTTTATTGAACAAATGCACTTTCTGACAATTTAAAAATAAAATAAATGAATTTCGTATTGACAAAAGGAAATTTCATTTCAAAAACTCATTTATTAGATCGCTTTTTATTGCTGTTTGATTGTTTTAAGTGATCGAAAAAAGTGTTCAAAATCTCAATGGCTTTATTTACATTTTTATTTAAATTAAAATAGTTTTTATTGATAAATTCTGGTAGAAATTTCATTTTTATTAGAACACAGAATAAATATTTGGTGAAATTAATTTAAAAAAAAGGAGAAAGCATAATAAATAATGAACTGTATAGTAATTGTTTTATTAATAAATTCAACTTTACCTGAACAAATACAACTGTTGAATCAAATATACCTTCAAAGTGAAGCAGCTAATGTTCAACGTGAGTATTGTCGCAGATGAAGCTGAGATCCGTGATGATGATGATGATGGATTAATGAGAGAAAAGGAAAAGCATATGTAGAGTATAATTTTGAAAAATGAAAGCCGCTTATGCGGATGAAGAATAGTAATGATAATAATGGATCAGTTTGCATTTTAAAGTTTAAGCGGAATTTTAAATAAAATATTCAGTTGATTGGAACGTTTCGACGAATCGACCAATTCTTGAACTGGTGAAAGTAACATTACAATTGTGAACAAAGTTCATTTTTCGCTCAAACAAACGCACACGGTCAAAACTGCTGCGTCGTTTGTTTAATAATGCAAATGCTGTCCCACGTCTTTCATTTAATTGCTACTTGTTGGCACAACAAGCTACCGATGACGTCATCGGCTTCTTGTTGCTTTACTCCACTATTCCCATTCTGTTTTTATTGTATCCTTTTATTTTGTTTTATTATTCTTATTATCATAATAATTTTTTTTGAAATATTATCATATTTTTGATGAATTTCAGTCAGTAATAAAATTGTCTTTTTTGAATTTGAACATAGAATTTTCAAATTTCATTTAATAAATCCAATTATCATCACTTTACTATGACATATGCTATTTTTAATGTACAAAAATTCTCATCTATAATACTTTTGCTGACAACAATTTTTCATTATCAGCTCATCATCATCACCTCTGAATTTGGTCGATGGTCGATGAAATACTTTCTCGATTTACCCCCATTTAGACAATGAAATGCCCGTTACGCAAATATAGCATTCAATCTTAATATAAAATCCATCAAATACTACATATTCATAAATGTAAATTTTCATTATGCAAACGAACAATAGAATAGCTTATTGAAAAATTATCAACAAATTTGATGTAACAATCGGTTGTGCAAGTTCATTTTGCCATTCCTATGTCACAATCATATGATTCATAATGATTTATTATTATTAATAATCATAAAGCATTTGTAAATTTGCGAAACAACAAATAAATGATGAAATAAAATTGATAAACCGAAACTTTTAGGAACGTTTGGAGGCGGTATAGAACTTAATAAAAAGATTAAATTTTCCAAAATGTCCAACATGCACAAACTGGTAAAAAATTGAAAAAACAAGACATTTTTAAACCATATTTTTCTTTTTTATATTTACGCACTTCATAATTTTCACATCAGAATAACGTTGTCACAAAAAATTCAAAAATTTCCATATTTTTTAACTGAAAAAAAGGTCAATTATTCAATCTTTTGAAGTTTCATTACAAGAGTAAATGACAAATAAAAATGCATTTAATTTGAACCGATTAAATAAATCTTTTAATGGGTAATTTTTTGTAAAAAATAATCTTCTAAAAATGTGATAAAATTATTCTCATTCATAATTTTTTTAAATAACTAAAACAATTTTTTAGAAAATCAAAAAATTTATTTACTTTTATCGTAATTTTATCAATAGATAAGATAAAAAAAGAAATTAATCTAAAAATTAATTAATTAAACTTTTAGAACAGTTGAATATTGAAATGTACTGTAAGCATTGTAATTCACGTAGGACACTTTGGTTGATTGATTAAAAAGCTGGAAATGGCAATTTTAAAGTTTACAATACAGTATAATTTAAATCTTAAATTATAGTTTGAAATAACAGATGACTTGTTGTAATTCCAATTTATGAAAATTTTTTACCCAAAGTACATTCACATATCGAAAATAATTGCTAAAATTATCTATCATCAGGTAATCTATAAAATTCATGCATCGTAAGTGAATGCCTGTTTTGAGTACATGAAATTAATTTTGCATAATTTGTAAATGAATGCAAAATATATCCATACGTAGAAAGTGGATAGCCGTACTATCTATATGTTTATTGATTCGCATTAATTCAAGCAAGCAATAAAGTTGTAACAATAATGAATATCGTCGAATAATTATTAATGCTAATTGCGAGGAAACAATTCCATTGATGGAAGAAAATTATTGAAAATTCAGTTTCATCTCTGCAAAAATACCATCTTGAAGTTGAACTGAACAACAAAGAAGCCTACTTTTATGAATAATGCAAATGAGTAAATCGAATGCTAAATGCATAACTTTTGTTCTAATTTAATGTAAATAGTTCTCGTCTTTGTCTTAAGCGTCCATGAATGCATCCCATTTTGCATGCATCTTTCGATCTTTGTAATTATTCAATTCTATCTACATGATGCCAATGTCCGTGGTGAATATTTAGCTGTTGAAAATAAGTTTCCATGAAAGAATAAAAGAACAAAAGCATTTTGCAAATGTCTTTCTTCACTTCAATTTATCTTGCAACTGCGCATACAAAAATATAACATAAACGTTACTTTCAATAGCATTTACTTTTATATTCATTTCATTTTATGAATTATTAAATTACAAATTTCATATATAATGTTAAAATTGTGCTGCTCGGAATGAAAAAAAATCATACTATTAAAAATTAATTAAGGCTTAAAATTTTCCGCTTTTACTGCTCAAAGTAAATTCAATACGTATCTTTTAATCAACTATTATTATTATTATTATTACAAAAAAGCAATATAAATTTTAGTGTCAAAATAAGTTTATCACAATGCTTTGCAAAACACACAGCTTCAATTAAATTTAAATATTGCTTTGTAAAATAAGCAAATAATAGCAGTACGTAATTTAATTAATTTCTGTGCCCAAAAATGCAAAACAAATTTGTTTATTTTATTTTGAAAGGCGCAACTCATATAGCTGTTATAGCAATAGCTGCTCGATCGTTAATGTAATTGGCGTTTATGTTTGGGGGCATCCGGGTCCATAATGCTGAATGCAGGATATCTTCTGTTGACAAAATGTCACAGGAAGGACTGTTGAATCGACAAACAGTTTTCAAATCATTGATCAACGAATCCATGGTTCCAACAGCTGAAAAAACAAGTGAACACAAGAAAAAACATTGAATTAAAACTAATTGCACCAAATTTATTCACCATACTGTATGCCTGATGGTCATAAATATCGAAGCCACCAAGAGAACTATAGACATCGTAAGCGTTTGGAATGAAATATTGACGTTTTGCTCGAATTTGAATTTTGGAGTTATTACTTCGCTTCCATTTTTTGATTATCCGTTTATTATTATACTCTAAAAATATTCAGTTATAGAATGCTTTATAACTGAGTTAAATTCAAATTGTATTTACAATATTATTTTTAATGACTTCACTTTTTATATCTAGGAACATATTTTTGTTATATTTGAACTTGAATGCACTTTCAAAGTCAGTATTGGGAACAAAATTATGAATACATATTAATCATCAAAGTCAATAAAATAATCATTGAAAAATAATATGGTATAAAAATTACAGATAACTCACCACTGCGCAAGCAATATTCGAATGTCCACATGTTCTTTCTAAAGTTGAAATTGAACATGAATAATTTTAATTTGAAAGTGACTGATCGATGACTAAAAATTTAAATTTATCCAAATTTGATTATTCTTACAATGATAATTTTTTCAATTTAATCTACATCTAATAATAAATAATTTTTTAAAGTTGAATAATTTTTCAGTTGCAATAAAGTGACTTAACTAAATTCGATCTGAGAAGCCAAGATGGGAATTTTATAAAATTTCTGAATATTGTCATTTTTGCATACAGCAGTATACTTTTCATCAATGATACAGCATTTCAAGAAATTTCTAAATAAAAAAATATAATAACAGGTGTCAAATAAATTGAGAAGAATACTTGTAGAAGTCAATTTTCAATGCAGAAACAAATTTTTCTTCAAAACAGAACAAAAGATTATCAGAATCAATTTGAAGATTTTGCATTTTCATCCAATGACACTTCTTCAACTAAAATTCATATATATATATTTCCACCTTTTTACTGCATGCATGATTTTTTTTTATATTTACAACTTAAAAGTTTTTCATTTCTAATAATTAAATTGCAATAATTTGTATAAAATTTTAGGGAATAAACGAATGCAGAGGACTACAAAAACAGAAATGGTGGAAAATTTACATAAAAAGAGATCAATTACCTGAAAATCTTTTTTAACAAATTCATCAAGAACAGAATTCATAGTACAAGAAATAGCAGCCCTGAGGTTGTTTTTCTGATTTAAAGATCCCACGCTAGAAACGTTTTGAATAAATTTTACAATTTTTTCAGCCTTGCTGCAACTGGCAGATTGAAGTTGTTGTGAATTATAGTCCCAAAACAGAGCGCCACAATGCAAATGAGTATAATAAATTAGTGTAATTTCAAGCAGAAGACAAAAACGGATCATCTTTTTAAAAATTTAATTCTTTTGGAAGTCTTCAAAATTATCTGCACAGCTGTATAAAACTGTAAATTTATATAATCTGAATTAACCGCTTTTTCTGACAGAATTATGTTTGCAACAACTAGTTTTTGTTAATTTTTCTAAACAATATCAAATTTATCGGTTATATTCATCACACATATGCTCATTTTAACAATTATCAAGTTTCCATTCAAGTTTTAAAATATAAATAAAAATATAAAAAACAACAATAAGAAAATTTTCTAAATTTAATTATTGTCCTTTTTATTTATTAAGATATGCTCAAAGCTGTGCATGAAAACCGCCGTGGTCAATTTTTTCACAATTCACAATCATTTTTAACGTTAATGAGATGCAAATTAATCTTGAATCTCAATGTCAGTCTTTAATTATATTTCAAAACTTCATTGGAAACTTGAAAATTATTAAAATGAGCATATGTGCGATGAATGTAACCGAGAAATTTGATATTATAATAGTTGCACAACCTACATTAACATTAAATTTGAATTGTTCACAAATAATAAACAATCACCAAAAATAACTATGCATATGTGCAACAATTGTCCATTGATTCAAATATTATTGGTGCGTCATTTTACATTACAAAGATTAGCTGTACATATTTACGTTAATTTTTAGGTTCATTTACAACAAAGAAAATTTATAAATTTTTGAAATTAAAAAATTGTATGTATTACGTACGGAAAATTTATTTTCATATACTGAACAAAACACTCACCGTTTACTTGGATATATGAATGTCCTTTTGATAAATGCTAATAGAATTTGTTCTATGCTTAAGGTTCTATTAAATTAATGTAAATTAACAAAATTGCGCGCAATAGCATTTTTTATATTATATTTTCTAGTAAAATTATAAAATATTTGCTGTATAAAAATTTGAACATATTGGAATTCTTGAAAAGTGAAAATACAATTGCAAAAAAGTATTAGATTTTATTTCCGTTCGTCTTCAAAACAGCAGTTTTCAATTTTACACCAAAATAGCGGCAAACGATTTCATCATTATAGTTTATGCTCCATAATATGTGCATTCCATCTGGCCAGTTTTAGAATGGTCAAGCTTCAAATGGCATTGTATTTCGTCGTATTCCACTTTCGTGATGGGGCATTCATCAGAATACACCTGTTCTACACTAATCTGAAATATAACAACGCGTTAGAGGTTTTACATTAAAATAAAATTTTGCATACTTCTGATGACACTACACATGTAGTTGAAAGAGCATCTATTGTTAAGGATAATCCTTCACTTCTGTCGACTTCGCTTACGTCCAGAACTCTGCGGAAATAACCTTTACCGCTTTGCAAATCAGATTGGTAAATGTAATCTATGGCTTCATCCAATGCACTCTAAACAACTAATCATTATAAAGAATAAGCTAATTTAACGATGCATAATACTTAGCAATGATTACCACATTTATCATTCCATTATTATTATCAAGGTTGTAATAAATAATGCTCCATTTTATCAGTGCTCTTACGTGAAAGCAATTCAATATAGAAATGCATTTTGAATAAAATTTTGAAAAATTTTATGCAAGTTATAATTATGAATTTTCTGATATACCTTATTTGGTGAACTTTACATGTTTTTATTCAACATTGATTTGAATGAGAGAGAAATAATCGAATATAATTTAAACTCTGTATAACTTTACAAACATACCGATTCTGCATTGATTTCAGGCATGACAGCCATGAAAAGGAAGATAAAAGCTGCTAAAGCTGACATTGTATTAATTGTGATTTCGTGAAGAGAATGATTTTTATTTTGTAAAACAGTGCTTTTATAGTATAATAGAGTCAAGCGTTCTTTATTCAGATTTTTAATTAAATAATTGCTGTATGTGTTTAATTATCTGAATTTATAAAAAAAATACCGTAAAATGTTTATTTTTAAAGTAAAAAGCAAAATATACAAAATATTGTTCTGTAGAATTTACACATGAAAAATATTAAGTTTATACATCTCATTTATGAAATACGCAATGCAAATAAACATAAAACAGAAAATTTTCAATATATTATTTGTAAAGACTAAAGAAACGATTTACAATGTCGATTTTTATTTTATTATTTAGACTCTCCAAATTAAAATTTTTTTGCCACCAACATAATGCAAATAAATTGCAATTCAATGTTTATTTAACATCACCGAATAGTTGAAACAAATTTAACGTAATTTCAGTACAAATAATGATTGAATATTTATAAAATTGGTGAAAAAATAAAGAGAAATGGAATATATAAGGGTGAAAAAGATCTGTAGAAAGAAGTAAACGAAGAGCTTCCAGCAGAAAGAAGTTACCAGGAAGAATGCTAGAGTCATTACCTTCTAACCTTATTCTTGAATCCCTGATTATGCATATAATCAGTTCTTATGCCAAGCCGACAGATTTAATGAACTACACCTCGGTAAAAGTAAAAATTGCTGAGTAAAACAAAGAATTTTGGCTTCAGAAAGTAATAGTGAGCAAACACAGATGTAGTAGTATATGTCAATCGTTGTAATCGTTGTGAATGACGATGCATTATTATTTTTCGAAATATGCAATGCTCTTTTAATAGATCATTCAAAATTTGAATAGCAGATTTGTGATACTGATAGTTTGAAGATCATGTCTGTTGGACACTTTTGGCGAAAAACCTTTGGCATCTGGCATCAAATCCATCCATTGTGCCACAATGTGCACTTGCGTTTATACATGCGTTTTTCTTCTCTTCCATAATGTTGTACAACTGACCTAAATTTTTTCACTAGCTGCTTTTAATTTTTCAATGCTAAATCATATTAAGCGTTGGCACGAACTAATTTCATCTTTTCTTTTTTCACTTCTTCTGTTTTCTCTCTAAATACTTCATTGTGTGGATGAATTGAAAATGAATGAATTTATTCTAGCAGCTTCAGTTCTTACTTCATCAACAGATACAAAAGTTATAAACGTCTCACTTGATGTATTTATTCTGCTACATTCTTAATAAACAATCAGAAAACAGTTCAACATCCCTTATTTTGCCTTGTTCAATAAGGTTGCTCATCTCTATAAAACCAAAATTCACATAAGTGAATCAGCATATGCAAATTCATAAGCAAACACCATGTTTCAATTCAATGAAATTTAGTTGCGTGCCTCAGAGCAGCAATCAATGAAATTCATTGTGAAAAAGGTGGCAGAGTTGACATCTAAAATCCACATTTGAGTATGAGAGGTTGGGAGATGCTGTGTTGTCTAAAAACAAATTTTTTGTCTAATGGCTTGTCGCACAAATAAACCACAAACCCAACACTCTACTTATATTTAAAAATTCACAATATTGCAATGAAATATAGAAACAGATATTCCTGCTCCAGAAGTGAATTTCTAATTAGTACAGTATAAAAAACGCCTCCGTTCAGATTACATTTAAACAAAGGATTGATTAAAATTAATGTTCGTCAAATAATCACATTTGGAAACCATTTAGCTTTTCAAAATATAGGCTAAAAATTAAAGTACTTAATATTGATTCAGAAATTAACCATAGATAGGAAAGGAATATTCAACAAATAGAACGCATCAGAAGGACAGCGAATGAAATCTAGATGGGAAGAAGTAGACAAATCGCGTTGGGGGATATCGGTACTATACTGATGAGTCTCTTGCATTGTGATCAGTAGGACTTTGCCTCTGGTTTTCTGATGTGCATTTTGTTAATGCTAATAATAGTAATTGTTCTGAAGCAAGGAATGTCAGTGATCGGTCAGTTCATCCGTCGTAGTGCATTAAGTGATTGATTCTATAAGGAAATTGTTTCTGTGTTTTGCTCTTTTGAATGTTCGATGGAAACACACAAAGTATCGAGAATGAAGTTTTCTTCAACGTAGAGAATATCAAATTATACATAGTCTCACTACGATCAGTTTTAAGTTCTGATTGCGCATAACTATTGTATGTGGCGCGTCAAGGGCAACGGCAGGCTGTTAACAAATTCATAGGATGACTTGTGGCTGCTGGAGACAATTTGTTTTCAAGTCGAATAATAGCTGAGAGGCCTCCTCTTCCGACAAGGTGAATATCCTAACATAAGTTCACAGAGCTTACGTGTATTGGTTCCCTTCTCCACAACGCACATTTCTGAAACAAGATTTACAACGCTCATGACACTTAATGTGCACCACCACAACTGGTTAAACGTTGAAAGTGATTAGCGTTCTACCGTATAGCACACTACCCCAAACGACATCCTTAAAAGCAAGCATTCATTTTCAATCTTTATTGTGAATCATACAGAAATGCTTCACTGTAAACCTAATTTTGCTTGATGCAACCATGAAGCAAAAATTTGGAAAAAGGAATATTTAGAAGAAGATGTAATAGAAGAATTGACGGATACAGAAACGGGAAAGAACAAGGTACTTACCTCATCATGCCGTCTTCCGTGAAGATAAGACGAGTACAAAATTGTGGTGAATTGTATTTGTGGGTTAAGCGCAATGCAGAGGCGCCTACGTTAATCAACATTTGCACGTAGGATCCTGCTTAAACAACGATCTCACCAATTTATTGATATGATTTCAGAGGTTGCGTTTAGCGCTCAAGGCTGACATGTCTAAGATGTTTTTTCAATCGGCTTGTATGAACAAGACAGAGATTTCTGCTGATATATTTGCAGCTACCTAAGTATTCCAGAAATACTTCTATCGCATCAAAGAGATGTTTTCGACTTTCACGTTCACCATGCTTTTCTACGTGCGTCATAAGAAACCATGAAAGGAAATACCTGTCTTCTGAAGCAGTGAACGAAATTCTGAAGAACATGCATGTTGATGATCTGGTGTTCTCGATTCATGAGGAAGAAGGTTTTTAGGGTGGTGACGCAATTGAGAACAGTGATGAAGCTGGGGGCTTTCAATCTTGAAAAATGTGTCAGATATCACCATGCAATTCTACAAGCTAAGCACCTGAACACGTTAGAAAAGAAAGCAGCTGCCGGATGTTTAAAGCTCATGAATTACATGAACGCGGAGAATTTTCCTATCTTATACAGTCGAACGCAGATCTGAACGTGCTTGGAAACAAACGTCACCCAATCGGTATCACAGCAAAGATATTCCATCCCCTTCGTTACCTGTTCTCCTATCAGGCAGCACAGAATTGATGCATTTGATGCAACCTTTTGCATGAAAGGAAAGCCAATAAGACAACTGCGCAAATGTCCAATAAATGGAATGAAATGAATGTTCAACTTTGAAACAATTTCATATTTAATAATTTATGCCACAGTTCTTCTTACTGAATCATTTATTTTCAGAAATTGCAATGTTTTTACTGTATGAAACTATTAATGATCGTTTTCTTCATAACCTACTTTAAAGATAAATTTAAACAATTTTGGTTTAAAGTGATATTGTTCAAAGTGCAATATAGCCTATATAAGTGATGTTAAAACAAAAGTTGTTCAGTTTTATCGCTTGTAAGGACCATACCCTGTTCGACAATGGCGCGCTCTGCTCGTAGTTATAGTCGAAGTCGCAGTCGTAGTAGCACCCGAAGAAGTATGAGTAGTCGCAGGGGTAGTCTCACCCGTCCTCGAAGACGTCCAATATCAAGAATTCAAACCCCAAAGCGTTCTACTCGTCAAATATTGGTTCCATCCTCAAGATTAAAATTGCAGAAAAAACCATCAGCTGTACAATTAGATGGAGGTGAAGCTCCCTCAGAAATAATTTTCCCAACGTGCTTGCAGTCGTTACGGTCACGTTCGAGATCAAAGAGTATTACAAGGGAGAAGAGTCCTGGCAAGAAAGTAAGTCGTAAAGTCGCATCACGACCAAGATCTAAAAGTGGACGAAAATCTGTTCGTAATAAGAAAAGAAGCGTGAAAAAATCCAATCAAAAAGCCGTTTTGATCAAGGCTAGTAAATCTCGTCGAAAGCGTTCTTCATTAAAATCAATTCCAAAACAGAAGCGGTACTCGTTGAGAAGTAGAGCTGTGGTTCGTTGATTTGCTTCACCGAAGATGAAGAATAATGATTTTATGATTTTCAAATAATTAATTATTTGACCTTTATTTTACTTTCATATTATCATTTTATTTTATTTTATTTTGATACAATAAATGTATAGTTTTTACTGTGCTTGTTGTAGACAAAAAATATACCACCAAGCACTGGACTGTAGGTTATTCATTGTTCAGTTCAAACCGACTCACAGCTGAGCTGAAGGTTGTTTATTACAAGAAACAGTTGCACTTATCTAATGCGGCGAGTGTATGTTGTGCAAGTATATGTCAGACTCGATAGCAAGCGAATGAATACACTTGCGTATAATGACATAAAGATGTCGGCACACTCGATTTTACTTATTAGCTCATGCACGTGTCACTTTCTCTCCCGCAATGAACTGCAGGTAGCTGGGATATTGTAATTTCCATTTCTAACAGTCTATCCCTGATGGACGACATCCATTAAACTCTTCCTAGTTCAAACTACATGAGAGAACGTACGGATCATCCAGGTACAGAAAGTTTCCAGCTTGTCTGAGCGCGCCACAAATTATGGAACGCAGCAGATCCACGATTCTTTATTTTGTACGCGAAGGAAGCGTCGTGTTCCAGATAGATGATTTAAACAACCATGCTCGTAAAGATGCACACGTACGTTTTGTGCATCGTCAACGCAATAGAGTTTTCTTTTATTGGTTCAAGTATTTTCATTGGGGATGTTGAAATTTTAATTGTAGTGACTTAACAATATAAGTAAAAAATTTTTTACTATCCTGAAACTACATTGAATATTATTTTCACAAAATTTATAGTTTTATCATTTATGTTAGAATTGTTAGCCTCGACGGCAAAAGGGTTGCAGTTTAATGGATCGAACACACAGAATCACAAGTACAAGCGAACGTCAGTACAACACAGCGCGAAGAGCACACTAAAAAAACTATGAAAACTGTAAGGTATTTATGGCTACAGTATATTATTAATTAGGTATATGGGGATGAGGGTGTGATTTCCAACAATTTATTATAATTTTGTTTTTTAATATATTATTTACGGGGAAATTCATACTTTATAAGAAACAGTATTTTCAAAATAAATTTTCAAATTATTCAGTGCTTATCTGTACCTCACTGAAGTTATATGGAATGTGGCAGTAATAAGTGTGAGAAAACAACACGAAAAATAAGCTGAATAATGATTTCTAGCTATCATTATTCAAAATCAGCAACAACAACAACAGTAAAGAACAGTTAGCAAAAACTATGATAAACAACAATGAACAACACGTATCATTAAAAGTGATGACACTGAACTGCCGATCCATTATCTTCGGTTGACGTTTTTGAACAGGAAAATCAGTTTGCTTTCAGAAAAGGAACGGAAACTTTTCATATTTTCCTGCGCTGAGCACTGAAGCATCTCCTCATACGAGGACGAAATTACATGTACCTTCTGACCAAATTGGATAGCGGGGTTTCATGCTGTAGCATTATTTGCGTCTGAGGATCATCGTAAGGAATCATCGAGTTCTTTATGCGCAATGTTTTAAAGAAACATGAACGACTGTTCACATAGTCATATAATGTTCATTTGCTCATTTGCAGTTATTAACCAAATGGAAATACCGCTTAAGTCGTATAAAGCGGTTTCAGTTTATAACTCACGAGACAATACGCACACGCGTGTGTCTTCAACTGAAATTTTAATCAAATGTTTCAAAAGTAAAACTATTAAATTCATGATGTTCAAATCTGTGGAAAAAAATTTAAAACATTACGATGTAATTTGGGAAGATCGAGAATTTCGATATGATGTCGACTCAAAGTAAGCATTTTTTGATTGCAGCTCAATCACCACGTATTATTTTTGAATTTTCAATAAATCGTCAACTAAACATTATTTTACGATATTTCTCTTAGATGAAAAAAATAATATAAAATTTAAATAATTTTTCGTATTTTAGACAATTGAAGCTTAGAAATGGAGAATTCATTGTGGATAAATTACATGGAATTGAAAATACGAAAGGAAATCGTGAGCATAAAGGTATGAAATTGAAAATAATTATTTCTCCAACATCGATCACATTGCTCTCTTTTTTATACGTCTTTATAATACTACCCAACAAACAGTTGTTATTATATTTATTGAATATATTTTGACAAAAGATTTGCACGTTTAAATAACTTCTATTTTCAAAGCATTTCAAGAGGGGAAAATTCCATTAATACTGACTTCGGTATAATCTCAAGCATACTATTCAGCAGTAGTGTAAAATTGTCGAGCGTGACCATGGCGATCGTCTAATTTGTTGTACATCACAATGGACTGTAATTATCTAGCCGGTCTACGCGCATTCAGAGGCATAATGAAAAGTGCGTTTATTACGAGCAAGCATGCAAAACAGTCATGTTGGGTTTCAGTGTGTAAAAATAGCGCTATAACAATAGTTCAAATAATTCATTTCACTTGAATTTTGTAACATAGTGTATTAATGGTCAAGTTCAGTTTGTCAAGTTTAAATTGTGACTCATATGAATTGCGTTCAGAAAATTTATTTATCATAATATAGATAAAACAATAAAATAATACTAAAATGTAATTGTTTTGATATTTTTAAACATTATTAAAATTTCATTCATTGTAAAAACATTATTAACGATGGAACACCGACATTTTATATTTAGGTTAAACCTGCCTTTCAGTAACTACAGAAAGAAATTGTTGGTGACGTAAGAGGTTGCATGTTTACCATATTGTGCTCAGTTTGCAATATGAATTTGCGTGTGCCAGTCGCGTGTTTTGCCTGTGTCAGGCATTGAAAGAACAGAACGATTATTCGACAAAGTTTGACTGACACCCTGTTGTTCATGAACGTGAAACAATCGACATCGGGTGGTCATAACTGAGTTGGTCGTCCTGAGATTTGTACAGTCCACATACGAGAAACCGAATTAAATTTTGTCTCCAACATTTCGTGCTCAGAGCTGGAGTTTCAGTGCTTTGCATGGAGTCCATCATTATGGAAGACGCAAAGGCGAGAAAACTGCACTTGCGGGGAAGCGCGATAGAAGCGAAATACGACGACGTCGAGAGAAGCTTGAAAAATGGGTCGCATGCCAGGCGAGTGTTTTGCACCAGCATTACAAATGACGACATTTTAATGCGTATGGATGAAGAATTATTTCTTACATCATAGATGAGTATTCTCGGTCTCGAAAATCTACTTTTTTATAGGGTACCAACACCAATGATTTCAATAGCGTTTCAAACATGGCATTAGTGAACTGTGTACCATGGGATGCTTGTTATCTCCACAGTTTTTCCCTGAATGAAATGCGATATGAGGAGCATCAAACAATCAGTGAAAAAGATGGTTGATTCTTCAGCAACTGTGTAAGACAGCCATATATCAGGACAAATTTATACCATGTCCGCAACAGAGCTGCAGCTACAAGTGCACATTCGTCGTATTTCTAAGGACTCTTAGATGTTTCGGTGAAGTGGTCAACGCATATTGAGGGCCACTTTCCGCTGCTCGAAAGCAGCACCCCGTAAGAGAAGACATGGTATTTGAAAAGAGGCTCTGCTTCGCCTGCTTGCAGCGTGGATGACCAGGTAACGGACAGCGGCTCCGTTCGTAGATGTATAGTGGCGGGATGCAGAGCTGCTCACCGTGATCTCTTACATTTCGACAGTGCGACAAAGCAATCCCGGTTGCCAATGGCTACGCATTTCGAGGAGCTTGTTGCTGATCGTGTGTAGCGAAGAAATTAAACGTATATAGGGCGGATAGTCGAAGGTGTTATTCATTCTCTTCGACACGGCATCACAGAGTTTCTGCATTCTGAAGGATGTAGTGGAAATTCTGCGGCTTACGGGCCCGCATGAAGCGGTTGATTTGGTTTCTCTGACAAGCAGAAAAATCGTGCAACGGCTAATCTCTGGACGTGCGCTACAATTAATTGCTGATAGCGATTTATCGAACGCGATCACCTGACGCTGAGTACGAGCACTTGCCAAGATATGTGGGAATAGCTTGCAGGCCGCAGTAATTCTGATGGTTTGGCCACACTTGGAATCGCTGGAGATGATTGAGCGATTACAAGGGAAACCAGTCGTGATGTGCTCTATCATGGATCTTGTTCACTACTTTGATATCATCGACAGTCGCCTTCGACTGACTGTCTAGTAGCCTTGCAGTCCAGATCAGTTGGATTCCAATTGTACTGACCACCGTGATAGTGACTGAAGTAGCCTGAACGTTGCTGATGCGAATGGAGGAAGCCAGTGGTAAAATTTTTCCAGAATTCTGGAAAACAAAAGAAGCAGTCTAAAAGTAATCCTGGAGGAAACCTTTCCGCCGTTGATAGCGACGTCGTACTTGAGACGTTCTAACAAATATTGTTTTTAGATGACGAAAAATACAAGTTGGACCTCTCCTGGATCGACCAAACACCAAAGTCACCGGCTGGTCACGGCTTAGTGTCACCTAAAGGAGAGCAGCCAAAATCATCCAGACTACACTTCGATCACGTGACATTGCGTGGAGGATGGACAAAGTTGAAAGTTATTAGAGACGAGTCTCTCTGGCCAGACTTGGTGTCGTGTCCACTTCGCCGTCTGTTAGGACATGGGTGAAAGTCAGATGTGCAGCGTTGTGTTTGATGGATCTGCTCGCCACCGTTGCAAATTTGCGAAATTACAAATTCACCCAGTCGACGCCTTTCTTCCCTTTCCTCATTTTTCGAGTGGAACGAATTGGAGGCAAACCAAATGATGTATTTTCAAGTCCGCTTGGCCATACAGTATCGAGACGCATTCCATTTTTTTGGAAAAACATATCATCAGAGTATGCATGTACAGGCAGACAGCCGCACATCTACAGCAGTTTGAAACCGCCTGAAATATTAGCAGCTGGCAGAGTTGATTTTATCATCTGCTTCTGGCTTGCTTCCAGGAGCTAGCGACATGGTGCGCGTGCATGAGCGCGGCGGTGGGAGTTCTACTCCACTTTCGACACCATCGAACAACCGCGCAACATCGGCGCGAAATCGAAATGCTTATTGATGGCTTTTTAATGAATTTCCCTGAAGAATTATTTCTTACATCATGGATGAATATTTTTGGCCTCGTAAATCTACTCTTTTTATGGGATATCAACATGAATTATTCCAGCCAGCTGCCAGTTCAGAACAAAATGTGGTAAAGTGCTGTCACTCAACGTTGGAGAATGTTCGAAGCAACCTGATCACAGCAGCCTGAAAAGCAGAACACATGTGCATGAATTCACTGCAGTAAGACTAAGATGCTCTTGAAAGAGCCGTCGTATTCACGTGGACAACAGCTCTTGTTTCATGGTCTCAGAAGCTGTTCTGTGCTGATGTGGCGTAAAGGTGCAGCGATTTCTATATCTGCTTTGACATGCGGCATTTTGTCACAGCAGCTGGTCCCTGACTCGTGTATGATGACTAAAGAGCGCTTTGAAACTATTTTGAAATATTACCTTTTTACCCTAACGACTGTTTTGACTATTTGAATCGTTTTGAATTCTGTAGTTCGTTTTCTGTTAATTTTGATATTTATTAAATGTATTATTTTGTTAGTTCGAGTTTTTTCCTTTGTTCAAGTGAATTATGTTCAATTTGCAGACTACTCGAGTAAATGCTGGTGTATATTTTATTCTCGTTGACAACAGTAGAGAATTGAGGTTATTGATTGGAATTGACTTGCACAGTCATTATTCCTGCTGGTGGCTAATTAAGGCCTGTTCTTGCTTCAGTAATAAAACTTCGAATTTCATGGTGTGAATTGGATAAAATCCTTTTATTTAAGTTTTTTTACAGTAATATTCGCCATGAGCATTTGCGTAAGATGAAAAATATTGGATGATTAAATGAAAAAATTCTTTTTCAGTATTTATTAATTCATCCAGTATTTCCTATGGGAATTTGAATATACTTTGCAATATGAATTTTGCATTATTTCAATTTTGCAATATTATTAAATCTCGACACGAATGTTTTTCCATAGAAGTAAATGGAGGGAAGGACTAACATTCACTGTGAAGAAGTTCCGTGTATCATTGATTCAGCTTAAAGAATGAAGATAAAGAACAATAATTTCATAGTTTCAAAATAATGCATTTTTGTCGACGGTTTGAAAATAAAAATGGAACCGCACCTTACAAGCCTACAGCATGAGTTTTTTTTACTATTTTTCTGATTCTTTAAAATTTCTTATATATTATCCTTATTATTTTTCTTATTCTTTCTTTCTTTCTTATTCTCATTCTTATAGACTTATATTCTTTAAGTATACATAAACACAGACATGGAGATTCAAGATCAATTTGTGAATTATGATTTTTTTTTGAAACGAATGTCGCATGAAAAATAACCTCTCTTGTATTTATATTTTTCTCTAATTCATTCTTCGTCTTATTTTCTCTTATTTTTTAAATTTGATTTTCTATAAACAATCATACTCTGATCTACGAGACAGTGGATAAATACGAATGAAGCTGCAAATTTTTTTGGCATTTATGACAATAAACAAATGTATGTCTTTATACAATACCTACTGCAGCATTAATAGTAATTTTGATGATAATTCATCAGCTACATAACAAAATTAGTAATAAATAAACAATTGGAAAAGGATTATTATGATTATTCATAAATTGCAATAATGAATAATTATACTCATTCAAGAATAAGAGAATTTTCTAAATTTAATTACTGTCCTTTTTATTTATTAAGATATGCTCAAAGTTGTGCATGAAAACCGCCGTGGTCAATTTTTTTACAATTCACAATCATTTTTAACGTTAATGAGATGCAAATTAATCTTGAATCTCAATGTAAGTCTTTAATTATATTTTAAAACTTCATTGGAAACTTGAAAATTATTAAAATGAGCATATGTGCGATGAATGTAACCGAGAAATTTGATATTATAATAGTTGCACAACCTATATTACCATTAAATTTGAATTGTTCACAAATAATAAACAATCACCAAAAATAACCATGCATATGTGCAACAATTATCCATCGATTCAAGTATTATTGGTGGGTCATTTTACATTGCAAAGATTAGCTGTACATATTCACGTTAATTTTTAGGCTTATTAACCACAAAGAAGATTTACAAATTTTTGAAATTAAAAAATTGTATGTATTACGTACGGAAAATTTATTTTCATATACTGAACAAAACACTCACCGTTTACTTGGATATATGAATGTCCTTTGGATAAATGCTAATAGAATTTGTTTTATGCTTGGAGTTCTATTAAATTAATGTAAATTAACAAAATTGCGAGCAATAGCATTTTTTATATTATATTTTCTAGTAAAATTATAAAGTTTTTGCTGTATAAAAATTTGAACATATTGGAATTCTTGAAAAGTGAAAATACAATTGCAAAAAAGTATTAGATTTTATTTCCGTTCGTCTTCAAAACAGCAAATTTCAATTTTACACCAAAATAGCGGCAAACGATTTCATCATTATAGCTTATGCTCCATAATATGTGCATTCCATCTGGCCAGTTTTAGAATGGTCAAGCTTCAAATGGCATAGTATTTCGTCGTATTCCACTTTCGTGATGGGGCACTCATCAGAATACACCTGTTCTAGACTAATCTGAAATATAACAACGCGTTAGAGGTTTTACATTAAAATAAAATTTTGCATACTTCTGATGACACTACACATGTAGTTGAAAGAGCATCTATTGTTAAGGATAATCCATCACTTCTGTCGACTTCGCTTACGTCGAGAACTTTGCGGAAATAACCTTTACCGCTTTGCAAATCAGATTGGTAAATGTAATCTTTGGCTTCATCCAATGCACTCTAAACAACTAATCATTATAAAGAATAAGCTAATTTAACGATGCATAGTACTTAGCAATGATTACCACATTTATCATTCCATTATTATTATCAAGGTTGTAATGAATAATGCTCCAGTTTATCAGTGCTCTTACTTGAAAGCAATTCAATATAGAAATGCATTTTGAATAAAATTTTGAAAAGTTTTATGCAAGTTATAATTATGAATTTTCTGCTATACCTTATTCGGTGAACTTTACATGTTTTTATTCAACATTGATTTGAATGAGAGAGAAATAGTCGAATATAATTTAAACTCTGTATAACTTTACAAACATACCGATTCTGCATTGATTTCAGGCATAACAGCCATGAAAAAGAAGATAAAAGCTGCTAAAACTGACATTGTATTAATTGTGATTTTGTGAAGAGAATGATTTTTATTTTGTAAAACAGTGCTTTTATAGTATAATAGGGTCAAGCGTTCTTTGTTCAGATGTTCAATTAAAAAATTGCTGTATGTGTTTAATTATCTGAATTTATAAAAAAATACCGTAAAATGTTTTTTTTAAAGTAAAAAGCAAAATATACAAAATATTGTTCTGTAGAATTTACATATGAAAAATAGTAAGTTTATACATCTCATTTATGAAATACGCAATGCAAATAAACATGAAACAGAAAATTTTCAATATATTATTTGTAAGGACTAAAGGAACGATTCACAATGTCGATTTTTATTCTATGATTCAGACTCTCCAAATTTAAATTTTTTGCCACCAACATAATGCAAATAAATATCAATTCAATGTTTATTTAACGTCATCGAATAGTTGAAACATATTTAACGTAATTTCAATACAAATAATGATTGAATAATTATAAAATTGGTGAAAAAATAAAGAGAAATGGAATATATAAGGGTGAAAAAGATCTGTAGAAAGAAGTAAACGAAGAGCTTCCAGCAGAAAGAAGTTACCAGGAAGAATGCTAGAGCCATTACATTCTAACCTTATTCTTCAATCCCTGATTATGCACATAATCAGTTCTTATGCCAAGCCGGCAGATTTGATGAACTACACCTCGGTAAAAGTAAAAATTGCTGAATAAAACAAAGAATTTTGGCTTCAGATAGTAATAGTGAGCAAACAGAGATGTAGTAGTATATGTCAATCGTTGTAATCGTTGTGAAATGACGATGCATTATTATTTTTCGAAATATGCAATGCTCTTTTAATAGATCATTCAAAATTTGAATAGCAGATTTGTGATACTGATAGTTTGAAGATCATGTCTGTTGGACACTTTTGGCGAAAAACCTTTGGCATCTGGCATCAGATCCATCCATTGTGCCGCAATGTGTACTTGCGTTTATAAATGCGTTTTTCTTCTCTTCCATAATGTTGTACAACTGACCTAAATTTTTTCACTAGCTGCTTTTAATTTTTCAATGCTAAATCATATTAAGCGTTGGCACGAACTAATTTCATCTTTTCTTTTTTCACTTCTTCTGTTTCCTCTGTAAATACTTCATTGTGTGGATCAATTGAAAATGAATGAATTTATTCTAGCAGCTTCAGTTCTTACTTCATCAACAGATACAAAAGTTATAAACGTCTCACTTGATGTATTTATTCTGCTACATTCTTAATAAAGAATCAGAAAACAGTTCAACATCCCTTATTTTGCCTTGTTCAATAAGGTTGCTCATCTCTATAAAACCAAAATTCACATAAGTGAATCAGCATATGCAAATTCATAAGCAAACACCATGTTTCAATTCAATGAAATTTAGTTGCGTGCCTCAGAGCAGCAATCAATGAAATTCATTGTGAAAAATGTGGCAGAGTTGACATCTAAAATCCACATTTGAGTATGAGAGGTTGGGAGATGCTGTGTTGTCTAAAAACAAATTTTTTGTCTAATGGCTTGTCGCCCAAATAAACCACAAACCCAACACTCTACTTATATTTAAAAATTCAGAAAATTGCACTGAAATATAGAAACAGATATTCCTGTTCCACAGGTGAATTTCTAATTAATACAATATAAAAAACGCCACCGCTCAGATTACATTTAAAAAAAGGATTGATTAAAATTAATGTTCGTCAAATAATCATATTTGGAAACCATTTAGCTTTTAAAAATATAGGCTAAAAATTAAAGTACTTAATATTGATTCAGAAGTTAACCATAGATAGGAAAGGAATATTCAACAAATAGAACGCATCAGAAGGACAGCGAATGAAATCTAGATGGGAAGAAGTAGACAAATCGCGTTGGGGGATATCGGTACTATACTGATGAGTCTCTTGCATTGTGATCAGTCGGACTTTGCCTCTGGTTTTCTGATGTGCATTTTGTTAATGCTAATAATAGTAATTGTTCTGAATCAAGGAATGTCAGTGATCGGTCAGTTCATCCGTCGTAGTGCATTAAGCGATTGATTCTATAAGGAAGTTGTTTCTGTGTTTTTGCTCTTTTGAATGTTCGATGGAAACACACAAAGTATCGAGAATGAAGTTTTCTTCAACGTAGAGAATATCAAATTATACATAGTCTCACTGCGATCAGTTTTAAGTTCTGATTGCGCATGACTATTGTATGTGGCGCGTCAAGGGCAACGGCAGGCTGTTAACAAATTCATAGGATGACCTGTGGCTGTTGGAGGCAATTTGTTTTCAAGTCGAATAATAGCTGAAAGGCCTCCTCCTCCGACAAGGTGAATATCGTAGCATAATTTCACAGACCTTACGTGTATTGGTTCTCTTCTCCACAACGCACCTTTCTGATACAGGATTTACAACCCTCATGACACTTAATGTGCACCACCACAACTGGTTGAACGTTGAAAGTGATTAGCGTTCTACCTTATAGCCCACTACCCCAAACGACATCATTAAAAATATGCATTCATTTTCAATCTTTATTGTGAATCATACAGAAATGCTTCACTGTAAACCTAATTTTGCTTGATGCAACCATGAAGCAAAAATTTGGAAAAAGGAATATTTAGATGAAGATGTAATAGAAGATTTGACGGATACAGAAACGGGAAAGAACAAAGTACTTACCACATAATGCCGTCTTCCGCGAAGATAAGACGAGTACAAAATTGTGGTGAATTGTATTTGTGGGTTTAGCGCAATGCAGAGGCACCTACGTTAATCAACATTTGCACGTAGGATCCTGCTTAACCCCTTGATGGATAGTTATTACAATTAACCCTTTGATTGATTGTTGGGGTAAAGCCCACCCCAGGGGGTTTTCTTTTCGTCGCATTCTGTCAATTTTCAATTTTATAGTCTGAAGCTTTGTGACATCTCTTTTGAAACAATTAGACATATTTTGAAAAATATTTCAATGTTCCAGGATTTTTTGTTCGGTTTATAGAACATCGTAAAGTTAAAAGGTACGTTGTTGGACTGTTGGGGTAGGCCCCACCCCACTTTAGAAAAACACGTCTAAAAAGCTAGGAGTATGTTCAATGTTTATGAAGTTTATTTTATTGGATAGTTCGAAGAATTCAGTACATGATGGTATCAAAGTATTTCCAATTTTAATAATTGTAAAGCCTTTTATTGGCAAAAAATGCGACAAAAGTTTCGTTAAAAAATCGTCATTTTTCAGTTTTTTTTCTTCGTGTGGACTTAGTTTTGTAAAATTCGTGAAACAAATTACATTATTGAATAGAGCACGTTATTCTGCACATTTTGATACCAAACTCAGTTCTATAGTCATTTTTTTGTTTCCGAAAGGACTTTGTTTATCTAAGCCCTTTCTATAGTTTTAACATAAATATATGGAAAAGTGTTGAGCAGGAAATCGATATTTCACATTTTTTTTTATTTCAGTTTCTATTATTTATTTATTTTTATGTATTTTGATTAAAATTTCATTATTTGAAATAAATTTTAAGTCTCTTCTAACTGAAAAATTCAACAAAATTGACGTAATAAAGCTGTTGATCTTCCTTTATTGGGAAGTGCTAGGATTAACATCACAATGCTCACAATAGCTTTACTGCCCGTTCCTTTACCCGTTCTTTACTGCCATCCTTTTGACTCAAAACAGCGCCAAGTCCATCTCCGCTAGCATCCACGTCGACTAGAAACCGGCGTCGGAAGTCGGGGTATGCGAGGACAGGAGCTGAAGTAAGTTGGTGCTTCAGAGCATCGAATGATACCTGGCAGTCTTCTGTCCACTTCCACTCCGCGTCTCGTTCCAGTAGCCGATGTAAGGGAGCAGCGATACTCGCGAAGCCGTTGACGAACTTCCGGTAGTATGAAGCTAATCCCAGAAACTGCCTCAACTCTGACACACAAGATGGCGCTTGCCACTCCTTTACCGCTCGTGTTTTGCTGGGGTCGGTGGCAATGCCTTTCTCGGAGATAATGTGGCCTAAATATGCCACCTTCCTCTTCATCAACTGACACTTCTCAGGTTTCACTTTCAGGCCGACTTTCCTGAGGCGGTCAAGTACTTCCTGCAGTCAAGCAGTGTGCTCTTCTGCGGTCCTACCGAAGACGATCACATCGTCTAGGTAGACCAAGCACTTGGATCCTACCAGCCCTCTCAGGGAGGTCTCCATGAGCCGCTGAAAGGAAGCCGGGGCGTTGCACAGCCCAAAAGGCATGACCTTAAACTGGTACAAGCCATATGGGGTGGTGAAGGCAGTCTTCTCTCGGTCCCGCGTCTCCATTTCCACCTGCCAGTATCCGCTGGCCAGATCCAGCGTTGGGAACCATTGCGCTCCTGACAATGCGTCTAACGTGTCATCGATTCGGGGCAAAGGGTGTGCATCCTTCTGGGTTACGTTGTTCAGCTGTCGGTAGTCAACGCAGAATCGACACGACCCGTCCCTCTTATTTACAGCACTATTGGGGACTCCCATGGATTGCATGATGGTTCGATGACGTCGCGGTGTATGATCTCGTTTAGTAACGTTTCCACCTGTGCCCGCTGATGATATGCGATGCGTCTAGGAGAGCATCTTACCGGCTTAGCATCGCCGGTATGAATAGCGTGATGGATCACGGTCGTCCGGCCCAGGTCTTCATCTGACGTAGCCAACACGTCTGAAAATTGTTCCAAGATCGCTGACAACGTGGGCCGGTATTTTCCTCCAGCTTCCTGCTCTTTAGGGAGCATTTGCTCCATTGCAACCAAAATTTGGCTCCTGCTGTTGGCGGATTTCGTCCCCACTGGGGCCAAGGCAATGGGCTTGGTGAACGGGATGCTGGACTGTCGTATTCGCAAACAGTTTGCGACCGGGTCCCTGGTGCAGCCGTGAGACCGCATAAATTAAACAGTAATAATAAACATTATCTTTATGAGCATCAGAATTTCCAAATCTTTCTACAATATTCAAATTATCATGATCACTGTTCTTTCCAAATTGACAACATCTTTCTATTCTTTCATTGTAAAGTGAATTATTTTGAATGAGCATTCTGAAATTATCTTTTCCTTGCAAAAAACAATTTGCTAAATCTGTTCTTTCACGTAAAATATCCTTAGCCATATCGAAATATCGGCCAGCTAAACTGCTTTGTGGAAAAATGATGTGAAAACTGCTCAGCTCGAGCAAGAAAACAAATTTGATATTATCGTCAAACCGGCAAGCATAATTAATCCATCCTCCTGGTGGGGTGCGTTTCTTTGTTGTAGATGTATGAAGGTAAATCTTCGGCCGTTTTAATAGCTGCTGCCAAATCATGACCGTTCTTAATGCCCAATAATAGGCACTGTAGAAATGTATTTTGAAAAACGGAAAACAATCTAAAAAGATAACTTTTGCAATTGCTAGCAATATCAAGTAAATGTAAATGTACTTGTAAAGAATAGGTTCCCCGTCGACGGACAACTCCGTCGATCGGAGATACCAATTTGTATCAACTGAGGCTAATCTTCCAAAATCTCATTCAGCAGGCAAAGCTACATTCGATGGTCCAAGAAAGTTTTGCTGCATAAAATGCATAAAACAGCTTATTCCAAATTTGAAATAATGCAAGCATTTTTCACGCTTTCTTTCAGCTGAGCAAATATTTTTCAAATGAGCTTTTAAACATCCAAAACTGGAATATTGGTTAAACGGTAATGGCATTCCAAGTTTTTCCAGTTTTGATGGAAATTCAACTATAGCCGAAAACGTCTGAAATAATTCGTCCAAATTTTCCTGAAATGTTCATTATGTATCTTAATAAAATTTAAAAACTTTTATATGTAATTTCTATACTGTACATTCAACTGACATTCACGTTTCCAACGTTTACAATTAAAACAGTCATACTTGTAAGATTTCTTCAATTTTCATATTTTGGATTATTTATATTTATTAGTGTAAACGTTTAGTATGATAATTAATGTAGTTAAAACAGTTTACTATAATTGTGATTTTAAAGTTCACATATTTTCCTTTTTTCTGCTTTTTAAAATTTACTTTAAAAATGCTGCATTTAACACAATATTTTATTTTATTTTACTTTATTGTAAAATAACGGATTTAATTTTCAATCTTTCTCTATCAACTAATATGTTAATTCATCTATATTCAACATGAATCTGCAGCTTAATATCCAGTGATTAATAAATTTGTTGTGTGTTGACATTTTGAAATAAATATTAATCATTATTCAAAATTATAATTATTATACAGAAAATTTAAAGCAAAACAATATTTGATCAGTATTAAAGGAATGTGAAATTGTTTATTATTATTTTATCATTGTTATTTTATTATAATTGCTAATGTAACATTATTTATATCATTGTTTGCAATGATGTAATTTTGAAACTAATAAGAAATATAAGCACTAACTGTCACAATTGATTATGCAATCATTTAATAGGATATTACCTTTTGGGAGCAGTTTATAAACAAGTGCATTTCAGGTAATAAGCAAATTTTATACTATGTAATATGCTATTTTGAAATAAAATTTTGAAATTTTTGAGAAAAACGTTTTCCCCAAAAAATGACGTGAATTGATTTAAGTTGACCAGAAAACATAAAGAACCGACTATAAACGTATACGGACTGTTCCTACTTGTATTCTTCACGGAAAACTAAGGAATTTTCATTTGTTTAAAGATAGGCAGTGCGCCAACGCTACGGTCCATTTATTCCACAACTGCTTGGCAGTTTATGATGGAACTCTGCATAACATTATCATGTATCAAAAATGTAAATGTCTCCCCTTCAAAAAATGGAAATTGTCATAAAAAGCTTTACAACATTCTTCGCAAAAAAGCAAAATCAATATACAGCCAACAAAATTTCAAAATTTTCAATAACAAGTTTTTCTGCAAAAATGATTTGAATCTATTTGAGTCGATCGGTTAAGAGATTACGAACATACTGCCAACTAATCCGCACTGTTCAGAGTTGCGTATTTATCGAGGTCTGCCAGAAAAAGTGAAATCAAAATTGAGATGTTAATGGTGATGAAATGAAAAAAAAGTAAGCACACGTTCAGTAAATATGCATATAAAATGATTTCTTTAATTTTTATAGTGGAAAGCTCAATAAGACAAGCCAAAAACTGCAAATTATTTTAATAACAATTGCTCCTGATTTTCATTTATGTCTTACACCATTTTCAAGAACTAATACTATTTTTCAAAGAAATTTTGATTGCTTACGCTTCAGAGATACGAATTATCCAACATTATTACACTGGAATGGAATTTTCATGTAACATGACAGTTTTTCTCTTCTATAGATGTCGAATTCTCTGCCACACCAGCGCAACCCTGAAGTACTCGTTGACTTCTCATCCTCGAAGTTCTGCTTGTCGTCCTGATATTTATTATGCATTGTGCCTCGGCGCTGATCGTGACCTGTCTCTCATGACATGAAATTATCCTCTGTCAGGGGCGCTGCCCTCCTTGTCTCATGAATAACAAAACTGCTGTCTAACATTACACGCAATATTACTGTACCTTTTGAATAATCCCCTTCTTCTTGCATATTTTTAAAGTAATTACAGATCATGTTTACAAGTATTTACTGTTTAACATTTTTGTTGCTTAAATTTATTTTTCGATAAAAAATTGCTTATTATAAATCTTTTCTTTGGAGTAACAATTTCTTTGCAAACAAATTTAATTACAACTCATTTTTATATTGTGTTACAAGCATTTTAAACTAATGTTCTTGAATCTGCAATGAAAAGCAACAAAAGTCGACTGAAGTTATGCTATTTATCACGCGACACTTATTATATTGCACTACGTCTAAGCCTACCAGCCTAGCAGGAACTGATGGGAAAGGCCCTTGACCCATAGGACCGTGTGCTGAACTCTCACCGTGCCTCCAAGAACTATCTCCATTACATAGGCGTTAGTAACGGCCAGCTCAGCGCCACTCGCCGCTTCCAAGCGAATAGAAGGTTTCGGGACTCGCCTTAAAACCTTCGATCTCTTCATAACCTCCTCTGCTGCAAGGGTCACGGCCGCCCCCGTATCAACCAACATCTTGCATTTAAGTCCGCCCACAGAACCCTCCACTAATGGGATATCGGTAATTGGGGATTGAACAACGATGATTGGGATATTATGGTTCGTATTACTTACCCTAGATTGTGGCTCGTCTCGGCCGTGTTGGCTACCAGTGTGTGAATGGCAGTCCCGGCTAAAGTGGCCCAATTGGCCACATGTCCAACACGTAAAGCGGTCGCTGCGTTGCCGACGGCGTCGTTGCGAAACGGCTTTTGTTCTTGTCGTGGCGGTGATTTCTCCTGCTAACAGCTCTTTCACTTTCATCGCTAGCTTGTCTATGTCACTTGGCTGCTCCGCGTGTATCGCTGCCGCTGACCCCGTTTCGCCTTCATGCCCTGTGGTTTCCTTCTTAACGTCGGCAGCTGTCGTCACGACAGACGCGCTTGCGGTAGCAGCGGTGACTTAATTTATCATGAGCTCTTCGTGTGCTGCAATTTTAACCACCTTTTCGAAGCTATCTGGTGCGCTTCGTAATATTGTAAACTTAATCATATCCTGACGGATTCCGACTTCAAATTGTTGCAGCAGAATGCCATCTGCTTGATCTTTCAACTGCGGGAACGCCTTCGGGAGCAACCTTTTCAGATGGCCGGCATACTCTTGTACGCTCTCGTTTTCCCGTTGGCGCCGGTTAATGAATTCTTTCATGTATCGTTCCTTCGAGTTATCCTACGATGTTTAGAGTACCGAATACTCTAAACATTGTCGATTTCAACTTATCATAATCATCGGTCTCCTCCACTTCCATCGCCGACAAGAGGGCCCCATGGCTTCGTCCATATGGCATTGCACCATAGCAGCTCTACGGTTATCAGGAACGTCAGCCGCTCGAAAATACCTTTCCATGCGGATGAACCACCGTTCGACATCGAAAGACCGCGTAAGCGCTTCCGGCGGCATTATCCAACGTGGATTCTCTGACATCCTGCCGCGCTCGCCAATTGTAGCGCCGTGAGGCGCTCGATTCATCCGCGACATTTATGATACAGAGAGTTTATTATAAACAAAGGAATACGAAAGATTATACAAAGAGTTATAATAAACTGATTAAACAAACCGAGAGGGACACGCTGCATCACCAACGCCAATGCACACACGACTACTTTCGTCTTCTTTCTACCGTACCCTATAAATGCACTTTGATGTTCAGGTACCATCGCCACAATCATTATATGTATATATATATATATATATATATATATATATATATATATAACAATAAAATAATACTAAAATATAATTGTTTTGATATTTGTAAACATTATTAAAATTTGATTCATTGTAAAAACATTATTAACGATGGAACACCGACATTTTATATTTAGGTAAAACCTGCCTTTCAGTAACTACAGAAAGAAATTGTTGGTGACGTAAGAGGTTGCATGTTTGCCATATTGTGCTCCGTTTGCAATATGAATTTGCGTGTGCCAGTCGCGTGTTTTGTCTGTGTCAGGCATTGAAAGAACAGAACGATTATTCGACAAAGTTTGACTGACACCCTGTTGTTCATGAACGTGAAACAATCGACATCGGGTGGTCATAACTGAGTTGGTCGTCCTGAGATTTGTACAGTCCACATACGAGAAACCGAATTAAATTTTGTCTCCAACATTTCGTGCTCAGAGCTGGAGTCTCAGTGCTTTGCATGGAGTCCATCATTATGGAAGACGCAAAGGCGAGAAAACTGCGCTTGCGGGGAAGCGCGATAGAAGCGAAATACGACGACGTCGAGAGAAGCTTGAAAAGTGGGTCGGATGCCAGGCGAGTGTTTTGCACCAGCATTACAAATGACGACATTCTAATGCGTATGGATGAAGAATTATTTCTTACATCATAGATGTGTATTCTCGGTCTCGAAAATCTTCTGTTTTTATGGGGTCCCAAAACGAATGATTTCAATAGCGTTTCAAACATGGCCTTAGTGAACTGTGTACCATGGGATGCTTGATATCTCCACAGTTTTTCCCTGAATGAAATGCGATATGAGGAGCATCAAACAATCAGTGAAAAAGATGGTTGATTCTTCAGCAACTGTGTAAGACAGCCATATATCAGGACAAATTTATACGATGTCCGCAACAGAGCTGCAGCTACAAGTGCACATTCGTCGTATTTCCAAGGACTCTTAGATGTTTCTTTCGGTGAAGTGGTCAACGCGTATTGAGGGCCACTTTCCGCTGCTCGAAAGCAACACCCCGTAAGAGAAGACATGGTATTTGAAAAGAGGCTCTGCTTTGCTTGTTTGCAGCGTGGATGACCAGATAACGGACAGCAGCTCCGTTCGGAGATGTACGGTGGCAGGACACAGAGCTGGAAAACAAAAGAAACAGTCAAAAGGTAATCCTGGAGGAAACCTTTCCGCCGTTAATAGCGACGTCGTACTTGAGAGGTTCTAACAAATATTGTTTTTAGATGACGAAAAATACAAGTTGGACCTCTCCTGGATCGACCAAACACCAAAGTCACCGGCTGGTCACGGCTTAGTGTCACCTAAAGGAGAGCAGCCAAAATCATCCAGACTACACTTCGATCACGTGACATTGCGTGGAGGATGGACAAAGTTGAAAGTTATTAGAGACGAGTCTCTCTGGCCAGACTTGGTATCGTGTCCACTTCGCCGTCTGTTAGGACATGGGTGAAAGTCAGATGTGCAGCGTTGTGTTTGATGGATCTGCTCGCCACCGTTGCAAATTCGCGAAATTACAAATTCACCCAGTCGACGCCTTTCTTCCCTCTCCTCATTTTTCGAGTGGAAGGAATTGGCAGCAAACCAAATGATGTATATTCAAGTCCGCTTGTCCATACAGTATCGAGAACCTTCCATTTTTTTGGAAAAACATATCATCAGAGTATGCATGTGCAGGCAGACAGCCGCACATCTACAGCAGTTTGAAACCGCCTGTAATATTAGCAGCTGGCAGAGTTGATTTTATCATCTGCTTCTGGCTTGCTTCCAGGAGCTAGCGACATGGTGCGCGTGCATGAGCGCGGCGGTGGGAGTTCTACTCCACTTTCGACACCATCGAACAACCGCGCAAGATCGGCGCGAAATCGAAATGCTTTTTGTGGCTTTTTTATGAATTTGCCTGAAGAATTATTTCTTACATTATGGATGAATATTTTTGGCATCGTAAATCTACTCTTTTTATGGGATACCAACATGAATTATTCCAGCCAGCTGCCAGTTCATAACAAAATATGGTAAAGTGCTGTCACTCAACGTTGGAGAATGTTCGAAGCAGCCTGATCACAGCAGCCTGAAAAGCAGAACACATGTGCATGAATTCACTGCAGTAAGTCTAAGATGCTCTTGAAAGAGCCGTCGTATTCACGTGGACAACAGCTCTTGTTTCATGGTCTCAGAAGCTGTTCTGTGCTGATGTGGCGTACCGGTGCAGCGATTTCTATATCTGCTTTGACACGCGGCATTTTGTCACAGCAGCTAGTCCCTGATTCGTGTATGGTGACTGAAGAGCGCTTTGAAACTATTTTGAAATATTACCTTTTTACCCTAACGACTCTATTGACTACTTGAATCGTTTTGAATTCTGTATTTTGTTTTCTTTTACTTTTTGATATTTATTAAATGTATTATTTTGATATTTCGATATTTTTTCCTTTGTTCAAGTAATTTATGTTCAATGTACAGATCTGTCTTCTTTTACTATTAGATTAAATGCTGGTGTATATTTTATTCTCGTTGACAACAGTAGAAAATTGATGTTTTCGATTATAATTGACTTGTACAGTCTATATTCCTGCTGGTGACCAATTAGGGCCGGTTCTTGCTGCAGTAATAAAACTTCGATTTTCATGGTGTAAATTAAATAAGATCCCTTTATTTGATTGTCAGGAACAGAAGTTTTTTTACAGTAATGTTTGCCACGAGCATTTGTATAAGAAATAAAATGTATGATGATTAAATCGAAATTTTTTTTCAGTATTTATTTATTTTTTTCAGTATTTCAGTATATTTCGATATTTCATATGAGCGAATTATTGAAGTTGATAGTTTGAAAAATGAATTTTGCATTGTTTCATACGTTTCTCTAAGCAGGAGCTGCAATGTTGACGAGACTGCATGATGAGCTGAATAGGCACTTTCTAGACCTGAAGTCTTTTGGGAAAAATGTGAATAGTGGCCGGAGGGTTTTTTATGTATGTTTGTCCATGATCAAGAAGAAGCTTAGATGTGGAACCTTAACCGAGTGGAGGGGCTTCATAAGGGACAGACGGATGTTGAGATAACGTCAGATGAGTTTCTCACCTTCTTGTAAGATCCAGCCAGTATCAGAGAATCGGACAACGCACCTCGAACGAAATTCACTCTGAAGAAGAACAAGTTGTGCTCCTCAGCTGATTAATTTTTAAATTCTAAGATGACAAGTTTGTGATAAAGCAATAATAATAACGTGCTTTATTATGCCAGGTAACTCTCGTTACTTTTGTGTACATCCAGTATTTACCATTATGATTTGTTTGCTCGAGCATGTAGCGTATCCCTCTTAGTATTAATAGTTTTTGTTAGTTATATTGGATGGATACGATTTGAATTTTGCCACTATTCAATTCTATTATTCAAAAGAAAATCTCAAACAATGACTTAGAAAAGAGCGTAAAAACGTGAACAGCAGGAATAGAAATAATACGAAATAGAATAATAATTTTGAATTTTTGTTTAAATAACTTTTGCAAGAGTTCTTTGTTATTTTTCTTATAATGGTATCAGAATAGCGGCTTTGCAAAATAGCTGAAAGTGCCAAAATCTCTGCAGCATTGAAGCAGCATTTTCATGGAAGATAACATGAAAATGAAATTTTGGATACGTAATAGTTCACGAAAAATTTATTCATGTTGCACCATTTGCTTGTTTTCCTGTGTCTTTCTGTGTCTAAGTTGAGATAGTCTTTGTTAATCAACTGAATACCAAAGCGAAATGTCAATCCGCTCCCGCGAACACGAAAGCCGACATTTAAGCACTATAATTCAAAGAAAAGCAATACAAACTACGTGCTACTGTTTATTTTGATTTTCATTTATTAATGTGAGTGTAGTTTCATTTATCCCAGAGTCAACTATTGTTACTTTCCACAGTTTTTATGTGATTGGCTTGAATGCATGACCCTTTGTGTGTATTGCTATTGGTTGACTTCTCTTCCTGTAATATTAGTAATTTTTTTCCATATTTTTTGTCAGTTAAATGTAGATATAATTATGAACAGCAGATTTTGTAACGGGTCGCTGATTGGTTTTAGGGGTATTGTTCGGTAATTGCCTAATGACTTCTGCTATTTTATTAGCTAATTATTCTGATAAGTGATTGGGTGAATAACTGTGCCATTCGATTAGCTATTCAGCTGTGATGTAAGATTGGATGATTGTTGTTTATTAAGTCTTTACCAAATGTGGGTGCATTACCATTAAAATACCTTATATGGACAGAAAAAAGCATTTACTATTTTTTAAAGAAAAAGCTTTTAGTTATAACCTGGAAATGTGTATATTTGTTTTTAGACTTTGCAAATGATGCTTTCAAAAAGCTTTTGCGTTTTACATTCCACTGTTAACAAAAGATTATCTTATTGCTTAATTTTACACTTGTAAGTTTGCTTTTGCATTTTATTTCTTCACATCTATGCTGATCAACAGACTATTTTCACAGAAACGTTTCTGTTATTTGATATAAGCGCTTCAGAACTAAGCAAATGTATAGTACAGAAATTTCCATTTTACCAAGCAAATCAACCAAATTCCAAGCAAATCTGAACTTTATTACAATATATACCATGGGCAAGATGGATAATACAACGATAACGTAGAAAAAATCCATTTCCAAACTTGTAGACACTGTGCCACGGCAACCAACTAATCGTTATGTTGAAAAAATGGAATAGCTGTCACATTACAATAACAATGTGCTACATTAAGCCATTGTTTGTATGTTTATTCACAACCCGTATTTGTCATTATGATTTGTGCACTTGAGCGTGTGGCATCTCCCTTTGTGTATTGGCTTATGTTGGTTCTTTGAGATACAAACTGAAATTCATTATTATTTATTCTCATCATTCGAAAACACATCTCAAACCTACGACACGGAAAATAGCACAAGCTAATGATAAGCATTGAGGAGTGAAATAAATGAAAAATAGAATTGACGGTTTTGTTCTTTACAAAGTAAATATCTTTATTATCTAACTGCATTATTCTACAAAAATATAGAAGTAACAAATGAACAGCCTGATAAAAAGATAACTGAACAAAGAAATGTTAAATAAACGTGTTTAAGTCATTTTCATAATTTGACATGTAATGACTTTTCACGATGGTAAAAGAGCAAAAAAATAATTTTCATTGCTTTCAGTTTTGTTTGGTAAAATCAACATAATTTCCATATGCAACAGATATTTTTTGATCTGGAATGTTGAACCATAGTAATACAAGAATTGCAACTTGAATGTTTAATCAGCCCAGTAGTCGGTTTACTTTAGATATTGAAAGAAAAATTTAATACAATTTACACAAAATGTATAACCACCAATTTTTATTTTAAACAAAATTCCAGATTTTATTTTTTTATTTAAATAAAACATAAGAAGAAAAAGAATAACTCTTGTGAAGAGGAGGGAAAAAAAGATTGGAAAGATTAAATTCTTTTGCGAACTAAAAACATTTTCAGAGAACAGGCAGGTAAAATCAGAAAAGTGTTTCGATGCTAATATTCAGCAATCACCACTCCTAGTTTTAGCTGAAAACTGCAGCTGTAGACAATTTACCAATTTTAGATTTTTCCTTTGTACTTGAATGGCCTTCAACTAGCCTTCATCAGAGCAATATCTGACAAATAGAAAAGAACCTTAGGCATAAATCCTATTTAATTGTTAGCTAAGAAGGTAATTTATATGACAAGTGAAAGCAACTGTTGGCTGACATTTCTTTTGAATAGTATTTTTAAACTCGCATGGATAAATAAAAGTGAAGCACTTCGAAAGCAGAAAAAAAGCGATGAACAGCAACAACCAAGCAGAAAAGCGCTTAAAGCTGCTTCAAATTCACTCTGCAGTAGACATTGCATTGTTTGATGTCAGCATTTGTGTGTGATTAATAATCTTCTGTCAACATCAACAAAAGGCATGGGTGCCACAGAAATATCAATCAAAGTTGATCTTTAATTGTAGATAAAATGAAAAATGAAAACTAAATATTGGTGCAAAATGATTATTTAAAATGGAATTTAAACCATCAAATTTATTTTCCTTTTTGGCCTTTCGTTTGAGTTCAGTGCTTAGCATTCGAGGGTTATTAGTTAAGGAGCGAAACAAGATCAGACATCATCATCTGAAATTTGCCTGCTGAAATTCTGATGGATACGACTTTCTGGACTTGACGGCAATGAACAGAAAATAGACGCGGAAATGGATTCCTAATACTGGAGTAAGCGAGAAGTAAACTATGAAACAGGAAGTGAAATGCTTCTGGGCATAAAGCTTGACGCAGCTAACTGAGCTAAGCAAATCAAATGGAACGGTGCATAAGCTATTTAAAAGAAAATTCAAGACTGCAAATGCTATTTTATGTGAACAATGAAATGTAAAACTGAAGAATCATTAATGTTATTGACTAAGGTAACCAATTATTTAAAGCCACATTCGAATATTGCAAGACATCTTGTTAAATGCTCTTCTTAACAACATACACAAACAATATGCAAATATAAAGAAGTTAAACATTGGTTTAAACATATTAACTTCGTTATTGTTATAATTCCTTTAACGCAACAAAAGATAGCTAAAAACATATTAAAAAGCTGTGTTTTAAAAATAGTAAATGCTTTTTAATGGTAATGCACCCATATTTGGAAAAGGATTGATAAACAACAATTACCCAATCATTGATCAAAGTTTAATAGCTAATCAAATGGCAAAGTTATTCACCCAATCACTTATCATAATGATTAGCTAATAAAATATTAGAGGTTATTAGCCAATTACCGATCAATCCTGTGCAATTTATCAGAGTACAGCCAATCACATAAATGGGGCGGAGTTTGGGGAAAAAGGGACGCGGATGAGTTCAGACTAGCCCGTTTGAGTGTATATTCAATAAAATATACTCGAGATTATCATATACGAAAAGCGAGATTTGTGAAATTCAAATTTAGCAGCGAAAGAAGACAGTTAGTTGTAGAACCTAATCGTCTATAACATAGTGTAGTACGATTATCCTGAAAGTCTACTACAATAACATTTGATTTCAAGAAATGAGCTTTTAATAAGTCATGTGATATGGGAAAACTGTCTAACAATAGAGAATCCCAAATAACGTGTCAGCAAGTCAAGCAAAACAATTCAAATGTGAATGTAGCAAAGGCAGGGACAATTGCTACACTTCGGTTGCTAACAATCAATTTTCGAAACGGACTGTAATTCTTCATGCCGAATTTATTCTTCTATCAAATCGTGCGTCCAACACATCTTCTACATTCTGGAATAAATATACCAGTGTCAGAATTAGAATTCCATTGAATGATTTATTTCAACCTATGCGAGACATCGAGGTTGTTGGGATTGCATTTGAAGAAACAATATTTTTTTCTATGATTTTATTTTCTCTATTAGGAACTTTGAACAACTGCGGATGAAGAAGCGGGAAAAGCATTAGGGACTAAGAAAGCACTTCAAGCATCCAAAGGTGGTAAGAAGAATGTGAAATCAGTTACCGATGAAATTCTAGGCGAATTAACGTCTGCACAAAAGAAGGTTACCAATCGCTTCTTTTCTTTGTTTGTTAAAATATTGATATTTTAATAAATTTTCAGAATTACGTACTTTCTTGGTTGTATGATTTGAAAAAAAGATGGATGCATATGCATCGTCAGAGCAGGAAAAGGCCTCATGAGATGATCGAATCTGATATGATCACTTCTCAAGCCACCTGACCTACTCATCGGGTTGATCAAATGCTTCTAGCGAGTCCAAGAAACCTTCTTACTCGTCCTTGGAACATTATTCAAGTATTTGTATAATTTAAAAAAATACATGAATTATTTGTTATATTTTATTTTTAAGATTTTGAAAAACAAAGAGCCTGGCTTGATTACACTTTGGGTTTCGATTGGTTCTGAATTGCACAATATTCGACTTCGAGCACCAAGAATTTTTTACGTCAATCAGCGTATTCCAAAACAGATTGATTCTACTGATGATGAACTTTTTTCTAATACTAAAGTTTATCCGGAAAATCCTTTAATAACAACATCATTTCTTCATGTTATTGTAAGTTAAAATGCACTGCATTTGAATGGTTGGTTGTTGAAACGTGTGAAGAGTTAATTATTTGTATTCCATTAGATACCTTCCTTCATTTATATATATTCTGTTCTTTGCTAACTTTTTTTGAAAACATCTCAGCTAACGGTATTATTATAAATTAACAGTGCTGTTACATCATAACTCTATGCTTATGAAATTTGGATTATTCAATAATATTATACATATAACACTCTCCTTATACAGAATCTTCATGGAACCAGTAGCTGCGGCATCACATAACCACTGCATTCTATTGTATGCTATTGAAATATAATGAAACGTTTAACTGTTTGTTTTTGCTAATATTTATCGGGCATTTCACTATTACACTGCCGAGGAACGTTCAACTAGCAAATTTATTTTTTGCTTTGTAGTTTTGTACAATTTATGAATAACTGAAACAACAATTTGTTTCAAAAACTTTCCATTTTTGATAATTGAAAATTTTATGCACATATTTCATAAACAAAATAAATCAATAACGAACACTCTACATCGTCAATTTTAATTTTGTGGGTAAACGCCATAATAAGAAAAAATGGAAACCAAAGTAAAAAATTTGCATAAAATTTGTAGGATATTTCACTCAACGCTTGTCATTCATAACTGCTTAAAGCATTTTCATATTTTATTCTCAATTCAATACAGTTATTTGAATAAAAAATTTTTTCTTTTCAATTTTAATTTATACGTCGAATAAAAAATTAAATATATAAGAAAAAGACTACTGAATGGTAAACGGTAAAACTATGTAAACTGAAAACGTTTTATTTGTTGATCAGCACAACATTTACGTAAACAGCTCAAGTGCCTCAAGACAGCATCATTAAATCAATAACTTACATTTCCAAAATGACACATTTCAAAAACAGCATATTCCAATGAATGTGCAAATACTTTGAAAAAAAATATTCAACGCATACAAGAAGCTGTAGAAATATTTATTAATATATACATACATACAAAATCCACCATATAAAAATATAATTTGTAAACATACAAATTAGAACTCTTAAATAAAATGTCATTTTTTCATTGTAAAATAGTATTGATTTCTAAAAGTATTCTTTTCAAATTAATTTTACAATTTCAAACTTTCAGGTCTAAGAAAAGAATAAAGCAAATTGGTTCCTCATATTGAAAGAAGTGAATAATTGATAATACTTACGTAACAAACTAGAAAAATACTTATGAAAATTGTAAATAATTCCACAGCTCATGTACATATTTACATAAATAATAAAAGTATAATAGAGAAAAGACAGGAAATTTTTTATTGATAATAAATATGTGTATAATAGAAATAAATTTCTATAAAAACGAAGTGCAAATTACAGAAATCAGTACGTGTAAACAATTCTTGTACTTCAGCAGTCATGAAACTGATTTGCCTTTTCGCTCTTGTCATTGCTACCAGTGCTTTAAGGATAACGAAGCAAAAAGTAAGAAATCTTTTTAAATTATAATTTTATTCGAAAAATATCAATTGACTAAAATCTGATTTAAAATTGTAAGTCGATCAATAAAAGTGAATTTCATGTTTTTCACGCCACAATACATTCCTTACATACGTGTAGTATAAAATTATTATTAATGACAATAACAAATTAAATTAGCTTTAAATTTGCTTCATAAAACTAATTTCCTATTTAATTAAAATACATTAAAAAATTTCAAATTTCAGTTTAACTTAATTGGAACGCTTTTCAAACAAAAATTTCCATGCACTTTATCATGACACTTTAAAATCAATTCATTGTTCTTGAAAACATTCGAAAATATGTTTAGGCTCCAAAAAAAGATTACGATTTTAAAGCAGAAAAAGAAGCTGTCATTGCAGAGCTAGATCAACGCTTTGATGGCTACAGAGAGCATTGCTACCCTTTACCTGGTGATGGATGCAAATGTCAAGAAACAATGAATGGCGTAAAAGGGACTTATAAATATGAAAAAGATTTGGAATGCAAAACAGGGGATGTAATGCAATATTTAATGAAATATAAATTTCAATTTATGAGCATATAATTATAAAATTATTAATGGAATACATTTATTTCAGAAACGCGTAAGACTCTGTGAAGATACGCAATGTAAAATTGATTTTAAAAAAATCAACAGATGCAGAACGAAGGACAAGTGTGGCCAGGATAAATGGAAACCATATGAAGATTGCATGAAAGCCTGCACGAAAATTCAGTACGTTATACTCAACAAAATTAAAAATGAAATTTCTATATTATTAACAATTACATTTTTTAATAATAATTCATAATTTTAATTTTTCTTAAATCATAATACTGTTTTAACTAAAATAATGCAGTTCATACAATTTCAATATAAAAAGATATTTAATTTTAACAAGCCCTAAACATTTAATTTCAATTGCCAAACTTATGACGTGTATTCTCTGTGTATTAATTTACGAATATAAGTACAGTGAATATACTGCAACGTATTTTCAAAAGAATCATAAACTGGATCATAAATGACACTAATTTTTCATTATTATAGTCCAATTCTAATCAGCCCGGCCGCCTGAAAAAGTACACTCATCAGCTACATATAAAAACATTTTTTTGACTGAATAAAATGCTTTTAATGAAACAATCACCGTCCTGTGTATAATGCATCCACTGTAATAAACAAAACAATTTTCAAGAAAATATGTAAATTATTTTCCAAATCACATTACAATTACAACAAAATAAGCGTTTCCTATATAAAGAGATAATGTATAATAAAATGCCGTTAGTCGCACAAACAACATTTCAAAGTCTTATTTTATTTCATTTCTGGCATTTCCTTGGTTTTAATAAAATTCTCATTTTCAAATTCTCTTCTTTTATTGGAAATATTATTTTTCATTTCAAATACTGGAATTTGCTTTCAATCAATATGGAAATAAAAATAGGATATTCAACTTTTGTCTTTCTAACACTGTAAGATCTATCAAGTTGAGAATAGATCGTTGTAACTGACATTTAAGAAAAGCAGCCTGTACATATGGATGATGGTCGATTCCAAAATACGATGCCTAAGCAAAACAACAGTTAGTGAATAGGTTTTATTCAAAAGTTCGATATATGACATGGTTCTTCAGGAAAAGTTATAAACACAGATCAAGAACGTAGAGCCAGATAAAGTTTGAGTGTCTTGAGCACAAATCAAATAAAATGACGACATCAAAACGCAGTGTATCGCGCAATCACACATCATTGCACAAAACTAAGCTTTGCACTTGCCAAATAGAACAGATGATTCTTACACTTCTTCAACTCCTCACATAATGTCTGGTCCACATCAACAAGAAACTCCACCGTCGAGTGATACAAATCAAAAAGTCTTTGTAAGCAATCCCCTCTTGACAACCATCTTACTTTCGTGTAAAAAAGCAGTTGGTTGAAAGTTTCTTCATTTTTTTCACATAAGATTGCAAATAGTCGGGAATTCTTTAATTTTATTGACTGCCTTAATACAAACTTTTAAGGTAGCATGCAGTTCACCATTGAGATTCTTGGCAACAAGATGATGTCTGTGTAACATGCAGTGAACAGCGCGTACATCCCAAACCGTCTCTTCGAGTAAGGTGGCAAATCCTCTGTAACGGCCAACCATTGCTGGTGCACCATCGGTAGTCACTGCAGTAATAAACACTGTGTTCTTTCAAATAATCCTCTAAGCATCGAAAAACTGTATCACTTTCTGCATCACTTTTAAGATAATTGGCAAACAAAAACTCGTCAACAATGCACTTTAGGCTTTGACTATAATACCTTACATAAACCATAAGAATATTCGAGCAACCGAAAGCAGACTCATCTAGTTGGATGGAAAATTTGCAATGTTGTAGCTCCAACACCAAAGTTTTCTCCACATCGCTGGCCATTTCATCGATGCGTCGCTGCACTGCCTTTGCACTTAAGGGGATACACTTAAGAACAGGTTCAGAGTCTTTCTTCATAACAGTTTCAATCACTTCTTCAATAGCTGGTATAACGATCACCTCACCAATGCTATACGACTGTGCTTTCTTTGCTACATTATTAGAAGAAGCTGTACTGATGCTTTCAATCCTCCTTCACAATCAACAATACCAGGCGCTTTTTCAAATTCGATTGATTTCTGATTTTTTCTTTCAGCACCTCAAAAAACAATATCTTTGTTTTTCTTATCAGGGTGAACCCTTTTTCGAGGTGGTCTTTCATCTTTGAAGGCTTCATGGCATCGTTACTGAAAACCTTTTGATACAGCAGAAACATTGGCATGGTTTCATTAGAAAAAGAAGGTATGAAACCAAATTTCAAAGATTCTTGCGAATATTGTCTGCACTTCTTCTTTGCATCAGCGCTCGCCATTATGTCCACAAACAAAGCGTAGCTACGCTCGCTGTCATGAGTTGCTTCAATTGCGCGCGGCCGCTGTCACACGGACGTCCATCCCAAGCAGCTGTGCACAATTTACCATTTAGCTTGTACTAAAATCGCCTTTACCAATTCATCTGATGCAACGAAAGACGTGAAAAATATCTGACAATGGCCTATGCAACACATTAATCAAACTCATAGAACAAAGCCGTATTTTCTCTAACTGGCGGAAGTAAGCGTTAAACGACCAGTAAGAAAATTCATCCTGAAGTCGAAAATTCCCTTAGCATCACGCAGTTCGCCCCGCAAAATTAATTTCTTGTGGTGTCTGTTGATAGCTCAGAAAAGTTACAAAGTAATTCTCAACGAAATAAATTAACAAGATGGGATTTAATAGTTCATATTCGATCCCGGAGTTCACTGACCCCATTCGACCACTAAGTCTTTATCGACCCCAAAACGTCCATAATCTGCATAGAGATCCGATTAGATCTGCGGGCTCTATTTCAACAACCATCAACCTATTGCGAATTTTCTATAATTCTTTTCCATCCAAAATGACTTGAATCCAAAACGAGAGACGCAAAAAATTTCTGACAAAAGCCTATGCACCATATTTATCAAACTCATAGAACAAGGCCGTATTTTGTCTAAATGGCGTTCGATAAACAAGATTTAAACGACCAGTAAGAAAAGGTGGTGAAAATTCAGCCTCATTTCGACCATCCCCTTCGCCCATTCGAAATTAATTCTTCATAAAATAAATTCCTCCGATGGGATTCGATCTAGGAGTTAATTGATCCCTAGGTCTCTATAGACCCCATGGATACTCCCATCGACCCCAAAATGTCGATATGGATCTCTTTAACTACCTATGGCCTAGAAGTTCCGGCCGACAGGAAGCTGAGCATAAATGATTCGGGCACCATGCTGTGATCCTTCTGATGTAACGCTTCACTGCAAAAGAGGAGAGCAGATACAGTTGCTCCTCCGCTACTTGTGCTACAAACACGAAAACCGACATGTGGTTTCACCGGCACTACTTCTGCCCTTCTCGGTCAGTTTCTGGAGACCGAAGTAGTTTCATGAACAAAACTCAGCGTTTGTGAAAACCACGCAGGTCCGTTCCACCACGTCGTCTTGTCCATTGTCCATTGCAAAGCAGACTCATCATGTGGCCGGCTCAACTAACTGCGATGTTTCCGAAAAACTGTTCAGAATCAAAATATTCAACAATTCACCGTGGATAAGATCCATGTCAGGGCGACTTCACTGTCCAACTAGTTCGTCATCAACGATAACTGCACATCTAATGCCATTCGGATTGTTCTCACCAAGCGAGCCCAGATCAATGCTGCCATCAATTCCATCAGGGGCAGACTCTATTTCGAATCTAAGCGGCTGCTGCCAAGTTACCAAATGATCGATGGTCTTTAGATTCCACACGCAAGTCGATGGCGGTACCGTTTGTATTTCTAGAGGTATTTCCAAAGGCGTGTACATCTAGGCTACCGAGCCTATTGTTCGGCATCATCATGAGGATCCTCTGAACGTCGAACTGATTCAACTCAATCATTTCTTCACTCCAGAGCTATCACTGCGAACACAATTCGGGAGGCAGCAGATCATGTCATTTCAATCCTAGCTGTCAAGCAAACTCACTGAAGACGGTGCAGTACAACAAAATCAATCGAAAATTTGCGCTGCTGCACTGAAAAGGACGGAAACCAGGAGTCGGAAGGAGCAAAAGCAGATCTCACAAGCAAAGTTTTCATTCACCAATGGGCGATCTTCCTCATGCATGTCTGACGATGCGGTCACCGTTTTCCTATCCCATTTCGATCTATGAAAAAGTGCCGCCAATAAGCATCTTCATCAGTTGCTCATTATCACAAGTCAGTAGTACAAAGTCGTCCACGTACATTTTTCGGTGAATCTTGTCCACTTCACACGGCGTTGTGCCAAATTCAACAGTCACAATTACAGCAATTTTCGCTGACGTATCAGCAGGCCTACAGAAAGTAAACAATGATTTTCAGGAACCCAGAAAATAATATTTCTCTTTAAATGCTTCTTGGAGCAAACCAAATAAAAATCAGACATGACTTTTAATAGTAGGATGTGCTCAAACTGAGATTTTCTCTTTCAGTCATGATAAAAGAATACACTACACTGCAAAAAGATCAATTTTATGAAGTTGTCCTTTTCGAAGTACATAATACGCAATTACGCCAAATCTATTTTTATAAGCAGTTGTGTAAATGAAATGGAAATTATTTTTTAACTGTTATTTAAATATGTTATTTTCTCAGATGGAAATAATACTACAATTTCTGTGTAGCCAACAGAAAAAAAAGAACTTTTAAAATATTCACTGATTTTTCATCAAAAAATACTAGTTTTACACTATTTGTTTTGTGTTAATTAAATACTTGAACTATTCTTTATTAGCTAAATAGAAAAGATATTCAACTGAAAAAATATATTGGTTTCTTAATGCGATACGAAATACTGATAAAACAGAATGAAATTTGGCAGATTAATACATTACCATTAAGTAGCGTGTACCTGTTCGCCACTATTAACCGATGGATCAGACTGCAATAGGCAACTTTCGATTCTATCACCACAATCCGACGTCACCTTGCATCCTTTTTAACGGTTCGCAACCATTTGGAATAAAACAATCAACGTCCGTAGTGGAGTTGAAAAATGTAAACTGATTCAAATAACAAACAATCAACATGGCAAAAGACATTACGCACAAACAAACCACAACCATTACAGAAACAATAACAACCAACCCTCACTTTCTTCCTACTGTAGGTTTTCGCCGACGTCCTCCGTGAAAATCAAGTGCAGTTTATAAACTATTTATGTTTGCGATGCATCACAAGAAAATTAATATAATGAGAAAATTATTGAATATTAAAATTATTTACAACAATAAATAAATCATTTGCAATACTTTTTGTTTGTATGTTTGCATAATTTCGCAAAATGGAATTTCATTACGAGTTGTAACGAGTGAAACTACGGGTTTACTCGCTCGCGAACTTAGTGGACTACATCTTTATTGAAAGGTGGGAAAGTCAAATCCGTTCGACAATCCGATTGTTGGAATTCATTCGGCAGTGAACCATCTGCACTTGAACGCGGGTTACGGTAGAAGGATGGACGAGCCGAGTTGGCAATAAGGTGCAGTGTGAACGGAGTGATTGTTCTCGTGTGTAACATTCTGTTTTGTGTTTGTGGTTATTGATCGTGTTGTGGTTTGTCACTGCACCATTGGTTCTGTTTCTAAGCCTGAATCTTCGCTTAGTAAAGTCTGTTTCCACCTATTTGTCTTGTTTTGGGTCACGTTCGGAAACGAACGTAGCTCGGATTGCGGTTAGGTAATCATTGTTGATTTCACCTGCCGCCGAATAAAAATTATATTCCACTAGCTTTCAAGCAACATCGGTTTTGTCGCTAACACCGACCTTAATCATGTTGCACTGACTTCCGTCACGATAACCGTCAATCAAAACTAGATCAAGTGTCGATACAGTTTACTCAAAACGAATGATAGTTTGCCAGGGATAATAAGACAAGAAATCACTCAATATAGCACAAACAAGCAAAAGAAACTTTGAAGGCAATCTTCCAACAAACGACAAACCCACAACTTTCTCGCAAAACCCTAGTCTAGTGTTTCCCAAACTTTTTCAGGCTATCATCCCCTTGAGAGACATATATTTTTCAAACGCCCACCTAAATTATTGTCAAAAAAATAGTGAATTTTTAAACAGACTATTTATTCAAATCGAGTGTTCTTTCAAAAATAATCATATAGTAAAAAAATAATTAATGTGATGGATGGGGTTGGTGCATTGCGACTAATCTGTCTACATTGGATTCAATGCTGGTTAGGAACAATGGTAAATCACCACGTTTGGCGATTTGTAGTCGGCTTCTTTTATTTGTTAGAAAATCAGTGACCACACTGAAGCCACGTTCATTTAAATGGGAAGATAGGAAGGCGAGTAGGAACTTTCATACTATTCTCCATAAACCGGGACAGAGGTCAGATATTTGTTTTTGCAACTAGAAAAATTGATATCCATTCTTAAACTTCGGCTTTAACTCTTCATTGGTTTGTAAATCAATTAATTCCTCTTCTAATTCCATTTCGATCTCATCAGTGTATGAAAATAGGTCTATCACCTAATTTAGAATCTTTATTTTGAGAATATCTTTAAATCTTTCTTGCATGTCCTTTTGTAGCATATCTAAATGATCACAATAGATTTGAATGTCATCATCATGTACTTATCCATTTTCCCTGAGTGCAGCAACGCTTAGAAATTGATAAAATTCTCTGCACCCAAAGTTGTGTTTGAACAAAGCCAGCTTTGATATGAATGGTGAAATGAGAGATCTCATCTTTATTAGATTAAGTTCGCTTCCTTGCAGTTGCAGATTAAGTTCATTAAACTTGAAAAACAAATCAGCCATATATGCAATGTCACTTTTGCACTTCTTCAAGCTGTCTCTCAGTGAACGGTCTTTGTTTTGAAAGAATTCCAAAATGGTTTCAAAAAGCTCATAAAAGCGACTTAAACAAGCATCTTTCGATAACCACCGGACTTCAGTGTGCATCAGCAGGCGATTGAATTCTTCGTCATTTTGTTCGCACAACTGGCTGAATAATCTGTCATTTAAAGGAATGATTCTGATTTTGTTTATTCCCGCTATGACGTATCCCAAAGAGCAATGCAAACGTTCAGTAAAGTGCTTTGCAACTAGATGTTGTCTGTGAATTACGCAATGCACCGCCAGTACATCCGGCACTGAGTCTTAGCAGAAAGGTAGGTAGCAGAAAATTTTCAAATGCAAAATGATGTTTTCCAAAAAATTTTAGTTATACATGTAACAGACAAAAACCAAAATACAAAAGTTAAATAAATAGTACAACAAAAAAACGCTTAAACGATGACTTGAAAAAGAAATCACGCTCATCACCCGAATTTATCTTAACTGTTAGTACAAACATAAAGTCATAATATCTCTTCGAAGTGCAACATGAGAAGCAGCAAATAAACAAATGCAGCAGTAACAATCACTATAAACGAACAACTATAATGACCAACTGGCCAAAAAGCCTGCACAAGTTGACCTATTTCATGATTGTATGCGAGTGATGTAAACAAATATCATTGGTGTAAAATAATTTTATTGTGCAAATAACTCAGTATACTGTTAAAATTATATATTATAATCATATAATTTTGTTGGTTCTTTACTTCCAAGCATTAGTTAATATATTTTATGAAATTAGTTACACTTTGGAAATGAAAATTTAAATTTGAATATAAAACTAAACAAAAATTTTGAACTTTTTAAAGGAAAAATTTATTTCTAAAAGTAGAAGATTGTATACTGAAGTTGCACTAAGTAAGCATTTAACATTTCAGGCATTAAGTACGACATCGCTTTATAAATGACGTTCTTAGTGCAGTTGCGAAAGGCATTGCCCCTACGATTATAAGTTACATAATAGTGCTCAATCCGCACAGTCCTAAGTGAATAAAATTCCTTTCTACTCATGGTGCTTGCCCATGCGCATTCGAGGAGAAAAGTTAAGCAAACTTATCGCCAGTTAGTCATTACATTGGCATCAGCAATACTGTAAGTATAATGAAGAAATAAATTTTAAGTTTTATTTCCAGTAATGTTGTAAATTTTGATCCTTGAATGATCAAAAAAAATTTTTTTTTAATAAAATAACATTTCAATAAAAAATTATTGGATTTGTCCTACATTTTATTAAAGTAGAACAGTTTCGAATTGTAGTGTCATTTTGCTGTTCTTAAATGCAAAACTTTATTCTATTTTTTATTTTTCATTCTAAAATAATTTTTTTAAGAAATTAATAATTTAATTATTGTATAAATTAAAGTGTCTGTAATTAATGACGTTAACGTTCAATTGGCTTTTAGCGCGAACGATACTGTAAATTATGATTTCTATTGTAATTGTGTTATTTGTCTATTTCTAATATGGCGCGGAGTTTTCAACATGCAAGTGAAAAAGTTTTTGAAAATCGAAGTATTAGATCAGCTATAGACAGTCGCTTCGGGTATGACATTTGTGATGGGAAAGTCGAGAAAACTGCTTGGCTCATAAATATGCATGCGGTAATTTGTTGCTTTAACAGTAAACCGTTTTAATCTTACAAGTTTTGGAATTTTTATTACAATTTTATTTTATTTTATTCCATAAGATATTATATTATATTTAACTTATTGTATTTTTAATAATACGCAGTTGGCAATGTTTCTTTTGAATTAAAGTTCTTCGTTTTATTCTTCGAGTTTATGTACTTTATTGTTATAATTAAATTTTTGTGTAATTATTTGGTTTATGAAATGCTTTTTTTATCCTCTGTAATAATAAATTAGTTTAAGTTTTTCTAACTGAAACTTTGTTCAATTTTTTTTTGATGAACAGTTTATTTGCTGCTATTTTGATTACGTGAAAGCTTTTTAAAAACAGACAGAAATTTCGAACAAGGATGGCCGTATGGAAAGCGCAATGGAATATTACTTTTTGCAAACTGATGGTACCAAATTCAAGGTATTGGTTTTTTATTTTATTTTATCAGTTTTAAAACTATGTTATGTTTTAGCTACTTTATTCATACAGACCATATTTTTTTGTTTCTGTAAGAGAAGGATCCGAAGCGGATTTTGTTATTATGGTGACGAAACTTTTTGCTGGATTAGTGGATTCAGCTGAAATTGTTGAGAAAAATGACTTGGATCAGGTATCCCACTGATTTAAAAATTTTATAATTCTAGGAAGTATTTTATACATTGCTTTTTCTTTTTTGAAAGTGTTTTACAACTATTATTATGCATTTCATCATATTTCATATTTGAAATTTGATGAAAATATTTTTGGTTTTATAAAGTAGAAATGATTTTTTAATATTATGTAGTCCATTGAATATTTGGTATAATTACATTTATTTTCTTACAGACGAACCATCTATCCGGCCTACGTCGATTGTATGTGAAGTTATACTTTTTGAACACCAGTGATCTTGTGAAAGTTCGCAACGAAATCATGTACAAAGTGGAGGACAATAAAAAAGTTATTTCGTCCCGTGATTTTGATGGAATTTCTGCCAAGTAAGCTTTTTGTTTATTAAATTGTTGAAAAGGTTGTTGTAGAATGGCTGTTTAGTTCTGTAAATACGGATTCTGAATTTTCCAATGCTGGGTTTCAAGAACGTTTAGAAAATGTCTTGGATATCCGGTAAGTCATTTATTTCTTGAGTGAAAGTAAATTTTTGTAAATTTTGTTTTATTCACTGTTTAATTACGCTAACTCTCATTTAGTGAATACGACATTCCTTATTACATTCGCGCAACGATTGATTTAAAAATTTTTGTTGGTCTTTGGTATGATATAAGTGCGACGAATGGAAAAATTACAAAAATCGAACCCATACGAGATCGGATCAACAGACCGGTAAATAGAATGAGTAGTTTAATAAATTTGCAGTGTGCAGTTTACTTTTTAAGGAACCGTGTGTTCTTGCATTTGACATTGAAACAACCAAAGCACCTTTAAAGTTTCCTGATTCTTCTTGTGATGAAATAATGATGATTTCATACATGATCAACGGACAAGTCGTTTTTTGATGATTTTTCTATATATATATATAGTTCCATTAATAATTAATTTTTCAGGGTTTTTTAATTATTAACAGAGAAGTTGTTTCAGAAGATGTGGAAGATTTTGAATACTCTCCGAAACCGGAATTTGAAGGTCATTTTTCAGTGTTCAATGAAGCTAATGAGCAATCGTTGTTACTTCGATTTTTTGGTGAATTTCAAAAATATGCTCCGGACATTGTTGTCACTTATAACGGTGATGCTTTTGACTGGTAAGCAAAGTTGTTGACATTGTTGATTCGAATTATGCAATTCATCGAATAGTTGTGTTTCATATTATTGCAGGCCATTTGTTGAAGCCCGTGCTACAGCTTGTGGCTTGGATATGTATACCTCTTTAGGATTTCGTCGAAATGCTTCTGGCGAATACAAATCGCGCCAGAGTTCTCATATGGATGCTTTTAAGTACAGCAGTGATTTTTTATTTTGAATAGAGTTGTTTAAAGTTATTTTAAGATGGGTGAAACGAGATAGTTATTTACCGATGGGCAGTCACAATTTGAAAGCTTGCGCTCGGATAAAGCTGCGCTATGATCCGGTTGAGTTAGATCCTGAAGAATTGGTACCGATGGCGAGGAGCAAGCCTCAGGTTTGACTAAGTATTAATTTTAAAAATTTGTTGCATATTTTGTTTCATCTTCAGACTGTGGCTAATTACTCAGTATCCGATGCTGTTGCTACTTACTATTTATACATGATTTACGTTCATCCGTTTACATTCGCCCTGTGCACAATTATTCCCATGAATCCTGATGATGTATGCAATTTGGCAGTAAAGAGACATTTATCAGTTTTGAATTTATTCTTTTTATTTAGGTACTTAGAAAAGGTTCTGGAACCTTATGCGAAGCGTTATTGATGGTGCAAGCGTATCAGTCGAACATTATATTTCCAAATAAAAAGGGTGCGGATGTGAAAAAATTCACCGCAGACGGTCATTTGGTGATGTCTGAAACTTACGTTGGCGGGCATGTCGAAGCTTTGGAATGTGGAGTCTACAAGTCGGATATTGCGTGTCAGTTTGAAGTCGACTTGACTACAGTGCAGAAATTGATGGATGATTTGGAAAATACGTTATTGTACAGCTTGCAAGCGGACAGTGTGACGTTAGATCAGATTGATAATTTTACCGAAGTGAATATTTGCCTCTTTTTTATCTTTCTATATTCTGTTCTGTTGAAGTGAATTCTTATTTTTCAGGTATGCAACGAAATCAAAGAGAAATTGCAATCATTGAAAGATTCACCGAGTCGTCATGAGACACCGCTAATTTACCATCTTGACGTGGGAGCTATGTATCCGAACATTATTTTGACCAATCGACTTCAGGTAAATTTACTACAACCTGTATATGTGCATAGAATTATATTTTTATGAATAAATAAAATTTAGCCCCCTGCAATTGTTAACGAATCCGTTTGCGCTGTATGTGATTTCAATCGACCAGGCGCGAAATGTCGTCGTTCAATGGAATGGGTGTGGCGAGGAGAACTTTGTACTGAATTGAATTATTATTTTTTTATAATGTTGTTCATTATCATATTTTACTTTTCCATTGTTGTTTAGTGCCGGCCAACAAGAGCGAATATCAGTGGATCATGCAACAGTTGAACAAAGAAAAATTGTCCACTGCTTCGAACAGTTCGTCCAGACATTTTCATCATCTGTCTGACGATGAGAAGAGTGAATTCGAAAACAAACGTTTGAAGGGTAATTATTATTATTTTTCGTTCAAATTTTGTTAATTAAATTATTACTTTTCACAGAATACTGTAGGAAAGCTTATGGTAGGAATCACGATTTTCGCACCGAAGTGAAAAAGACACTTGTTTGTCAGAGGGAAAATTCCTTTTACGTTGATACAATTCGAGCTTTCCGTGATCGCCGTTATGAATACAAGTGTTTATTAAAAGTGAAAATGAGCTTAGGAATGATTTTTGTTTTCTTTACAACGCTTGTTGGTTGTTTAGTCGGCAAAGAAGAAATTGGCTGAGGCGACGACGGCTTGCAATTTTGAACAAATCAAAGATTTCAAAGCTAGTTGCGTATTGTACGACAGTTTGCAGTTGGCTCACAAGTGTATTTTGAACTCTTTTTATGGATATGTGATGCGCAGAGGGTAGGATTCAGTATTCCTCCGAAAATTTCCCCCCAATTTCAAATAATTCTCTGGTTTTCTTTTGTAGATCTCGTTGGCACAGCATGGAAATGGCTGGCATTGTTTGTCATACTGGAGCAATGATTATTAAAAAATCTCGCGAATTGATCGATAAAATAGGGTATTGTATGATTGTTTTCTCTTGTCTTGTAATTATTAGGTTTCTGTTGCAGACGGCCTTTGGAATTGGATACTGATGGCATCTGGTGCATTTTGCCATCGTCATTTCCAGAACAAGCAATATTTAAACTTCGTGACGGCGGTGGAAAAGTGACGGTATCATACCCGGCGGCACTTTTGAACATGATGGTTAGCCAAAATTTTACTAATGATCAATACCACGAATTGATCAACCAGTCGACATTGTCTTACAAAGTTAGATCAGAGAATACGATAGCTTTCGAAGTCGATGGGCCGTACAAAGCAATCGTATTGCCTTCTTCTAAAGAAGAAGGGAAAAAATTGAAAAAGAGGTTTTCTGACATTATCAATAACTGAAGCGCAAAAATGGCAAACAAACAAATTATTAATTTTAGATATGCAGTTTACAATTTTGACGGCAGTATTGCCGAATTGAAAGGTTTTGAAATTAAACGTCGTGGAGAGCTGCAGTTGATAAAAATTTTCCAATCCGCTGTCTTTGATGGCTTCTTGAAAGGAAGCTCTTTGGAAGAGGTTTACGGTAGCGTGGCTGAAGTGGCCAACTACTGGTTAGATTTGCTTTACTCAAAGGTTGTCATCAGTTATTTCATTTATCAAGAAGCGATGAAAATTTGCATAGTTTTTCTTTCTTCTCATTGGAACAAATTTTAGGCAGTCGATATTACTGATGCAGAATTGTTCGATTTGATTTCTGAAAATCGCAGTTTGTCCAAAAAGATCGAAGAATACGGAAATCAGAAATCGGCGCCAATTATAGCCGCCAAGCGACTTGCCGAGGTTCATTTCTGGCATTAAATTGAAACAAATTTCACATTTATCTTTCAGTTTCTTGGTGATGAAATGATAAAAAATTCTGGTCTCAATTGTCGTACTGTGATTTTGAAGGAACCTCGAGGGGCACCGACTTCAGAAAGGTTTTGTGTTCACATTTTTTTCAAAATCAACTTTTTTAAATTAAGTGTTTCAGGGCTGTTCCTGTAGCAATTTTCCAAGCAGATGCCAACATAGCTAGACACTTTTTGAAACGTTGGTTGAAGCGATGTGATTTTTCTGAAAATTTCGACATTAGAGAGGTTTCTGTTTCACATGAAATGAGAAATGTTTGTATCTTATTTAATTTCCAAATTTTTTAAATTTCTTCTACAGATCATTGATTGGGATTATTATATTGATCGTTTGGGCAGTACTATACTGAAACTGATATCAATTCCTGCTGCAATACAAGGAGTTAACTTTTATATTTCATTGAGATTCAGAGAAGTTTGCTTATTTCATTTCGAAATGAATTTAGGTTACTAATCCAGTACCGAGAATCCCTTTACCCGAGTGGGTACGTAATAAAGTTGCCGTGACGGATAATTCTAGGAAACAAGTTCGATTGAATGATTTATTTCAACCTATGCGAGACATCGAGGTTGTTGGGATTGCATTTGAAGAAAGAATATTTTTTTCTATGATTTTATTTTCTCTATTAGGAACTTTGGACAACTGCGGATGAGGAAGCGGGAAAAGCATTAGCGGCTAAGAAAGCACTTCAAGCATCCAAAGGTGGTAAGAAGAATGTGAAATCAGTTACCGATGAAATTCTAGGCGAATTAACGTCTGCACAAAAGAAGGTTACCAATCGCTTCTTTTCTTAGTTTGTTAAAATATTGATATTTTAATAAATTTTCAGAATTACGTACTTTCTTGGTTGTATGGTTTGAAAAAAAGATGGATGCAAATGCGTCGTCAGAGCAGGAAAAGGCCGCATGAGATGATCGAATCAGATGTGATCACTTCTCAAGCCACCGGACCTACTCATCGGGTTGATCAAATGCTTCTAGCTAGTCCAAGAAACCTTCTTACTCGTCCTTGGAACATTATTCAAGTATTTATATAATTTAAAAAAATACATGAATTATTTTTTATATTTTATTTTTAAGATTTTGAAAAACAAAGAACCGGGCTTGTTTACACTTTGGGTTTCGATTGGTTCTGAATTGCACAATGTTCGACTTCGAGCACCAAGAATTTTTTACGTCAATCAGCGTATTCCAAAGCAGATTGATTCTACCGATGGTAAATTTATTTTATTTTTGAAAATTTTTAAAAATATTCTTTGTGATTTCAGTTTATCGAAAATGTATTCGCACACTTCCACGTTCTCACCCAGTTTATCATTTATATGAATATGAAGTTTCTGAAGAAAAATATGAACGGCATTTACAGTATAATAATAATAATAATAATAATAATAGCTGTTTGAATTTTATTTTCATACAATTTATTAATTATAGTCAATTGAATACGGAAATAAATGCGTTTCATATTGAAGGCATTTATGAAACGCGAGTGCCGTTGTTTTTCAGAGTGCTTATGCAGCTTGGTTGTGTTTGTCAAGCGAAACCAGCGTTGCGCGATTTACTGAAAGTTTGAAAATTTCAATATTTACTATTGAACAAAACATTGGAATTTTTTGTTTTCTCCTCTTAGGTTCCTGAAGAGTTCAAATTAAATCAACTAGATTCTGCTTTGGATGACGATGCCAGATACCTGTCCGAAGATGTGTTCAAAACAATCTTCTTGTACAATTATGCTCAGTATGTGTCATATTTATTTATTATTATGATTATATATTTTTGAGCACAAATTTTAGAGATACTAGATCGGTGTGGTGTCTGTGCATGCCGAATACAAAAATTGGATTGGTATGGATTGTGGAAAAAAGTGGTATTGCCAATCATCCCAACGTTTCTGCACTGTACAGTCAAGAACGCAAGGCGAAGTTTGTTATTTAGCTAGTTTACATTTTGCATTGTAACTTTTAGATGAAGTTGAATTTGATTTTCAGGTTAGAAGCTAATAGCAAACGAATCTTTCCCGAAGAAGATTACACTTTTAAAGTGACAATGGAAACCAATGTTCGTCAGGTATTTTTCCTTTTGTAAATTTATTTATATTTGTTTTTTTTGAATACATAATAATAATAAATAATAGGTTTATCGTTCTATGCAACGAGCTCTACGATCGTATCACGATGGAAAGCATGGTCCTACAATGGTAGCCTACATATCTTCCCACGGTATCGATTTATCGTTTTGATTAAAAAAATGTTCATCTATCTCATTTTTTTTTCTCAGAATGTGATCAATTGATAAGCTTAATTTCGTCGTTGTCATATTTTCCGGTGGTGAAATTGCGAATAGTTGACGGGTTATTATTTCATTTCTTCACTGTTTATTGCATTTTTAAATTAATAATTATCTTCCCCGGTGTTTGATGTTGGAAAATTGATTTCAGAGAAAATCTGTTCAGCTGCTTGGATTGGCAGCGTGTCGGTTGTAAAAAAGTGGTTACTCATTTTTTGAATATTAATTCCTATTTGACGGTAAATTTAAATAAATGGGTGAAATAAATCGAAATGGAATCGGTTATATTTGTCATTTGCAGACATTCAAAGATTTATGTCGTTACATGCGCATCCCTTTGGGCAACGTGCCGACCAATCCGACACAGTACGGCTCAGATTTGAGCTATGCCAGGCATTTGTGCAAAAGTGGTCACGTGCTTTGGTGTTCAAATTCGGATGTTCCAGATTTTGGCGGCAAAGAAATTGACGATCACAGGTAGAAAGGTTCAAATTGTAATTTTGAAATTGATGAATCCAATGGTTTATATGTTTATAATTTCAGATTGAACGTCGATTCAGATGATGCAGTTGATTCACAGATCAACCGAGCGGGTTTTTATAAAAATATCACTTTCGAATTGAACATCGTCAGCTTGCCAATTGCTGCTGTTTTATCGGTCAGATATTTTATTTATTTATTTTTTATTAATTTAATTTGTTTGTATTTTTTTATGGAATTTATTTTTAAGACAAGTCGTATTTTGGATTTTGATAATTCAGAGACTTTTTTCAAAGCTTCTTCAACGACGAAAAAAACGGGCGTTGCCACGTTGCACAGTCTGAATTCGTACAATAATGACGAGAACATTTTGCTTTCAAGCGCTTTTAAGTATGATTTGTCATTTCAGTTCAAAAGAAGTTTTGCATATTTTTAAGTTTTCTTAATTTCAAGAGTAATGAAGCAAATGGTACACGGTTGGCTGAAGGAAGTGACCCTTTTTCAAAATGTATTTGCCGATAATCATATGATTCATTTTTACCGGTATACAATGGAGAAAATTATATTTAAAAAAATGACCAGCATTCCATAAAATTAACACATATTTTGTACTGTTTGTCTAGATGGTTGGGATCGACGGATTCGTTGCTTTTCGATCCGTGCTTGAAACGAGCTGTAGACAGTCTGATGAAAAAGCTCTACTTAATGGTAAGTGAATTTTTTTTTTCAAATATTCATATGTTTATTTGTAATAATTTTTTTTCTTGAAAAAACAGCTGATTGCCGAGTTGGATCAGATGGGTTTGCAAATTGTGCACGCAGATTTGAATCGGGTGATTTTGTCAAGCGGTCGTCCAAAATACGACGATGCGGTTGCTCATGTCGATTATATTCTGCGAACAATTCAGAATAAGGAAATTTTTTCTGTCGTCGATTTGTTGAAAAGCAAAATATGGAATCTTTTGCTTTGGTTGGATGAGGTGATATTGGCGTTGTTTTAAATTTTTCTATTTTATAAGAAGAAGATGAAAAATATTCTGCAGAACAATTACGGCGGAGTAGAACAATGCACCACGCAAGGGGCTCGCACTGATCCAATGCATGCCGACACCACCACTACTGATAATGTATATATATATATATATATATATGTTAATTGGTTGTTTTTTAGATTTTGTTTGAATATAATTTTCAGATTGGTTTAACGATGAATTGGCAATTGTTACACTTTTTACCCAGTGCATTCAATTGTCAAGAAAGTTTCAAAGTAATTTACGAAAAAAAACATAGAATATACAAATTTGCAAAAGTTTGCTGATTTAAATTTTTTTTCCTTCAGATGATCATTGCCGGTTATATAATGTTGATTTATAATTTTCTTATCAATTCTGATTTGCAATCAAATTCTGCTGATTTGGACAACAATGACGAACAAATGATGATGACAACGACGCAGCCGACCATTTCTCAAGGTTTGATGCAACAGAAGGCGAGCATGAAATTGAATTATGAACGTTTGAAACAATTTTCACTCGAACTACTCAACGGGGAACTTTCTGAAAAGTTGTTCAAGTAGGGAAAAATAAGAATTTGAAAATAAGAATTATAATAATTTTCCATTCATCCCATTTTACAAATTCTGCAGCACTGTTCGCAAAGTTCAACGCGCGGCAAAGCTGCATCCCGACACCGTCGCCTCCACGTTTCCACGTTTCGTCGGCTCCCATTTGCATCTGACCAATCCGGCTTTGGAGTTGGCCAAAACGCTCTGCAAAGTATTTCATTTCAATTCAGAAAAAAAATTAATACGACCACACCTTCTTTTCGTTTTCTTTTCCAATTGTTCGCAATTTTTCTCTATTTAGGTGCTCAGCTTGGATGAAATGATTGCCGACGAAATATACCCAATCAAACGGGACCTGTTGGCAATTTTGAATGTGGGAGAATTTGCTGAAATTGCCGAATGGAAAAATCCATCCCTTTCAATGATCTTACGCGATGTATATTATCTGATATCATATATATGTTTAATTCATTTGTATTGCTTTTTTTTAAGTTTCCATGTAAGCAGTGCAATTTGTGTCGCGATTTGGATTTGTGTCGAGATTTTGAATTGAACTCCAACGATTCAGAAACGTAAAGCTGAAATGCTCTCTTCACTCTTTTCATATATCTTCATTATGTTCTTATATTTGTTTTTTTTCTCTTCTTTTTAAAGTGAAATTTGGCGATGCAGCCGGTGCAAGACCGTTTACGATATTGGCGAAATTGAATTTCGACTTTTGCAATATTTGAACAATTTTTGCAAATCTTACTTCACTCAAGATCTGAAATGCGAAAAATGTCAAGAGGTAAAATTTATGAATAATTCATTTTTTTATTTAGAAATTTAAAAAAATACAACCAACAGGTGAAAGAGAGTCATTTGAAAGTAAGATGCGAATGCGGAGGGTCATACGTATGCTGCTATCGCAGTGAGAAACATCTTCAAAAGATAACTGTTATGAAAAATATAATAAAGTTTGTTTGAATTATTTGCTTTTTTCATTTTTTTCATGATGATAATTTTCATTTTACTACTATCATTTAGCCGATTTCAAATGGAAAGCCTCCGAACTGCACTCAGTTGGATTTGTTGAAACTGACAACACCCAAGTTTGTTGATTAGAAGAAAACAAAACTTTTTTCTATGAATGAATGCTAATAAAATTCAAATTGAAAACTAATTTACTTATTTATTCAACTGTATTGAAATAGAATATTTTAAAAATCACAATACCAGAAATTCAATCTGCTTCAAAATGCGGCAACGTTAATAAAGAAAGTACTGAATATAATAATAACAATAATGAGAAGAATGAAAATATAGCAAAGATTGAAAAACAAGCCCATCATTTGTACGAAATGTGAGCGAAACTCAGAACCGAAGAACGAAAAAAAAATATATATGCAAAATTACATGTGCAGAGATCCGACTACTATCTTCAGAAATGTGACAAATCATATCAAAAATGGAATGATCGCTTTTCGTTCTGCTGGATAATGGGGAAATTCACGTTTATATGCTTTTTGTTTCGCACATGCCCAGATTGTCATTTGTATTGCACCCAATATGGTGAATAGAAGAGCTAAATGAAATTTGAACGAATAAAACAAAAATTATCGAAAACAAAATTCTCTTACCAGGCAAGCACTGAGTCATCATTGAGAAACAAAACCAAGCAATGATTTCGTATGTATAATTCGGAACGCTGACCAAATTGAACAACAATGTAAACGGATTTTCAGTTGGCATGGGAATTTTCCTTTCTTTAGAACCTGCATGACATATTTCGAGGGTCAAATTTAATGCCCAAGCCTTGTTAAACAAACATTTCACATACCAACTGGTCGTAAATTGCTCAACGCTGCATGTATGGAATAGTTGCCAAGTTCAGCTAGCAGAAAACCAACCAATCCTATCAGAGCAATAGCAGCTTTCGGCTCTGTATAAAACGGATGATTGACATGGAAGCCGACAAATGCAGCAAATCCCCAATAATAAGCGCAATTCTTCAAAACAAGTAAGAATTACAGAAATAAAATTCAATAAAAATTACATGAACTTCTGAGCATCAAATATATAAAAGTGATTGACAAACTTTAAACAAATTTCGCAATGGCATGGTAGAATGCGAAAACCTGTGAACGTACAGCGTTTCGCAAACACGCTTCACATAGTGCAACGTCCAGCAACCCAAAGCTAACCTGTAAAAAGCTCCTATTGTTCAGAAAATCAAAATAAAACTTTAACTTTGAATGTCACAAATGACAAACCAATTCATCACTACAAACTGATAACCAAATAAAAATAAATATTTGCTGAGAAAATTAACAAAATTCAGAATTCAGTAAAATTCATAAAAATAAAAGTTACCAACCTAACTACCCAACTTGTCGGTATTTTATTAATATACTGATATTCATAGATCAACGGCAGTCGAAAGAAAAACATCGGATACACTATCAAAGGTCCGATGTATTCCAATAAAAAAACCTAATTAAAAAATTGATTTAAAATGTTAATGCAATAAATAGGCATGAAACAAGATTTACAGTTTTCCACTGAATCTGAGGACCCAAGTCTTTCACATACAGTTGTATTCTACCGTCAATTTTCGGCAATGTATCTAATTGGCATTCATCGCTCAAATTTTTTCCTCCTGTAAAAGCATAAATAATTATACAAATAATAAAATAAAACTTAAATTAACCTGTTGATTGCAAGCGAAGAGACTGACTTTCTACAGCAAACCCTGGTTCTAAAATTACATAATATATTAATCGCAAATTTAAAATAAAAAAGACAAAAAAACATGTACTTTTCCTTGTAATTTCAAACTTTACATCCAATATGGTGGCAGTCAGTGGAAGCTAAAAGATTTCAATTCTACGTAATTAAAGTAACATTTCATTAATTTATAAAAATAGCAAAAATAAATATCACGTTGCACACATGCATTCAACAAATTCTATCATTCCACTATTACACTGCCCATGAAAAATTGCATGAACTAACCAGTAATTAAAGAACTCGGCACCGATAGTAAAAATTACATCATAATTAAATTACAATAATACTTACACTTCGCAAGACGAGCATCATTCGTAAAGTACGGCAATCATAAATTTCAATCTATGACATAAAATGCATAATAAATTCATGCAGCAACGTACTTTAACATTCCTACCTCTGCAAGAGTCATTCTTTCCTATTCTTTATATAAACTGCAATAAAAGTATATGTATAAAGAAGATAAAATATTCAATTAACACAAAAATGAAAGCGATAACCAATAAATGCGTCTTTCAACGTCTTTCATTAATATGTCATACGGTTAAGTGATAATAAAGTTCCATTTTGCAAAATTATGCAATCATTTAAGTATGGAAAAAAATAAAAATTCATAATTTAACTAATATATCTTTGCAAATAATTTTAATATTACAAAATGCTTTCAGTAATTCAACTTTCTTATGATGTATCGCAAACGTAAATAGTTTATAGACTGTACTTGTAGCAGCTCTATGGCACTTGATTTTCACGGAAGGCGTCAGCGAAAACCTACAGTAGGACGAAAGAGAGGGTTGGCTGCTCATTGTTATTGTAATGGTTGTGGTTTGTTTGCGTATAATGTCTTTTGCCATGTTGATTGTTTGTTATTTGAATCAGTTTGCATTTTTCAAGTCCACTACGAACGTTGATTGTTTTATTCCAAATGGTTGCGAACCGTTAAAGAGGATGCAAGGTGACGTCGGATTGCGGTGATCGAATCGAAAGTTTCCTATTGCAGTCTGATCCATCGGTTAATAGTGGCGAAAAGGTACACGCTACTTAATGGTAATGTATTAATCTGCCAAATTTTATTCTGTTTTATCAGATTTTGTATCGCATTAAGAAACCAATATATTTTTTCAGTTGAATATCTTTTCTATTTAGCTAATAAAGAATAGTTCAAGTATTTAATTAACACAAAACAAATAGTGTAAAACTAGTATTTTTTGATGAAAAATCAGTGAATATTTTAAAAGTTCTTTTTTTTCTGTTGGCTACACAGAAATTGTAGTATTATTTCCTTCTGAGAAAATAACATATTTAAATAACAATTAAAAAATAATTTCCATTTCATTTACACAACTGCTTATAAAAACAGATTTGGTGTAATTGCGTATTATGTACTTCGAAAAGGACGACTTCATGAAATTGATCTTTTTGCAATGTAGTGTATTCTTTTATAATGACTAAAAGAGAAAATCTCAGTTTGAGCACATCCTACTATTAAAAGTCATGTCTGATTTTTATTTGGTTTGCTCCAAGAAGCATTTAAAGAGAAATATTATTTTCTGGGTTCCTGAAAATCATTGTTTACTTTCTGTAGGCCTGCTGATACGTCAGCGAAAATTGCTGTGATTGTTACTGGAGAATTTGGCACAACGCCGTGTGAAGTGGACAAGATTCACCGAAACATGTACGTGGACGACTTTGTACTGACTTGTGATAATGAGTAACTGATGAAGATGCTTATTGGCGGCACTTTTTGATAGATCGAAATGGGATAGGAAAACGGTGACCGCATCGTCAGACATGCATGAGGAAGATCGCCCATTGGTGAATGAAAACTTTGCTTGTGAGATCTGTTCTTGCTCCTTCCGACTCCTGGTTTCCGTCCTTTTCAGTGCAGCAGCGCAATTTTTTGATTGATTTTGTTGTACTGCACCGTCTACAGTGAGTTTGCTTGACAGCTAGGATTGAAATGACATGATCTGCTGCCTCCCGAATTGTGTTCGCAGTGATGGTGCTGGAGTGAAGAAATGATTGAGTTGAATCAGTTCGACGTTCAGAGGATCCTCATGATGATGCCGAACAATAGGCTCGGTAGCCTAGATGTACACGCATTTGGAAATACCTCTAGAAATACAAACGGTACCGCCATCTACTTGCGTGTGGAATCTAAAGACCATCGATCATTTGGTAACTTGGCAGCAGCCGCTTAGATTCGAAATAGAGTCTGCCCCTGATGGAATTGATGGCAGCATTGATCTGGGCTCGCTTGGTGAGAACAATCTGAATGGCATTAGATGTGCAGTTATCGTTGATGACGAACTAGTTGGACAGTGAAGTCGCCCTGACATGCATCTTATCCACGGTGAATCGTTGAATATTTTGATTCTGAACAGTTTTTCGGAAACATCGCAGTTAGTTGAGCCGGCCACATGATGAGTCTGCTTTGCAATGGACAATGGACAAGACGACGTGGTGGAACGGACCTGCGTGGTTTTCACAAACGCTGAGTTTTGTTCGTCAAGCTACTTCGGTCTCCAGAAACTGACCGAGAAGGGCAGAAGTAGTGCCGGTGAAACCACATGTCGGTTTTCGTGTTTGTAGCACAAGTAGCGGAGGAGCAACTGTATCTGCTCTCCTCTTTTGCAGTGAAGCGTTACATCAGAAGGATCACAGCATGGTGCCCGAATCATTTATGCTCAGCTTCCTGTCGGCCGGAACTTCTAGGCCATAGGTAGTTAAAGAGATCCATATCGACATTTTGGGGTCGATGGGAGTATCCATGGGGTCTATAGAGACCTAGGGATCGATTAACTCCTAGATCGAATCCCATCGGAGGAATTTATTTTATGAAGAATTAATTTCGAATGGGCGAAGGGGATGGTCGAAATGAGGCTGAATTTTCACCACCTTTTCTTACTGGTCGTTTAAATCTTGTTTATCGAACGCCATTTAGACAAAATACGGCTTTGTTCTGTGAGTTTGATAAATATGGTGCATAGGCTTTTGTCAGAAATTTTTTGCGTCTCTCGTTTTGGATTCAAGTCATTTTGGAAGGAAAAGAATTATAGAAAATTCGCAATAGGTTGGTGGTTGTTGAAATAGAGCCTGCAGATCTAATCGGATCTCTATGTAGATTTTGAGTGGTTCATTGTTTGCATATAATAGTTACTAGTCTTTATTGGCCACATGCTTAAGATCGACTAACGGGCAAGCAAGCACAGTACGAGCTAGGGACTTCATGCCTCCGGGTCACTTTCATATTTTCATTCTGTCTCATTTTTCGTCTAAAAATAGTGATTAAAATTTTGAAGCTTTCTTCAAGTGCTGAGCCGCGCAAATGCACTGTGCATGCGCTTAATAAAGCGTGATAGCTCGGTGCAAAGGACTTTTCTGTGTTGAGCAGCTGATGCAACAATATTAATTATAAGGAAGTGTGACGACGACCACGAAATTGCACCTGCGCATCACGTTTACCTTTTTGTAGGGCGACCGGGGTAAAGGGAGGACGTCAGTGTGGTGAACGGAGCAGTGCGGTGTGCATCGGAGTAGAAATACGTCGTGCGCCTCCCGGTTTGTTGAACGTTTGTAATATAACCATTTTGTATTATCTCTTGTATCCCGTTGTTTATAATAAACTCTCTACATAATAAATGGTGCGGATGAATCGAGCGCCTGACGGCGCCACAGAAGATTGAACATGAACAACATTGTGCTGTTAAGCTGACAGTTGATAAATGCTAGTTGCTTTCACTTTGCGATTTATTGACTGAAACGGTCATTTGGAAACAGTCATCAATCAAAAGTGAATAGACAGTTGATTCCTTATTTTCAGTAAAGCTGATTCCCGGAAGGGAGAATGAACGGGTTGCAGTGTAGTACTTTTCTTTTTCCTGTGCTTGACTTCGGTTTGGTTCTTCTTCTTTGTTTCATGAGTGACGATGTGCATGTAGTTTTAAGTGAACCAAGTAATTTTACAGCGGAACCGCGAATATCAAATTTCCTCGAATACTTGCCGCTTCTATTCATACCCCTTCCAATCCTTTGCATCTTGTATTTGTTCGGCACTCTCCAAGCTTGAGTCGCGGGTAGATTTAAAATATACCGTCCACTGTCGATTGTCAGAAGTAATGTGGTGAAAGAAGTACGCAGAATTTGTTGGTTCCTTTCGACGATCACCAGTGAAAAATGATTGATTGTCTTCAAAAGATGTGCGAAGACATGTTAGGGAAGAATTTAGCGCTGATAATGGACAGTCGCGTCAGATGGAATTCTATGTTAACAAATATTGTGAAGGTTTTTGGAGATGAAGGACTGCGTCAAAAGTGCTTTGAAAAGTTTGTCAGACGTTGATAATTTTGTATCTGAAACGGAACTAACCTTAATATCTGACATCGTGAATGCTTTGGTCAATGCGCTTGGAAGAAAAGATTGTTCATTAGCAACAGCCGAAACTGTTCTTGAATTTTTGTTGCAAAATCTTAAGGAACAAAGAAGCGACATTGCCAAAAAGTTGTTCAATGCGATGAAGAATAGAACAGAAGAAAGGAGAAACGCATCTCTTTGCGGCTTATGTGTTACCTTGATAATCCTTCAAGATACGTTTCCTCATCAAGTATAAACTGCATACTAACCCGACCGAATAAACGAGACAAAGGCTACTGTGAAGGATCTGTTTGATAAGCTGTTCAAAATCCAGGTTCCTGTTCCAAGAAGAAACAAAGGATTCAGATGATAGCGATAGTGGAAACAGCGATCCTGATATAAGTAAAAGTATAGCGGATCAACTTGATGCATTGATCAGAAGAAGAAAGTATTCTAAATGTGACCTGATGGATAGTTGTCATGGCAAAGATATTATGAAAATTATCAAGAACGAAATGGCTGTCTTTGAAGCCGTTGGACAACGTCCAAAGACATTACAAAAGTTATATGATGCACTTATAACTGTACCACCGACATCCTGTGAGACTGAGCGAAGTTTCAGTGCAGTTGGACTTTTCGTTGGTTTGTTGGCTACCGATGGTGCACCAGCAATGGTTGGCCGTTACAGAGGATTTGCCACCTTACTCGAAGAGACGGTTTGGGATGTACGCGCTGTTCACTGCGTGTTACACAGACATCATCTTGTTGCCAAGAATCTCAATGGTGAACTGCATGCTACCTTAAAAGTTTGTATTAAGGCAGTCAATAAAATTAAAGAATTCCCGACTATTTGCAATCTTATGTGAAAAAAATGAAGAAACTTTCAACCAACTGCTTTTTCACACGAAAGTAAGATGGTTGTCAAGAGGGGATTGCTTACAAAGACTTTTTGATTTGTATCATCGACGGTGGAGTTTCTTGTTGATGTGGACCAGACATTATGTGAGGAGTTGAAGAAGTGTAAGAATCATTTGTTCCATTTGACAAGTGCAAAGCTTAGTTTTGTGCAATGATGTGTGATTGCGCGATACAATGCGTTTTGATGTCGTCATTTTATTTGATTTGTGCTCAAGACATTCAAACTTTATCTAGCTCTACCTTCTTGATCTGTGTTTATAACTTTTCCTGAAGAACCATGTCATATATCGAACTTTTGAATAAAACCTATTCACTAACTGTTGTTTTGCTTAGACGTCGTATTTTGAATCGACCATTATCCATATGTACAGGCTGCTTTTCTTAAATGTCAGTATACAACGATCTATTCTCAACTTGATAGATCTTACAGTGTTAGAAAGACAAAAGTTGAATATCCAATTAAATGAAAACAAATTCTAGCCGTGTAAATGAGAAAAGAATTTTATCAATAAAGTAAGAAAGTTTGCAAAATTTTATGAGAACCAGGGAAATGCAAGATCAGAAATATGGTAAGACTGCGTATGGTTGAGATTGCCAAAACCACAATTTTATAATATAATACCTCGTTATATAGCAAGCGCTTATTTTGTTATTATTGTAATATGATTTGGAAACTAATTTTCGTATTTTATTGAAAACTGTTTAATTTTTTAATGCGATTTCATTGCACACAGAATGGACAGTATTACATTGAAAATATTTTATTCATTTAGTACAATAGTTTTTAAATATAATAAATGGACGTGTACTTTTTCACTTGCTGCTTGGAAGTGGGCTATAAAAATGAATAATTAGTGTTATTTATAGCCTGGTGTATTACTTTTATGAATACAGGCAGATTTCCTATATACTTTAATACATGTATAGTCAATGCATTTTGCTTGTTTAGCATTTTAAGTTTTGCTTAAAACTTGCTTAAATTAAGTATCTTTTCTCTATTGAAATTTTATGAATTTCATTTTTTCGAATCAGCGTTATAATTTACGGTAACTGAAATAAGATGGATTAACAATTATTTAAAAATTATAATTTACAAATTAATAATTTATAAATTGAATGTGTAATTGTATGAAATCCAACGAACCGAATTTGCATGCATTTATTCAGACACGCTTCATATGGTGTCCATTTGTCCTTGCCGCATTTTTCCTTTGTTTGGCATTTGTTGATGCTTTTAAATTCGTTTTTACATTCTTTGTCTTCACAGAGTCTTTTACGCTTCTGAAAAAAATATATTTGATTATAATTTTATAATACATGTTCAAAAATTTAAATTCATGCTTAATAAAATCTGGCAGTACTTCATCTGTTTTGCATTCGAAATCTGATTTATATTCCTTAGATACTTTTGCACCATTCTCCATTTCTTGACATCTGCATCCATCACCAGGTAAAGGGTAGCAATGCTCTCTGTAGCCATCAAAGCGCTGATCTAGCTCTGCAACGACAGCTTTTTTTTCTGCTTTAAAATCGTAATCTTTATTTGGAGCCTAAACATATTTTCGAATGTTTTCAAGAACATCGAATTTAATACAAAAAGTGTCATAATAAGGTGCATGGTAAATTTTTGTTTGCAAAAGCGTTCCAATTAAGTCAAACTGAAATTTGAAAATTTTAAATGTATTTTAATTAAATAGGAAATTAGTTTTATGAAGCAAATTTAGAACTAATTTAATTTGTTATTATCATTATCATTAAGAATAATATTATGCTGCATTTATGTAAGGAATGTACTGTGATGTGAAAAACATAAAATCGACTTTATAATTTGCAATTAAATTTTATTAAATTGATTTTTATCGAATTAAAGTATAATTTAGAAGTATTTCTTACTGTTTGCTTGGGTATCCTTAGAGCACTGGTAGCAATGACAAGAGCGAAAAAGCAAATCAGTTTCATAATTGCTAATGACAAGAATGTTTTATATGGACTGACTTCCATAATTTGCAGCTCATTTATATAGAAATTCATTTCTATTACACACATCCTTTGTAAATAAGAAATTGAGTTTCTCCTTCTTAATTTATTTCAAATCATTTATGTAAATATGTGAATAGGCTGTACAGTTATTTGCTTGCAATTTCTATAAGCATTTTTCAAATTTGTTGCGTTTCTTTCAAGAATTATTTACTTCTTTCAAGAAGAAAAAATTTGCTGTTCTAATTCTTTTGTATCTGAAACTTTGAAAATACGAAATTAAAATTTTCGAAAATCAGTACTATTCTACAATGAAATTTATTTTCAAAAATGATAAGCTTATTCTTAACAAGAATATCTTATAAATATGCATTTCATTTAAGATAGCTGATTTGGTTGTTTATAAGTTATATTTTTATTTTGTAGATTTTTTTATCATTATTAATAAATATTACTGTATTGAATATTTAATTTTCCAAATATTTGCACACCCAGTAAAATACTACTGCTTTTAAAAACTGACATTTTCATAATTGAAGCCATTGATTTATTTATAAATGCCTTCGAGTAACCCCCAAATCATTAACTAATGTTTTGATCAATAAATCAGGCATTTTCAGTTTACATTACTTTACCGTTTATTATCTAATTGCCTTCTTTCTTTGCATTTAATTGCTAAAGAAAAAATTTTTAATTCAAATAAGTGTACTGAATTGAGAATAAAATATGAAAATGCTTTAAGCAGTTATGAGTGACAAACGTTGAGTGAAATATCCTTCATATTTTATGCAAATTCTTCACTTTTGTTTGCATTTTTTCATATTATGGCGTTTACCCACAAAATTAAAATTGACGATGTAAAGTGTTCGTTATTGATTTTATTTTGTTTATGAAATATGTGCATAAAAATTTCAATACTCAAATAATGAAAGTTTTTGAAACAAATTGTTTGTTTCAGTTATTCATAAATTGTACAAAAGTACGAAGCAAAAAAATAAATTTGCTAGTTGAACGTTCCTCAGCAGTGTAATAGTGAAATGCCCGATAAATATTAACAAAAACAAACAGTTAAACGTTTCATTATATTTCAATAGCATACAATAGAATGCAGTGGTTATGTGATGCCGCAGGTACTGGCTCCATAAAGATTCTGTACAAGGAGAGTGTTATATGTGTAATATTATTGAATAATCCAAATTTCATAAGCATATAGTTCTGATGTCCAACATTTCACCAGCACTGTTAATTTATAATAATACCTTTTCTTAGTTTGCTGAGATATTTTCGAAAAGAGTTAGCAAAGAAGAGGATATATATATGAAGGAAGATATCTAATGGAATACAAATAATTAAACTCTTTACACGCTTCAACAACCATTCAGATGCAATGTAGTATACAAATTTAGAATGACCTGCTAAAATGTTTTGCGCTTATAAATTATTTTCACTCTTATTCTTTCACTGTTAGCAGATATGTCTCGATGCAGATGTAGATTTCCCGATAATCATAAATGCAATTTTAAACTGAATGCAGGAAATGTCAAACCGAACATGTCTTGTGCTTTCTTTAATTTAGTTTTATTTGGGTATAATTTACTGTTTTAAATTATAATTGAATTCTGAAACCAAAAATTCAAAAAAATTCTGAATGAATTGAATTTGACTGCATTCACGAATTATAATAATGCGACACTATAAAAGGTAATGCTAACATTATTATAACATCATTGTGTGGAAAATTTTTCTTTCCTTTCAAGCGCATCAAATTTATCAAGCTAAAATTGAATCAAATCAAAATGCAATTAAATACACAGCGAATGTCAACTTAAACAAATCAGGAAGAATTCAATCCATCAAACTGATGAAATAGCTCAAATTCTTAACGAACAAAGAAAGTATTGTTCAGTGCAGTATCGTTCTGTTTTTGACAGCAAAAGATAGCAATTATTCAAACAATGAATATGCCATTGCATATAAAATATAGTATAATATATCATATAAAATATAGTAATAATATAAATAAAACAATGGAATGTAAATTATTGTAAAATTTATTGTAGTTATGTAGCATTCTTGCATCTGTGGTCCTTAAATGAACGGACATTTAGTTCAAACAAGCAGTCCGCAATAATGAATTAACAGTCAACGTCAGTTTTCAGTTGCACTTCTGAACAAAATTTCTATGGAATACATGTTACACATATGATGAAGATTATGAAAATGATAGCTTTTTAGCTAAAAAAGCTTTCTAGTTTTCCTTTTCTTTTTAGCATTTTAGCTTTTATTATCCAAAAGCAACTGACATACTGCATGCTATGCTCAAAGTACGGTTAAGATGAAATAAATGTTAATCGTAAAGCACGAAGTACTGGATACACAAAGAGTTCAGAATGAATAATCATGAAAATAACAATGCAAATAAATTATTCAATGAAAGAAGTTATGAAATTTATGAATACTTACCCATCTTGAGGATAAAGCAATTTCAATGACATTTCCCAATGCTTACTTATGAAAAAAAATGACAGCTAATTGGCTTGCGGTTCAAAAACGGAGAATAATGCACCATTCAAAATAACAAGCAGAATGTTTTAGTAGGTGGCGATGATATTTTTGAAAATCACACAACTGAAAAATTTTTGAAAAAGATATCTTGATCCGATATTATGCACAAAATAATGCAATTAATTAACACGAAATAAGTTAATAATATAATTTTATTCTATTAAAAATACAATAAAATAAAACAATACGATATAAGAATTCAATACACGCAACGTAAATTTGAGAGGTATGTTATAAATAATGAAAATAAAATAAAGTTAAAATTACGAATTATTTGAAAATCATCAAATTATAATTCTTCATCTTCGGTGAAGCAAATCAACGAACCACAGCTCTACTTCTCAATGAATACCGCTTCTGTTTTGAATAGATTTTAATGAAGAACGCTTTCGTCGAGATTTAGTTGCTTTGATCAAAACGACTTTTTGATTGGATTTTTTCACGCTTCTTTTCTTATTACGAACAGATTTTCGTCCACTTTTAGATCTTGGTCGCTGTGCGACTTTACGGGCTACTTTCTTGCCAGGGGTCTTCTTCCTTTTAACACTCTTTGATCTCGAACGTGACCGCAACGACTGCAAACACGTTGGGCAAATTATTTCTGAGGGAGCTTCACCTCCATCTAATTGTACAGCTGATGGTCTTTTCTGCAATTTTAATCTTGATGATTGAACCAATATTTGACGAGTAGAACGCTTTGGGGTTTGAATTCTTGATATTGGACGTCTTCGAGGACGGGTAAGACTACCCCTGCGACTACTCATACTTCTTCGGGTGCTACTGCGACTGCGACTTCGACTAGAACTACGAGCAGAGCGCGCCATTGTCGAACAGGGTATGGACCACACAAACGATAAGACTGAACAACTTTTGTTTGAACATCACTTATATAGGCTATATTGCACTTTAAACAATATCACTTTAAATCAAAATTGTTTAAACTTATCTTTAAAGTAGGTCATGAATAAAGTGATCATTATTATTACTACAGTTTGATACAGTAAAAACATTGTAATTTCTGAAAATAAATGATTCAGTAAGAAGAACTTTGACATAAATTATGAAATATGAAATTGTTTCTAAAAAGAGTTTCCATTGTTAATGTTGTTGTTGAACGTTCATTTCATTTCATTTATTGGACCTTTGTGCAGATGTCTTATTGGCTTTCCTTTCATGCAAAAGGTTGCATGAAATGCATCAATTTTGTGCTGTCATAGTCACTGAAACAGAATTCCTCCTCAGATGAGATACGGGGACAGGTAACGAAGGGGATGGAATATCTTCGCTGTAATATTGATTAGGCGCGTTTGTTGCCAAGCACGTTCAGATATGCGTTCGACTGTATAAGATAGGAAAAGTCATCACCGCGTTTCATGTTCTTCAAGGGCTTTTAACATGCGGCTGCTGCTTTCTTTTCTCACGTGTACAGGTGCTAAGCCTGTAGAACTGCATGGCATGCATTACTGGCACATTTTGCAAGATGGAAAACCCCCAGCTTTATCACTGTTAGCAATTGCGTCAAAACCTTTGAAACCTTCTTCCTCATGAATCGAGAACGCCAGATCATCAACATACATGTTCTTCAGAATTTCGTTCACTGCTTCAGGAGATTGGTATTTCCTTTCATGGTTTCTATTGACGCACGTAGCAAAGCATGGTGAACGTGAAAGAGCAAAACAGCTCTTTGGTGCGGTAGAGGTATTTCTCGAATAATTAGATAGAAACAAATATATCAGCAGAAATCTCAGTCTTGTTCCTGCAAGTCGATAGGAAAAACATCTTAGAGATGTCAGCCTTGAGCGCTAAACGCAACCTCTGAAATCATATCAATAATTTGGTGAGATCGTTCTTTAACCCTTTGATGGATTTGGATGGTTGGTGTAGAGCCCACCCCAGGGGGTTTCCTTTTCGTCGCATTCTGTCAATTTTCAATTTTATAGTCTGAAGCTCTGTGACATCTCTTTTGAGACGATTCGACATATTTTGAAAAAAGTGTCAATGTTCCAGGAATTTTTGTAGGGTCTACAGAACATCGTAAAGTTAAAATGTACGTTGTGGATTGTTGGGGTGGGGCCCACCCCACTTTAGAAAAACACGTGTAAAAAGCTGGAAGTATGTTCAATTTTTAAGAAATTTGTTTTAGTAGATAGTTCGATTAACGCTGCACATGATGGTATCATAGTATTTCCAATTATAATAATTTTTATGCATTTTAGTGGCAAAAAATGCGACAAAATTTTTGTTAAAAAATTGTCATTTTTCAGTTTTTTTCTTCGTGTGGACTTAGTTTTGTAAAATTCGTGAAACAAATTTCATTATTGAATAGAACACGTTATTCTGCACATTTTGATACCAAACTCAGATCTATATTCTTTTTTTTGGTTCCAAGAAGACTTCGTTTTTCTAAGCCCTTTCTATAATTTTAACATAAACATATGGAAAAGTGTTGAGCAGGAAATCGATATTCCACATTTTTTGATTTCAGTTTCTATAATTTATTTATTTTTATGTATTTTAATTAAAATTGTATTATTTGAAATAAATTTCAAATCTCTTCTAGCTGAAAAATTCAACAAAATTGACGTAATAAATCTGTTGATCTCCCTTTATTTGGAAGTGTTAGGATTAACATCGCAATGCTCACAATAGCTGCGCAAATGTTCATTGCAGCATGGAAGCAGAATGCAGCGGAAGATCTGTTAGCTAAAAAACGACGATTGTGGGAACATTACGGAGGAATAAAGCAGAAGTGCCATCAGAATTAACAGAAGCCATGGGACGAGAAGTGGGTTCGTCATTATTTTGCTTCGATCGACAGCTCACTCTTGTGAACTACATCCTGAAGCGAAAGAAATGCGTCTTGCTGTTGTAAACAATGCAGCATGATGATGCAGTAAATGAAGATCAAGAAAGAAAAGCAAATATCGTGCTGTTTTATAATGGAACGAAGTCCGGTGTGGATACCCTAGACCTGCCTGTACTGGTATACACATGCAAGCGACTCACCCGGCGGTGGCCAATGGTTCTATGGTTCATTACTTTAGATTGCGCAGGTCTAGCAGCATATGTTATTTGGAAATGTAGAAATGCAGATTGGAACGCCCGAAAGTCACAGCGTAGAAGACTATTTTTAATGAAGTGTAGCAAAAATTTAGTGGACATCGCTCTTCAGAAATGGGCTGCCAGTCCCCCGCAATCCCATCCTTACACAGTAAGGAAAGCGATTGAACAAATACGAACAGCGACGTCAACCGAGCGGTCAGAAGCAAGCAAAGATGAAAAACACATCTATAGAATAAGCGTCTTTTGTGGAAGAAAACGTGACAAAAAAGTAAGATCAGGCTGCATAAGGTGTAGAAAGACATGCTGCAATGAACATCTGCGCAGCTACCGTGAGCATTGTGATGTTAATCCTAACACTTCCAAATAAAGGAAGATCAACCGATTTATTACGTCAATTTTGTTGAATTTTTCAGCTAGAAGAGATTTGAAATTTATTTCAAATAATACAATTTTAATCAAAATACTTAAAATTAAATTAATGATACAAATTTAAATCAAAACAAATGTGGAATATCGATTTCCTGCACAACACTTTTCATATGTTTATGTTAAAACTATAGAAAAAGCTTAGAAAAACGAAGTCTTTTCAGAACCAAAAAAAGTCTATAGATCTAAGTTTGCTATCAAAATGTGCACAATAACGTGCTCTATTCAATAATGTAATTTGTTTCACAGATTTTACAAAAATAAGCCCACACGAAGAAAAAAACTGAAAAAAGACGATTTTTTAACAAAAATTTTGTAGCATTTTTTGCCAATAAAAGGCTTTAAAATTATGAAAATTGGAAATAATTTAATACCATCATTTTTGCTTCATGGTTGCATCAAGCAAAATTAGGTTTACAGAGAAGCATTTCTGTATGATTTACAATAAAGATTGAAAATGAATGCTTATTTTTAATGATGTCGTTTGGGGTAGTGGGCTATAAGGCAGAACGCTAATCACTTTCAACGTTCAACCAGTTGTGGTGGTGCACATTAAGTGTCATGAGCGTTGTAAATCCTGTTTCAGAAATGTGCGTTGTGGAGAAGGGAACCAATACACGTAAGCTCTGTGAACTTATGTTACGATATTCACCGTGTAGGAGGAGAAGGCCTTTCACATATGTGAATTTTGTTTTTATAGAGATGAGCAACCTTATTGAACAAGGCAAAATAAGGGATGTTGAACTGTTTTCTGATTGTTTATTAAGAATGTAGCAGAATTGCAAAAATACATCAAGTGAGACGTTTATAACTTCTGTATCTGTTGCCGAAGTAAGAACTGAAGCTGCTAGAATAAATTTATTCACTTTCAATTGATCCACACAATGAAGTATTTACAGGGAAAACAGAAGAAGTGAAAAAAGAAAAGATGAAATTAGTTCGTGCCAACGCTTAATATGATTTAGCATTGAAAAATTAAAAGCAGCTAGTGAAAAAATTTAGGTCAGTTGTACAACATTATGGAAGAGAAGAAAAACGCATTTATAAACGCAAGTGCACATTGTGGCACAATGGATGGATCTGATGCCAGATGTCAAAGGTTTTTCGCCAAAAGTGTCCAACAGACATGATCTTCAAACTATCAGTATCACAAATCTGCTATTCAAATTTTGAATGATCTATTAAAAGAGCATTGCATATTTCGAAAAATAATAATGCATCGTCATTTCCCAACGATTACAACGATTGACATATACTACTACATCTCTGTTTGCTCACTATTACTTTCTGAAGCCAAAATTCTTTGTTTTATTCAGCAATTTTTACTTTTACCGAGGTGTAGTTCATCAAATCTGCCGGCTTGTCATAAGAACTGATTATATGCATAATCAGGGATTGAAGAATAAGGTTAGAAGGTAATGGCTTTAGCATTCTTCCTGGTAACTTCTTTCTGCTGGAAGCTCTTCGTTTACTTCTTTCTACAAATCTTTTTCACCCTTATATATTCCATTTCTCTTTATTTTTTCACCAATTTTATAAATATTCAATCATTATTTGTATTGAAATTACGTTAAATATGTTTGAATTATTCGATGACGTTAAATAAACATTGAATTGCTATTTATTTGCATTATGTTGGTGGCAAAAAATTTAAATTTGGAGAGTCTGAATCATAGAATAAAAATCGACATTGTGAATCGTTCCTTTAGTCTTTACAAATAATATATTGAAAATTTTCTGTTTCATGTTTATTTGCATTGCGTATTTCATAAATGAGATGTATAAACTTACTATTTTTCATGGGTAAATTCTACAGAACAATATTTTGTATATTTTGCCTTTTACTTTAAAAATAAACATTTTATGGTATTTTTTTTATAAATTCAGATAATTAAACACATACAGCAATTATTTAATTAAACATCTGAACAAAGAACGCGCGACTCGATTATATTATAAAAGCACTGTTTTACAAAATAAAAATCATTCTCTTCACGAAATCACAATTAATACAATGTCAGCTTTAGCAGCTTTTATCTTCCTTTTCATGGCTGTCATGCCTGAAATCAATGCAGAATCGGTATGTTTGTAAAGTTATGCATAGTTTAAGTTATATTCGACTATTTCTCTCTCATTCAAATCAATGTTGAATAAAAACATGTAAAGTTCACCAAATAAGGTATATCAGAAAATTCATAATTATAACTTGCATAAAATTTTTCAAAATTTTATTCAAAATGCATTTCTATATTGAATTGCTTTCACGTAAGAGCACTGATAAAATGGAGCATTATTTATTACAACCTTGATAATAATAATGGAATGATAAATGTGGTAATCATTGCTAAGTATTATGCATCGTTAAATTAGCTTATTCTTTATAATGATTAGTTGTTTAGAGTGCATTGGATGAAGCCAAAGATTACATTTACCAATCTGATTTGCAAAGCGGTAAAGGTTATTTCCGCAGAGTTCTCGACGTAAGCGAAGTCGACAGAAGTGAAGGATTATCCTTAACAATAGATGCTCTTTCAACTACATGTCAAGTGTCATCAGAAGTATGCAAAATTTTATTTTAATGTAAAACCTCTAACGCGCTGTAATATTTCAGATTAGTCTAGAACAGGTGTATTCTGATGAGTGCCTCACCACGAAAGTGGAATACGACGAAATACAATGCCATTTGAAGCTTGACCATTCTAAAACTGGCCAGATGGAATGCACATATTATGGAGCATAAACTATAATGATGAAATCGTTTGCCGCTATTTTGGTGTAAAATTGAAAACTGCTGTTTTGAAGACGAACGGAAATAAAATCTAATACTTTTTTGCAATTGTATTTTCACTTTTCAAGAATTCCAATATGTTCAAATTTTTATACAGCAAAAATTTTATAATTTTACTAGAAAATATAATATAAAAAATGCTATTGCTCGCAATTTTGCTAATTTACATTAATTTAATAGAACCTTAAGCATAAAACAAATTCTATTAGCATTTATCAAAAGGTTCAAAAGGTTTATCTTCACAGTGAATGTTAGTTCTTCCCTCCATTTACTTTTATGGAAAAACATTTGTGTCGAGATTTAATAATATTGCAAAATTGAAATAATGCAAAATTCATATTTCAAAGTATATTCAAATTCTCATAGGAAATATTGGATGAATTAATAAATACTGAAAAAGAATTTTTTCATTTAATCATCCAATATTTTTCATCTTACGCAAATGCTCATGGCGAATATTACTGTAAAAAAACTTAAATAAAAGGATTTTATCCAATTCACACCATGAAATTGGAAGTTTTATTACTGCAGCAAGAACAGGCCTCAATTGGTCACCAGCAGGAATATGGACTGTGCAAGTCAATTCCAATCAATAACCTCAATTCTCTACTGTTGTCAACGAGAATAAAATATACACCAGCATTTACTCGAGTAGTCTGCAAATTGAACATAATTCACTTGAACAAAGGAAAAAACTCGAACTATCAAAATAATACATTTAATAAATATCAAAATTAACAGAAAACAAACTACAGAATTCAAAACGATTCAAATAGTCAAAACAGTCGTTAGGGTAAAAAGGTAATATTTCAAAATAGTTTCAAAGCGCTCTTTAGTCATCATACACGAGTCAGGGACCAGCCGCTGTGACAAAATGCCGCATGTCAAAGCAGATATAGAAATCGCTGCACCTTTACGCCACATCAGCACAGAACAGCTTCTGAGACCATGAAACAAGAGCTGTTGTCCACGTGAATACGACGGCTCTTTCAAGAGCATCTTAGTCTTACTGCAGTGAATTCATGCACATGTGTTCTGCTTTTCAGGCTGCTGTGATCAGGCTGCTTCGAACATTCTCCAACGTTGAGTGACAGCACTTTACCATATTTTGTTATGAACTGGCAGCTGGCTGGAATAATTCATGTTGGTATCCCATAAAAAGAGTAGATTTACGATGCCAAAAATATTCATCCATAATGTAAGAAATAATTCTTCAGGCAAATTCATAAAAAAGCCACAAAAAGCATTTCAATTTCGCGCCGATCTTGCGCGGTTGTTCGATGGTGACGAAAGTGGAGTAGAACTCCCACCGCAGCGCTCATGCACGCGCACCATTTTGTCGCTAGCTACGGGAAGCAAGCCAGAAGCAGATGATAAAATCAACTCTGCCAGCTGCTAATATTTCAGGCGGTTTCAAAACTGCTGTAGATGTGCGGCTGTCTGCCTGTACATGCATACTCTGATGATATGTTTTTCCAAAAAAATGGAAGGTTCTCGATACTGTACGGCCAAGCGGACTTGAAGATACATCATTTGGTTTGCCGCCAATTCTTTCCACTCGAAAAATGAGGAAAGGGAAGAAAGGCGTCGACTGGGTGAATTTGTAATTTCGCGAATTTGCAACGGTGGCGAGCAGATCCATCAAACACAACGCTGCACATCTGACTTTCACCCATGTCCTAACAGACGGCGAAGTGGACACGATACCAAGTCTGGCCAGAGAGACTCGTCTGTAATAACTTTCAACTTTGTCCATCCTCCACGCAATGTCACGTGATTGAAGTGTAGTCTGGATGATTTTGGCTGCTCTCCTTTAGGTGACACTAAGCCGTGACCAGCCGTTGACTTTGGTGTTTGGTCGATCCAGGGGAGGTCCAACTTGTATTTTTCGTCATCTAAAAACAATATTTGTTAGAACCTCTCAAGTACGACGTCGCTATCAACGGCGGAAAGGTTTCCTCCAGGATTACTTTTTGAGTGCTTCTTTTGTTTTCCAGAACTCTGGAAAAATTTTACCACTGGCTTCCTCCATTTGCGTCAGCAACGTTCGGGCCTCTTCAGTCACCATCACGGTGGTCAGTACAATTGGAATCCAACCGATCTGGACTGCAAGGCAGTAGACCGCCAGTGGAAGGCGACCGTCGATGATATCAACGTAGTGAACAAGATCCATGATAGAGCACATTACAACCGGTTTCCCTTGTAATCGCTCAATCATCTTCAGCGATTCCAAGTGTAGCCAAACCATCAGAATGACTGCGGCCTGCAAGCTATTCCCACATATCTTGGCAAGTGCTCGTACTCAGCGTCAGGTGATCGCTATCAGCCATTAATTGTAGCACACGTCCAGACAACAGCCGTTGCATGATTTTTCTACTTGTCAGAGAAACCAAATCAACCGCTTCATGCGGGCCCGTAAGCCACAGAATTTCCGTTAGGTCCTTCAGAATGAAGAAACTCCGTGATGCCGTGTCGAAGAGAATGAAGAACACCTGCGACTATCCGCCCTATATAAGTTTAATTTCTTCGCTACACACGGTCAGCTACAAACTCCTCGAAATGCGTAGCCATTGGCAACCAGGATTGCTTTGTCGCACTGTCGAAATGTAAGAGATCACGGTGAGCAGCTCTGTATCCTGCCACCGTACATCTCTGAACGGAGCTGCTGTCCGTTATCTGGTCATCCACGCTGCAAACAAGCAAAGCAGAGCCTCTTTTTAAATACCATGTCTTCTCTTACGGGGTGCTGCTTTCGAGCAGCGGAAAGTGGCCCTCAATATGCGTTGACCACTTCACCGAAACATCTAAGAGTCCTTAGAAATACGACGAATGTGCACTTGTAGATGCAGCTCTGTTGCGGACATCGTATAAATTTGTCCTGATATATGGCTATCTTACACAGTTGCTGAAGAATCAACCATCTTTTTCACTGATTGTTTGATGCTCCTCATATCGCATTTCATTCAGGGAAAAACTGTGGAGATATCAAGCATCCCATGGTACACAGTTCACTAACGCCATGTTTGAAACGCTATTGAAATCATTCGTTTTGGTACCCCATAAAAACAGTAGATTTTCGAGACCGAGAATACTCATCTATGATGTAAGAAATAATTCTTCATCCATACGCATTAAAATGTCGTCATTTGTATTGCTGGTGCAAAACACTCGCCTGGCATGCGACCCATTTTTCAAGCTCCTCTCGATGTCGTCGTGTTTCGCTTCTATCGCGCTTCCGCAAGTGCAGTTTTCCCGCTTTTGCTTCTTCCATCATGATGCAGTCCATCCAAATCACTGAGACTCCAGCTCTGAGCACGAAATGTTGGAGACAAAATTTAATTCGGTTTCTCGTATGTGGACTGTACAAATCTCAGGACGACCAACTCAGTTATGACTACCCGATGTCGATTGTTTCACGTTCATGAACAACAGGGTGTCTGTCAAACTTTGTCGAATAATCGTTCTGTTCTTTCAATGCCTGACACAGGCAAAACACGCGACTGGCACACGCAAATTCATATTGCAAACTGAGCACAATATGGCAAACATGCAACCTCTTACGTCACCAACAATTTCTTTCTGTACTTACTGAAAGGCAGGTTTGACCTAAATATAAAATTCCGGTGTTCCATCGTTAATAATGTTTTTACAATGCATCAAATTTTAATAATGTGTAAAAGTATCAAAACAATTATATTTTAGTATTATTTTACTGTTTTACAAATATTGTGATAAATAAATTTTCAGAACCCAATTCATATGGTTCAGAATTTAAACTTGACTAACTGAACCTGACCATTAATACAGTATCTAACAAAATTAAAGTGAAATGAATTTTTTGTAGTATTGCTTTTTTCTTTTGAAATTTTAAAACAAAATAGTCGTTTTTATAGACCGCTATTTTACATCGCATTCCGCTTTGCAAAATCTTCTTGAGCATGGTCTTACAGCTATTGGTACAGTCTATAACGAGCAAAACAGCACGTCACTCGTTTGTGATGTTAGTGGACTTTATTTCTTGTTTGTTGATGCAAGGCGTGGAAGTCTAATGCGTTAGAGAATCCGACTTGCGTCACGATAACCGTTATTCAAGACGTGATTGAGAGTCGACACAGACTGCTCAATACGAATAATACTGATCCAGGGATAATCAGACAAAAAATCAATGAATATCGCTGTCGTGGATGACGACGATCAGAAACAAAGTGAAGAGGGAAAAGAGGGAGAGAAGAGAGAATCGTGTGTGTAAGTAACGTGTTCAGATCAATGATGACGTAATAATAATAAATTCAAATATCAGGTATGTTGTATGTCAGGACACTCAGGTACATGCTGTACTGTGGCCTCTAGAATCGCACTAAAAAAGAAAACACACTGAAGGCAATCTTCCAACAACGACAGAAAATAACAATTTCATTATTACTGAAATTACAGTATATTTTACTGCCACTCAGGTTCTCTCACGTTGACGACAGACCCCATTTCTGTCGTCTACATCTTGACCCCCATATGGGGGTGTCTCACGCCCATCACTGAAAGTTTCCGGTTCGAGTTGGATGAGCTTCGCCACTGGCTGCGTTATCACATTGGTCGACGTCCGGATCCTGGCCGATCTCGCGATGCCATCACTGCCCAAATGCAATTCCGTGATTATACCTACCAGGCACTGGGTTGCGGGATGTTTCCCTCCAATATCAGCACCTAGTCATTCACTTCCGGAGCGGCTGTGGAATATCTCCATTTCTATCGCTGCATCAGTTCTGACAGATATTCGTGTTTCCAACTTCACCACCATTCACGAGGAGCTGCTGACAGTATCACCATCTGTGGCTCAATTGCGAGGGACCACGTCCTGCTGGCTGCCATTCTGGGTCATGGGCTTCAACTGCCGGAAAGAGCACGTACGTACGACCAGTCAGCAACTCAAACGGTGAAAAAGTGTGGTATTCGTGGTTTTCAGCCCCCACGAATGTCAGTAGTCTGGCATTGAGGGAGGTTTCCACCTCACAGAGAATTGTCCTGATTTCTTCTTCATCAAGAAGCGCCTTCCAGAAGCTACAAAATAAAGAATACTGTTCCATATCGTTGACGTGTGCATCAACAGCGCATTCTTACTGAAGAGACATCAGCAAAGGTACCAGAAGACAAAGAAGCGTTTTATGAGATAGCTTTCGGCGCAGGTAGTCAAGCACTACATCAAAATGAGGTATCCAAATCAAAAATCTGTGCACAACCTCTCTAGACAAAAAATCCTCCTGTTTGGACCAGCCCGTTTGCTGAACTACAAACTGCCTAAGCGAACAGGATATGTCAAGGATAATTATTTTGCAAAATCTCAAGCGAGCTCCATGTTTCAGAGCAGCAACTAATGAAAGTTACTGCTAAAAATTAGGGGGTGTTAGTGCAGAAAATCAGTTATACTCCCCTCCCCCTACGCCTATGCCGATTTTCAAAACTCCATACTGATTTTTTGAATTATAATCACGGACAATTGTTTAATCATCTGATTGGATTCGCAATATCTGTTATAATTTGATCTCGTAGGGAAGTCAGAAAAGTCGTCACATTCTGTCCTTATTCGTTGATAAGCAAAGAAATTTTCTTCATATACAGCCTTTTTGTGCATCAGAATTTTAATAAATTGGGAAGTAATTGATTGCCTTGTCCTTACATATAAGTTTAATAATGAAGCCATTTTCCAGAGCAAATTATTTGAAAGTGTCTGAACCTAATCACTTTTCATTTGTTGAATGAAATGAACTTAATATCATAGAAATTCTGAAACGATACATTTGTTTCTGACACTAAACACATTAAGCATTTATTTTTTGAGTAAAATGAAATGATTATCATTGAAATTCTCATGCGATACATTTAAAGATACAGCGTAGCTGGTGACTCGTCGTTTTCCTTCAGCCTATTCTTAATATTAGGCAAAAATATTGCCTATTATTCATATTAGGCAATCTTTTTTGGCTATTATCAAAAATAGGCAATTTTCAACATTAACCGTAACATACATTTATGAAGAGCGCAAAGTGTTGGTAATGCTGCAGCTGGACTGCTACATGCACGCTATACCGTTATTTTCACACATTGAAATCCATCTTAACTGTTTAGCATGCTTGCGCGTAATAAACGCACTTTTCATTATGCCTATGATTGCGCGTGGATAAGCTGGATAATGACAGTCCATTGAGATGTACAACAAATTAGACAAGCGCCATGATCAGGCTTGATAATTTTACACTGCTGCTGAATAGTATGCTTGAGATTATACCAAAGTCAGTATTATTGGAAAATTTCCCCTCTTGAAATGCATTGAACATAGAAGAAGTTCTTTAAACGTACAAATCTTTTGTCAAAATATATTCAAGAAAAATAATATAAACTGTTTGTTTGGTAGTATTAGAAAGACTTATAAAGAAAGACAGCAATAAGATTGATGTTGGAGAAATAATCAATGAAATCATAAATAAATGGCTGAAGCAAACTACAACTGCAAAAAACTTGACAAACTGAGCAGAAATTCTAATATCAAATCCAAGATCCGTTGACAGCATTTTTAGTCAGCATCTATTTCCCACAAGATAGACCCGATTTCCCCGCTGACTCTGCCTTCTTTTTCGCAGTAAAATTTCATTGGTTGCTGCTCTGACGCGTGCCTGTAAATTTCATTTGTTGTCACTTCTTTGCATTTTATTTGTTAGATTTTATTTTATTTCATTTGTCAATTTTTATTTCATTCTATTTGTCATATTTTACTTCATTTTATTTGTCAAATTTTATTTCTAACCTTTTTTCTGTTTTATAATAATTCTGTTGTTCTCAGATTGAGGAAAGTAAGAGAATGAAATTACTATGAAAAAATAAAAAAACAGTACAATATAATACAATACAATACACATACAGTGCAATGCAGTACAAATATAATACAATAAACCACTTGAATGGTCGCATTATCCTTTATTTTACCGAATTTTTATGTTTTAAGTTTATATTGTATCTTATAATTTTAATAATGAGTAGAACTGTTTTCCCAAATGGAACTTCGCCTGCTTTTTCAGATTTAAATGAATGATTGTCACTCTGAGAAGTTCCATTTGTTAAATATTCGTTTTCTATCAATGGTAAGTTTTCTAATTCAAGGTTTCACTGTTTTTAATTTATGTATTCATGGCAGCATGGCTGATAATTTTTCTTAACTTTATGATATTGCATATTTAATTTTTATAGAAAAAACTGAATTTTATGATTGATATAAAAAAGGAGGTGCTGTTCATATAGACGCAGCGCAACATTAAATGGTGCGAAACAATAAGTTGATAAAAATAAAACTTTTAAAAAAAACAGTTATTCTGGTCGGTGTCATTTACAGCTTTCTTTCTGTTAGCATCCTCAAAGTATTTTACTTTTATCACGCCGAATGCATAAATACTGTTCAGAAGCTTGTCAGATAAATTACATCTCAGCTAGCAATTATGTGAGATTTATGCATAAGATGCTTTTCCGTTTGTCAGAAAATATTCTGATGATTAGCTAAAGGCGATTGTAATACAATGGAAAAATCAATAAGTGATGAATTGTCCACAGCTGCAGTTGTCAGCTAAAACTAGGCATGGCAACTGCTAATTTGTTAGCATTGAATTACATTTTTAATTTCCGTCTGACTGTTGTATGAAAATCTTTCTTGCTAGCAATTAAAGAATTTTATTTTCAACTTCAGAAAGTTTTGACTTATTTTATGTGTTATTGTTTTTTTTTCGTATATTTTATTTAAATAAAAAATTGCAATATTATTTACAAATCAAAAAACAAATTTAGTTTTATATATTTGGTGTAAATTAGAAACTTTCTATTTTAACATCTGAACGAAACCGACTAATGCGTTGGTGAATACCAAGAATTGGAATTTCAGTATTTCTGACCAGAATGATGCCATAGAAATGCGCAAGGCATAAATTCAAGCAATAATACTGCTAGTCTGGAATTTTTACAATACTTCAAGCAGACGTTTTCTCAAATGGACAACTCACTGCTTGATCCACCTAGCAAACCCTTTGATATTGCCCAGATATTGTTCACTCCAAACAATGGGAATGAAATGTATTGCAGCAAATGAAAATTCAATATATGCTTTATGCTTGCCGACGATGATAATCAGCAATGATCATATTTTGGCGGAAAATATGCAATGCTAGAAGAAGATAACGTTTCTACCTATCATAAAGTGAACTTGAGATGAAAAATAATTTTCTTTTTCTTTCAGTTTTGTTTGTTCAGTCTTTTGGTTCAAGTTTCAGTTTGTTTTCTTTCAGTTTGGAAAATAATTTCTAAATCCAACAGATCCTTTTTGATCTGGAATGTTCACCATTTGGTTATCATCGTAATACAACAATTGCAACTTGAATGTTTAATCAGCCCAGTAGTCGGTTTTACTTTAGATATTGAAAAACAAATTTAATACAGTTTACACAAAATGTATAATCACAAATTTTTACTTTAAACAAAATTCCAGGTTTTATTTTTTATTTAAATAAAAGATAAGAAGAAAAACAATAACTCTTGTGAACAGGAGCGAAATAAAGATTGGAAAGATTAAATTTTTTTGCAAGCCAGAAATATTTTTAGAAAACAAAGAGACAAAATCAGAAAAGTATTTCGATACGAATATTCAGCAATCACCACTCTAACTTTTAGCTGAAAACTGCAACTTTAGACAATTTATCAATTTTAGATGTTCTCATTCTACTAAAATTTGCCATTAGCTACTCACCAGAACAATTTCTGACAAATGGAAAACATCTTATGCATAAATTTCATATAATTTCCAGCTAAAGCGTTATTTATTTGTTGGTTAAAAAAACTATTCGTTGACATTCTATTTGGACATTGTACTTTGTATTTGCTTGCCTGTTGTAATAACTCATCATAAGGAATTGATGAATCATATATCAGATATCATCGTGTATATGAGATTTTTTGTTTGCTGAAATTCTGATGGATACGGCTTTCTGGACTGGACGGCGATGAACAGAAAATGGACGCGGAAATAGATTCCGCTATTATTAATACTGGAGTAAGCGGAAGTAAACTTATGAAGCAGGAAGTAAAATGCTCCTCGGCAGAAAGTTCAGAAACTTCAGAAAGTTTTTACCTCTTTCGTCAGTGTTGTTATTTTCATTCTTATCTTTTATTTAAATAAAAAATAAAATCTGCAACATTATTTACAAACAAAAAACATTTATTCATATATTTGGTGTAAATTGTAAACTTTCTATTTTTACATATGAACGAAACCGACTAGTGCGTTGGTGAACACTTAAATTTGCCATCTGTTTTCATTTCCATTTGCAACCTTTCAATGTATATTTCAATGATAACGGAATATTTAAACATTCCGCATCAAAAGCAGCGTCTTTGATGTAACTGATATGTTTGATGTTGCATTTCAAATTACATTTGAACGTGGTTATACGTGAGCATGGAATTTCGAAAAAATTTCCATGCACTTATCCATTATTTTATCGTTTAATAAACTACAGTGAATTTTTTTCGCCAAAATCTTATGCACTTAATCAAGTTCGACTGTATTTTATATGAAATGTATGAACATCAAACAGGATTTTTCATACAAACAGCAAACCTCATTGACGTGTATAAAAATACATATATGGATGTTTCGTAACGAAAGAAACTTGGTAAATATTAAAGTAAAATTCTTGGATTGCAAACAAGAAAGATTTGAATAGAACACTCCCAGTAAAATCAAGAAATTCATCAGATGCTAACAATTTAATAGTTTTCACTCCTTGGTTAAGCTCGAAAGCTGCAACTGTGAACAATTTGCCAATTGTGCATTTTCCCTTTATATAATCGCCTTTACCAACATATACGATGTAACGAGAAACGCGAACAGTGTTTGACGAAGGCATATGCGTGAAATCATGCGTAAAATTAAGTGAAATTGCGAGCTAACGCGTAACGTTAGCATTAATGCCATTTGTAACCTGGAAATTGGAAGTGTTGCAACAACATTCCAGATTTTTCAAACAGATTATTCAGTATTCTGACACTACACCCGGAAGTTTACATCAAATCTTGATAAATTTCAACATGCAACAAATTTATTTACAAACAGTGGGAGCACGTTTATACATATATATATATATATATATATATATATATATATATATATATAATCACTAACGAACCGCGTTCTCTTCATCCTTCTTCTTATCTGCTCTTTGTGCTTGACGTTCCTGTGATTTGTCTTATTTCATGGCTGAAAATTTGCATTTGGTTTTGAATGAAAGAGGTAATTGTAATTCAGTACATGAAGAAAGAGTTTACAATTTGAAACGTACGAACATGGAAGATAAACAATGGATTTGCCGTCGGGTAATTAATATTTTATCTAATATCTCATTTCTGTTCATTCAGTTCAAGTTCATCATGTAGGTTGAAAAAGGATGCCGGGGTTCAATCCACACGAACTTGGATGTGGACGCAGTCTTGGATTGTAATCCTCATGCAGATGATTGCATCCCTGACAATGACATCCTTTATAAAATGGAGAAAAAAACTGCTCTCAAGCGATGGGCTGCGGAGGAAATGAAGACCGTCCCGCAAATATACCACGAATCTGCATCTGCAGTTCATCACGAATCCGAATCAAGCAGTGCATCTGCCGATTTGGAAACTGCTGGTGGGTGAGTTTCCAACCTATAAAAGTGTTAAAACGGCAATGTACAGAAAATTGGCACAAAAATTTCCAATACTTCCGCCAACTCGCCAGTAGCTGGAGATTCCACCCCACTGGCGAATATCGAAGTCTGATCGCCGGTTTTTATGTATAATAATGCACATAATTCCATTTTAATATTCCGTACGGAAGAAAAGTTATCAGTTTTATCTGAACATTCTGTCTGGTCCATGGATGGAACTTTCAAAATAGTTCCAGAATGGTACCAGCAGATGTTCACCATCCATGTTTTTCTTGCGGGTAAATTAGTGCCACTTGTTTATTGTTTAATCGTCCATAAAGATCTCTCCACGTATCGTGAAATTTTCGATAATTTAATTTTAAAGGCGGAAACGTTAGGTGTGGTCCTTCAGCCGCAAACAATTATTTGCGATTTTGAGTTCGCCCTGATCCCTCTGATGCAGAGGATATTTCGGGGGATCCACAGGCAAAGTTGTTACTTCTATTTTTGCCTGGATGGTGTTGTCTGGAAGGTGACGGATCTTAGGATGCGTACCAGTTACATCCATTGAGAACAATACAAGAAAAAAGTCAAAATGTTGCTGGCAACGGCTTTTTTGCCGCCTCATCATATACCTGCTGTCGTGGAACTGCTTGGCAGAGATGCTACGGGGTCAATAGCAGCCTTGTTCAATTACTTCAGAGTGGAATGGATGCCCCCTGACAGACTGCCGATGTGGAATGTATATAATGTAAATATTCATACGAGCAATGATTTGGAAGGCTGGCACTTGAAAATGAACCGACTTGCGGGGAAACGACACCTCAGCTTTTATGAACTGCTCCAGTTGCTGATCGATGAGCAGGGATCAACGGAAACGTTGATTCAACGAGTGACATTAGGACGCGTTACCGCCAGTGATTTACAGATAAAAAATAAGAAATATGAAGAACTGCAGCAACGCATAACAGCGTTGACTGCAGAATACAATGGCGGTACGCGTACACTGGAGCAGTTTTTAAGAGCTGTGGCGTACCTAGTACCCGAGGGGGAGAATTACTGAGTGCCAGCCTTTTATGTACAACTGCATTATTTTTATTTAATCTTGTACAGTTTTTTATTGCTTTTCTATTGTAGGATATTTTGTTTTATTATATTGTTCTTTTGTTTTGTATTGTATTATATTATGTTATATTGTTGTTTTGTATTATACTGTTATACTTTGAACTGCTGAATAAAGCGGTATAAATACGATAGATCAGGAGATTCCGTGCTATGTAAAAATAGTTTGTCTTCTCAAATAAATAAAACCGTGACCGACGCATTTAACTATATGTAAAAAGTAAAATGTAATTCGGTATGTGAAATCCAGAACATTGCAATGAACATGGAAACAAAAATATCGCCAAATTCTTCCATAGGTGATATTCACATTAATACAATATAAAAACCGCCATTTTGCTCCAGTCTGTATTGTATTGTTTTTCTTATTTTTTCACAGTAATTTCATTCTGTTACTTTCCTGAATTTGAGAACAGAATTATAAAACAGTCAAAAGGTTAGAAATAAAATTTCACAAATAGAATGAAATAAAATTTGACAAATAAAATGAAACAATATTTGACAAATAAAATGCAAAGACGTGACAACAAATGAAATTTACAGGCACGAGTCAGAGCAGCAACCAATGAAATTTTACTGCGAAAAAGTAGGCGGAGTCAGCGGGGAAATCGGAACTTCCGCTTAAAATTTCAAATTAGCGCCAACTTACTTAGATTAATTTTCGATGAAGCGTGAGAAAGCCAAATAATTCTCAAATTTGTTACAATTAAAGTTCCTGAAAGCAAAGATCTTTGCAAAATTAGAAAACGTATTTAACTCTAATAATTATTTTCAATCTCATACCTTTTTGTCGACGATTTGCTTTCGTATTTTCAATTCCGTGTGATTTATCCACAATGAATTCTCCATTTCTAAGTTTCAATTGTCTAAAATGCGAAACATTATTTAAATTTTAAATTATTATTTTCATCAGTGAGAAGTATTTTAAAATAAAGTTTATTTGACGACTTTTTAAAAATTCAAAAATAATACGTGACGATTGAACTGCAATAAAAAACTTACTTTGAATCGACATCATATCGAACATCTCGATCTTCCCGAATTACATCGTAATGTTTTAAATTTTTTTGCACAGATCTGAACATCATGAAATCACATTCAAATTTAATATTTTTACTTTTGAAACATTTGATAAAAATTTCAGTTGAAGACATACGCGTGTGCGTAGTCTCGTGAGTTATAAACTGAAACCGCTTTATACAATTTTAGCGGTATTTCCACTTGGATAATAACTGCAATTGAGCAAATGAGCATTACTTGTCTATGACTATTAAAAAATGACAGTTAATTGGCTTGTGGTGCAAAAACTGAGAATGCACTATCCAAAATAACAAGTAGAATGTTTTAGTAGGTTACAATGATATTTTTGAAAGGGATATGTTGATATGATATTATGCACAAAGTAATGCAATTAATTAACACGAAATAAGTTAATAATATAATTTTATTCTATTAAAAAAATACAGTAACATAAAACAATACGATATAAGAATTCAATACACGCAACGTAAATTTGAGAGTTATATTATAAATAATGAAAATAAAATAAAGTTAAAATTACGAATTATTTGAAAATCATCAAATTATAATTCTTCATCTTCATCATCGCAAATCAACGAACCACAGCTCTACTTCTCAACGAATACCGCTTCTGTTTTGGAATTGATTTTAATGAAGAACGCTTTCGACGAGATTTACTAGCCTTGATTAAAACTGCTTTTTCATTGGATTTTTTCACGCTTCTTTTCTTATTACGACGAGATTTTCCTCTACTTTTAGATCTTGGTCGTGATGCAACTTTACGGCTTACTTTCTTGCCAGGGCTCTTCTTCCTTGTAATACTCTTCGATCTCGAACGTGACCGCAACGACTGCAAACACGTTGCGCAAATTATTTCTGAGGGAGCTTCACCTCCATCTAATGGTACAGCTGATGGTCTTTTCTGCAATTTTAATCTTGATGATGGAACCAATATTTGACGAGTAGAACGCTTTGGGGTTTGAATTCTTGATATTGGACGTCTTCGAGGACGGGTGAGACTACTCCTGCGACTACTCATACTTCTTCGGGTGCTACTGCGACTGCGACTTCGACTAGAACTACGAGCAGAGCGCGCCATTGTCCAATAGGGTATGGACCACACAAACGATAAGACTGAACAACTTTTGTTTGAACATCACTTATATAGGCTATATTGCACTTTAAACAACATCACTTTAAATCAAAATTGTTTAAACTTATCTTTAAAGTAGGTCATGAATAAAGTGATCATTATTATTACTTCAGTTTGATACAGTAAAAACATTGTAATTTCTGAAAATAAATGATTCAGTGAGAAGAACTGTAATGGGTACAGTAAACATAGTTGCCTTACCTGATAATCTTACGTAATGCTATAACATTATCTCATGATTTTATCTCGTATATTACTTGCGTTCTGTCTAATAAAACTCGGCTTTTGAGTGAAGCGTTACAAGAACTTTGACATAAATTATGAAACATGAATTTGTTTCTAAAAATAGTTTCCATTGTTAATGTTGTTGTTGAACGTTCATTTCAATTCATTCATTGGACTTTTTCGCAGTTGTCTTATTGGCTTTCTTTTCACGCAATGGGCTTCCATTTCATTGGTTCAAATATTTCCATTTAGGAGAATGAAACTTTACTAGTAGTGATGCAACATTAGCAGTAATAAATTTTTACTACCCTAAAATTATACTGAGTTTGCCTTTATCAGAATTCATGATGTTTTGTTGTTTATGTCAGCCTTCCAAATGTGTACTAGTCCTAACATTTACATAATGTACATTTCAATGCGGAAGTCACCTATCAATTATCCACTCCTGCAAAAATATTGGAATAATGCCGATAAAGTACTGGAGGTGCATGCATCAAGCAAGCTTACAGCCGTATAAACTTGCGATACAGGGAGGAAAGCGGTGATTTGCAATTATTCACAAGAATTCGAAAAGTCCAAACGGGTGGTGACAGCCTTTCACCAAACCCTACTTTTACCACAGAAAATGCTGTATATATTATGTGCGTTAAGTCTGATCTTCAAGTTCAGATATACAAATTCAAAAATCTTTCAAGTGTTTACAAACTAATTATTCTAAATATGATCCGTTTTCCAATACCACTGTAACGATCATTGCTGTACGGCGTGTCGTTCGGTCATCGCCGGTCGCGGATGGTCCGTTGGGGCAGCGGATCAAAGCCGCCGCGCAACAAGTCGCTGATTTATAGAAGGGCCGCAAGCCAGGGGACTGTTAGCAAAACAATGGAGGGATCAAATTTCAGTTGACCCACCCCGGTGCCCCTCTGCGGCGAAATACTTCTATATATTGGAGCGGCGGAGACCTTCCGGCAGTGAGTGAGTTAGTAAGTGGACGAGCGTGGAGTGCGAGTGCTCTGACGATACGAACGTGGAAGATGGCAACACGAAGACGAGACCGCGCGAGCAAAGACGAGCCGGCCAAGAGTGATAACGGGCGAACTGGAGTGGACCCAGAGGAAGCGAACCAGACGACCCCGCCCAGCGGGTCGTTACACCACCTTAATCTTCTTTGAACATATTAAATAGACTATGCATCGCATGAACCGTCAAAACAATGAACAAAAGTTAACAATAGTTAAATGCGATAATATCTCATTAGCGATATGCATAGAAGATGATTTGAATGATATATTATAAGCATTGCAACTGGTTGTTCACCTGTTATTTTTTGTAAAATTTTCTGTTAATTTTTTATTTTTGGAGACGATAATCAAAGATTTATGTTTTAAAATAACAATGTTGAAAATGTTTAACTATACTGATGAGTTCAAGAAAGCTAAAGTGCTGAATTACTCACAAAATAGCTATAAAAGACAAAACAAAACTAAAAGATCTTTGTATAGTTGAAAAAATTTGAAATGAATATATAAATGAACCAGAATAATAATAAATAGATCTCGTGAAATGACGTGGTTTTGTTTTGCAACTTCAATTTACATTTTCTTAATAATTTTTTGTGACAGTATGGATTGCTTGATTATCATAAATTACTGTACATTGTAAACAGTGAACTGAATTGAAAATCAGTTTGCATTGAAAATAATGGAGGATGAAGAATTGATGCCAGTTATTAAACGTAAACGTACAGAATCAAATGATTTGGTAATTTTATTTTTTCATTCATTTTAAAGATTTTTTTCTAAAGCTATGCTTTATTTCATCGAAATGATGTTCAGTTGTAGTGAAGAAGTTTTTAAATTAATCTATTGCAGTAATATTGTAATTGAAAGAGAATTTGCTTTATTAGTGTTTTGCTGATGTTTCAATTCCAAAGTGCTGATTAATTAGCTATTTATTTCTGCATTGATTTATTTGCCCAGGGTATGTTGTTGCTTTGCAAACAAAATGTTATAATTATCAAATTCGATGTAACTTTTTGGTACCATATTTCTGTAGAAGTAGTTAAATTGTTTTATTGTATATATATATATGATTTTTCTTTTGTTGAATAAATAAATTTACAGGATTTTTTGACCGATTCTGAAGTATCAAGCGCTCAAAGTTCTACCGTTTCTCACAACGTGAAACTGGTAAGTGTTGTTTCAGTGCTGGAATGTTGTGATTGAAATTAGTTCACATAGTTTGTTTTGACGGAAAATCCAAGTGAACCATGTTTAATGTTAAAATGGCCAGAAAAAGTGATCATGTTGGATTGTCCTTTAAATGATCTGCAGTTGTTGTCTATGACGCCTGTGTTGCTGTTGAAAAGGTGAATTATTTGTTGGAATGTTTTTTTTACTTTTTATATTTTCATTCTTTCAGTTCAGAATTGATAAATTTTGACTTTAATGATGCAGTCAGTGGTCTTCCAACCGTAAGTAATTTTTCCATGGTTGAAATATTTTTTAAAAAAACATTTGCATATTTAGAGTAAGTTCACAGATGTGAATGCTGCCGACATCATATTGGTATCAAATTTTAACTCCGCTCTGGCATTGCCGTTCATTACTGAACGAAGCGAATTTCAAGGTACCGTCTACGCCACCGAGCCAACTGTTGAATTTGCGAGGTTGTTGTTTATGCTTTTATTAAGATTTATTTCGATTGTTTGCATTTTTGTACTTTGAACGATGATGTTCAATTCGATTTAGATGTCTAATGCTGGATATGGTGACGTATTTTGAACGTGCTAAATCGGCAACGCAGTTTTTTAATAAATTTCAAAACAGAGAAAAAAAGTGATAAATTTTTAAGTTATAGTAATAATTTAATTTAAAAATAACGTTTGCTTATACAATGTTTTAGTCGAAAATTAACTTCAGCTCCATTTTACACGTTCGAAGATGTGGAAAATTGCTTGTCGAAAGTGAACATTGTCAACTATAATGAAACAGTGGTTGGTTTGTTGTTGGTTTTGTTTGTCTTATAACATTGTATGAATTGTTGATTTTGCTTTGCAGATTTGCCCTGGATTTGGACATCTTACTCCCACCGCATCAGGTCTCAGCATCGGTGGATGCAACTGGGTAATTGAAACTTGCAAAGAGAAAGTAATGCTTTTTTTCCTTGTTAATAAGCTCTATTGTTCAAAAAATAGAAGCTAATTATAATTTTGTCTTTTCTACAGATTGTTTATTTGTCTTCATTCACTTGCGTTAGTACTCATGCGAAGGTTGGCAAGTTTTGTCCCATGGAATGAGTATTTAATTATTGGTATTTTATTAAGGCGATGGCGGTTGATAAATTTGACAATGCTACTGCTATTGTTGTCGGTTCGTTGAATCAGTATCCAAAAAAAAATCCTGCTACAGTAATGGACGAGTTTTGCACTGTTGTAGGTATGTGAATATATATATATATATTTTATTTCTACATCGGCAGTATTTAATTTGTTTGTTTATTTGAATAATCCTTTTTTGCAGCGAACACAATTGCCGCCGGTGGCAATGTTCTGATTCCTAGTTCACCGTGTGGTGTGACTTTTGATTTGATCGAATACCTTTTCGCGCGTGTGCTCTCCAGATCTCCGTTGCCAAATTGTCAAGTGATTTTCATCTCCGAAACTGCGGACACTTGTTTCGCCTTTGGTAACATATGCGGAGAATGGTAAAATAAAAAAAATATGCTCATGTTTGTTTGCTTATGTTTATCATCGTAAAAATAATTGTGCAGGTTATGCGATTCGAAAAAATGTCGTGTTTTTCAACCCCAAGAACCGTTTGTGCACGGTTCGGTAAGTGGAATTTATTTTAGTTCTTTTTCCTCAAATCATGTAAACTAATGTCACGCTTTGCTTGCATAAGCACAGCTTGTTCGTGGTGGACGTGTGAAACTGATGAAATCAATAAGCGGTAAATATCTGTGGATTTGTTGTAAATTTTTTTTGTCTATTAAATTGGATATTCATTCGGATAGAATGTGAAAAACACGATTTGAGAAGTCCATATATAGTTTTCGCTTCACATCCGTCACTTCGTGTCGGAGATGCGGTTCAGTTTTTGTTGTTGATGAAAGACAATGAAAAAAATACCATAATACTTACCGGTACTTGTGCACTTTATTTATACTTTTTTTAAAATTTAATTGCTTTTATTTATGTATTTCAGATCCCGAATTTTCTCCTAATGAAGTTCTCTTTCCATACAAACCAATTTCAATGAAAGTATATTGTACTGTTTATATTTGATGATGATGATCAATGAAAATTCGTGTGGAAAATGTTTTTTTCTGTATATTTTCTCATTTCTAGGTTGCATTTTGTCCAATTGATGTTCGAATGAATACAGTCGAAGCAGTCAGTTTATTGTCATCATTGCAGCCAAAAGCGTTATGCTTGCCAATTCAAGAAAAGAATACAGTTGAAAATTTCTGCAACACATCTGAAATAGTTGTACGTTTCAGCAGATCGGTCTGTCAGTTATAATTAATAATTGATTCGTTCATTTTTGAAGAACACTCGCTATTATTCGACGTCGAACATTTGTCCAATTCCACCGGATCATCGTCTTGTGAAAATTAAATTAGATCCAAAAGTATATATATGCATTTTTATTACTTTATGCTTATTTATTCATTTATATTTTATTTCAGTTGGCCTCGGCGGTTACGTTGTTCGATTTGGGTTGTGGTAAAAGCATTGGACGTGTTGCGGGTCGACTGATTTTGAAAGAAATTGGCTACTATGTTGAAGTAAGCAGTGCTTGATTTTTTTCTCCTAGAAATTTATCATATGAAAATTTTCATTCTATTCACCCGTTCTACAGTCAGACGAGAATATCGAAAAGACGGTCTACAAGAACGCCACACTGACATGTCCTTCTCTGAAAGTTGCAGAACAACTTTTACAAAAGGTAAGCATAATGGAAGCTTGTTTTTGTATTTTTTTTGGACAAAAAATTTTCTTTCAGATTGATTTTCGCGCTTCTGATCCATCACTTGCTAATTCTAACGTGGAAGTTGCTTATGTAATTTAAAAAATTTATTTTTTACAACACCTTTTTTATTTGAAAAATTTCACCTTTATTTTTTTTTATTTTACTGTAGGAAAGTGAAAATGCAAAATTCAGCATGACGAAGTCAATGACGAGAATTTTTGCAAAATTAGATGATCTAGATACTATTGAAAAATTGCAAGATGTTGTTTTACAAAGCTGTTTGAAATTATATTGAATTTTTATTTCGTCTATGTTGATTATAATGTAGAATATGTTCTCAATTTCTTGTTTTGATGTGAAAAAACAAAAGGTTGTTAAAAGTAAATTTTACTTGAGAAAAAGAAATCAATGCTATTACAATATGTTATTTATACGTGCATATCGCGCTGATCAACGTTCATTCAAATATAGCGAACATATACTGAAATCAATAATCAAATGTTCCTGTAGTTTCTATAGCAACTTGGTGGATTTTCGTTACATTTCGTTGAAATTTTTATCAAATGTTTCAAAAGTAAAAGTATTCTATTTGAATGTAATTTCATTATGTTCAAATCTGTGGAAAAAAATTTAAAACATTACGATGTAATTTGGGAAGATCGAGACGTTCGATTTGATGTCGATTCAAAGTAAGCGTGCAGTTCATTTGTCACGTATTATTTTTGAATTTTCAAAAAATTGCCAAATAAACATTATTCTAAAAATAGTCTCACTGATGAAAAAAATAATTTAGAATTTCAATGTTTCGTATTTTAGACATTTGAAACTTAGAAATGGAGAATTCATTGTGGATAAATCACACGGAATTGAAGATACGAAAGGAAATCGTGGACAAAAAGGTATGAAATTGAAAATAATTATGACATTTAAATACGTTTTCTAATTTTGCAAAGATCTTTGCTTTCAGGAACTTTAATTGTAACAAATTTGAGAATTATTTGGCTTTCTCACGCTTCATCGAAAATTAATCTAAGTAAGTTAGCGCTAATTTGAAATTATAAGCAGAAGTTATTTTTTCATTGCTTGTGTGATAAATTTTTTTATGCGTAAATTTGCAATTGATTGAAAATATTTAGCCATTGGATTCAATTCAATCACAGCAATACGTACTCGGACCACTTTATCGGTACGTTTCTTTTATATCCTCTTTTATTAAATTAATAAATTTTTAATTGTTGCAGAAATTGGTTGGAAAGACCGAATCGTTGTACGTTTTGACAAAGCCAGGATCGACAAGATTTGAATTCATTTTTTCCATAATCAATCAGGCAAATGCAAAATTGTTTGCATCGATTCTTATTGTTTTTCGGTAAATTATTTTTCTCTTCGATTGACCACTTCATCACATATTTATTCATTATTGCAGTGCGTATGAAACGTCGACTTCGTACCGTGAAGTGAAAATGCGCACACCGATCATCGTAAGAGAAACGTTGAAACTTCTTCCTTTGGAAGAACAATGCAAGAGGGTTTGTTTGTTTGTTTGTTTGTTTGAAATTATTATTTTGATATTTGTTTTCAAAGTTCAGGTTGAAGGTACATGGAATTTATATTCAGACGAGGTTTGAACGAAGCACAGCACGTATAGCAACTTTATTTACCAAATTTAATTGTATTTCAATCATTCTAGGGCGACCTTGGGGTATTGATTATGACCAATGTGAGAGTTGTATGGTTTGCGACCGTCAACGAGTCGATGAACATAAGCATACCGTATTTGCATATAGTAAATTTACAAATTAATAAATTTATTTGTTGATTTTATTTATAATTTTTAGAAAAGTTGTCGAATAAAAAATTCAAAATTCGGTTTAGCTTTGGTGATCGAAACATCTGTGCAAGTAAAATATTTTACACTAATATTTCAAAATAATTTGTACATTTATTTTTCGGTGAATAATTTCTAATTTGTATATCTTTTTTTGCTTGCGTCCAGAGTGGTAGTAACATTTTTGGATTCAGAATTGATCCCCAAGATCGGCTTGAAGAAGTTTGCCGTCAGATTATATCGTTGCATTCGATGTTTCAAGTGAACCCAGTTTTTGGTGTGGAAGTGGTCCGCAGTCAGGTGTGGGATTAATTATTACCCCTTCATGTATTTTTAATTTTTAATGTCCAAGCGAATTGTTCAGGACGATAATGAAACCATCGCCATCGGACTGTGCACCGAAGATGATATTGAGATTGATTCCACTGGTCGAGCGGACTCTTTAACGGTAGTTTTTCATTTTTAAATCCATGAACTGCCACTTTTGTTTGTAATTTCAATAATTAACAACGCGATATAATATTAATTGTATAAATTATTTTTTGAAATGTATTTTTTGCTTTCTGCTTCAGGCATATTTTGCTTGTGGTGATCCTCACCGGAAATCAGGTGAACCGGTCTACAACGAAGAACTGGGCGTGGCTATTGAAGCACTGAAAGAAGGCTTTACACTGAACGATTTGTGGGAAATAGATGCTGACTAATAACGGTGTCAGTGGATCTTGGATTTGATATTAGAATTTCTGCTCAATTTGTCAAGTTTTTTGCAGTTGTAGTTTGTTTCAGCCATTTATTTATGATTTCATTGATTATTTCTCCAACATCAATCTCATTGCTGTTTTTCTTTATAAATCTTTCTAATACTACCAAACAAACAGTTTATATTATTTTTCTTGAATATATTTTGACAAAAGATTTGCACGTTTAAAGAACTTCTGTGTTCAAAGCATTTCAAGAGGGGAAAAATTCCAATAATACTGACTTTGGTATAATCTCAAGCATACTATTCAGCCGTAGTGTAAAATTATCCAACGTTCATGGCGTACATGGCGATTGTCTAATTTGTTGTACAACTCAATGGACTGTTATTATCCAGCCTGTCTACGCGCAATCATAGGCATAATGAAAAGTGCGTTTATTACGCGCAAGCATGCTAAACAGTTAAGATGGATTTCAATGTGTGAAAATAACGGTATAGCGTGCATGTAGCAGTCCAGCTGCAGCATTACCAACACTTTGCGCTCTTCATAAATGTATGTTACGGTTAATGTTGAAAATTGCCTATTTTTGATAATAGCCAAAAAAGATTGCCTAATATGAATAATAGGCAATATTTTTGCCTAATATTAAGAATAGGCTGTAGGAAAACGACGGGTCACCAGCTACGCTGTATCTTTAAATGTATCGCATAAGAATTTCAATGATAATCATTTCATTTTACTCAAAAAATAAATGCTTAATGTGTTTAGTGTCAGAAACAAATGTATCGGTTCAGAATTTCTATGATATTCAGTTCATTTCATTCAACAAATGAAAAGTGATTAGGTTCAGACACTTTCAAATAATTTGCTCCGGAAAATGGCTTCATTATTAAACTTATATGTAAGGACAAGGCAATCAATTACTTCCCAATTTATTAAAATTCTGATGCACAAAAAGGCTGTATATGAAGAAAATTTCTTTGCTTATCAACGAATAAGGACAGAATGTAACGACTTTTCTGACTTCCCTACGAGATCAAATTATGACTGATATTGCGAATCCAATCACATGATTAAACAATTGTCCGTGATTATAATTCAAAAAATCAGTATGGAGTTTGGAAAATCGGCATAGGCGTAGGGGGAGGGGAGTATAACTGATTTTCCGCACGAAAACCCCCTAATTTTTAGCAATAACTTTCATTAGTTGCTGCTCTGAAACATGATGATCGCTTGAGATTTTGCAAAATAATTATCCTTGACATATCCTGTTCGCTTAGGCAACTTGTAGTTCAGCAGGCGGGCTGGTCCAAACCGGAGGAGGTTTTGTCTAGTGAGGTTGTGCACACATTTTTGATTTGGATACCTCAATTTGATGTAGTGCTTGACTACCTGCGCCGAAAGCTATCGCATAAAACGCTTCTTTGTCTTCTGATAACTTTGCTGATGTCTCTTCAGTAAGAATGCTCTGTTTATGCACACGTCAACGATATGGAACAGTATTCTTTATTTTGTAGCTTCTGGAAGGCCCTTCTTGATGAAGAAGAAATCAGGACAATTCTCTGTGAGGTGGAAACCTCCCTCAATGCCAGACTACTGACATTCGTGGGGGCTGAAAACCACGAATGCCACCCTTTTTCACCGTTTGAGTTGCGGATTGGTCGTACGTACGTGCTCTTTCCGGCAGTTGAAGCCCATGACCCAGAATGGCAGACAGCAGGACGTGGCCCCTCGTAATGGAGCCACAGATGGTGATACTGTCAGCAGCTCCTCGTGAGTTGGTGGCGAAGTTGGAAACAAGAATATCTGTCAGAACTGATGCAGCGATAGAAATGCAGATATTCCACAGCCGCTCCGGAAGTGAATGACTAGGTGCAGATATTGGAGGGAAACATCCCGCAACCCAGTGCCTGGTAGGTGTAATCACGGAATTGCATTTGGGCAGTGATGGCATCGCGAGATCGGCCAGGATCCGGACGTCGACCAATGTGATAACACAGCCAGTGGCGAAGCTCATCCAACTCGAACCGGAAACTTTCAGTGATGGGCGTGAGACACCCCCATATGGGGGTCAAGATGTAGACGACAGAAATGGGGTCTGTCGTCAACGTGAGAGAACCTGAGTGGCAGTAAAAATATACTGTAATTTCAGTAATGATGCAATTGTTGTTTTCTGTCGTTGTTGGAAGATTGCCTTCAGTGTGTTTTCTTTTTAGTGCGATTATAGAGGCCACAGTACAGCATGTACCTGAGTGTCCTGACATACATTATACCTGATATTTGAATTTATTATTATTACGTCATCATTGATCTGAACACGTTACTTACACACACGCGATTCTCTCTTCTCTCCCTCTTTTCCCTCTTCACTTTGTTTCTGATCGTCGTCATCCACGACAGCGATATTCATTGATATTTTGTCTGATTATCCCTGGCTCAGTATTATTCGTATTGAGCAATCTGTGTCGACTCTCAATCACGTCTTGAATAACGGTTATCGTGACGGAAGTCAGATTCTCTAACGCATTAGACTTCCACGCCTTGCATCAACAAACAAGAAATAAAGTCCACTAACATCACAAACGAGTGACGTGCTGTTTTGCTCGTTATAGACTGTACCAATAGCTGTAAGACCATGCTCAAGAAGATTTTGCAAAGTGGAATGCAATGTAAAATAGCGGTCTATAAAAACGACTATTTTGTTTCAATAAATTTCAAAAGAAACAAGCAATACTACAAAAAATTCACTTTAATTTTGTTAGATACTGTATTAATGGTCAGGTTCAGTTAGTCAAGTTTAAATTCTGAACCATATGAATTGGGTTCTGAAATTTTATTTATCATACTATTTATAAAACAATAAAATAATACTAAAATATAATTGCTTTGGTATTTTTAAACATTATTAAAATTTGATTTATTGTAAAAGCATTGCTAATCATGGAACACCGACATTTTATATTCAGGTCAAACCTGACTTTTCAGTAACTACAGTAAGAAATTGTTTTTGACGTAAGAGGTTGCGTGTTTGCCATATTGTGTTCAGTTTGCGTTTAGAATTTGCGTTTGCTAGTCGCGTGTCTTGTCTGTGTCTGACATTGAATGAACGGTACGATTATTTGACAAAGTTTGACTGACACCCTGTTGTTCATGAACGTGAAACAATCGACATCGGGTAGTCATAACCGAGTTGGTCGTCCTGAGATTTGTACAGTCCACATATGAGAAACCGAATTAAATTTTCTCGCCAACATTTGGTCCTCAGTGCTGGATTCTCAGTGCTTTGGATGGCGTCCATCATGATGGAAGACGCAAAGGCGAGAAAACTGCACTTGCGGGGAAGCGCGATAGAAGCGAAATACGACGACATCGAGAGAAGCTTGAAAAATGGATCGCATGCCAGGCGAGTGTTTTGCACCAGCATTACAAATGACGACATTTTAATGCGTATGGATGAAGAATTATTTCTTACATCATAGATGTGTATTCTTGGTCTCGAAAATCTACTGTTTTTATGAAGTACCAACACCAATGATTTCAATAGCGTTTCAAACATGGCCTTAGTGAACTGTGTACCATGGGATGCTTGTTATCTCCACAGTTTTTCCCTGAATGAAATGCGATATGAGGAGCATCAAACAATCAGTGAAAAAGATGGTTGATTCTTCAGCAACTGTGTAAGACAGCCATATATCAGGACAAATTTATACGATGTCCGCAACAGAGCTGCAGCTACAAGTACACATTCGTCGTAATTCTAAGGACTCTTAGATGTTTCGGTGAAGTGGTCAACGCATATTGAGGGCCACTTTTCGCTGCTCGAAAGCAGCACCCCGTAAGAGAAGACATGGTATTTGAAAAGAGGCTCTGCTTTGCTTGTTTGCAGCGTGGATGACCAGATAACGGACAGCAGCTCCGTTCGGAGATGTACGGTGGCAGGATACAGAGCTGGAAAACAAAAGAAGCAGCCAAAAAGTAATCCTGGAGGAAACCTTTCCGCCGTTGATAGCGACGTCGTACTTGAGAGGTTCTAACAAATATTGTTTTTAGATGACGAAAAATACAAGTTGGACCTCCCCTTGATCGACCAAACACCAAAGTCACCGGCTGGTCACGGCTTAGTGTCACCTAAAGGAGAGCAGCCAAAATCATCCAGACTACACTTCAATCACGTGACATTGCGTGGAGGATGGACAAAGTTGAAAGTTATTAGAGACGAGTCTCTCTGGCCAGACTTGGTGTCGTGTCCACATCGCCGTCTGTTAGGACATGGGTGAAAGTCAGATGTGCAGCGTTGTGTTTGATGGATCTGCTCACCACCGTTGCAAATTCGCGAAATTACAAATTCACCCAGTCGACGCCTTTCTTCCCTTTCCTCATTTTTCGAGTGGAACGAATTGGCGGCAAACCAAATGATGTATCTTCAAGTCCGCTTGGCCATACAGTATCGAGAACCTTCCATTTTTTTGCAAAAACATATCATCAGAGTATGCATGTACAGGCAGACAGCCGCACATCTACAGCAGTTTGAAACCGCCTGAAATATTAGCAGCTGGCAGAGTTGATTCTATCATCTGCTTCTAGCTTGCTTCCCGTAGCTAGCAACAAAGTGGTGCGCGTGCATGAGCGCGGCGGTGGGAGTTCTACTCCACTTTCGACACCATCGAACAACCGCGCAAGATCGGCGCGAAATCGAAATGCTTTTTATGGCTTTTTTATGAATTTGCCTGAAGAATTATTTCTTACATTATGGATGAGTATTTTTGGCATCGTAAATCTACTCTTTTTATGGGATACCAACATGAATTATTCCAGCCAGCTGCCAGTTCAGAACAAAATGTGGTAAAGTGCTGTCACTCAACGTTGGAGAATGTTCGAAGCAACCTGATCACAGCAGCCTGAAAAGCAGAACACATGTGCATGAATTCACTGCAGTAAGACTAAGATGCTCTTGAAAGAGCCGTCGTATTCACGTGGACAACAGCTCTTGTTTCATGGTCTCAGAAGCTGTTCTGTGCTGATGTGGCGTAAAGGTGCAGCGATTTCTATATCTGCTTTGACATGCGGCATTTTGTCACAGCAGCTGGTCCCTGACTCGTGTATGATGACTAAAGAGCGCTTTGAAACTATTTTGAAATATTAGCTTTTTACCCTAACGACTGTTTTGACTATTTGAATCGTTTTGAATTCTGTAGTTTGTTTTCTGTTAATTTTGATATTTATTAAATGTATTATTTTGATAGTTCGAGTTTTTTCCTTTGTTCAAGTGAATTATGTTCAATTTGCAGACTACTCGAGTAAATGCTGGTGTATATTTTATTCTCGTTGACAACAGTAGAGAATTGAGGTTTTCGATTATAATTGACTTGTACAGTCTATATTCCTGCTGGTGACCAATTAAGGCCTGTTCTTGCTGCAGTAATAAAACTTCCAATTTCATGGTGTGAATTGGATAAAATCCTTTTTTTAAGTTCTTTTACAGTAATATTCGCCATAAGCATTTGCGTAAGATAAAAAATATTGGATGATTAAATGAAAAAATTCTTTTTCAGTATTTATTAATTCATCCAATATTTCCTATGAGAATTTGAATATACTTTGAAATATGAATTTTGCATTATTTCAATTTTGCAATATTATTAAATCTCGAACGACACGAATGTTTTTCCATAAAAGTAAATGGAGGGAAGAACTAACATTCACTGTGAAGATTAACCTTTTGAACCTTTTGATAAATGCTAATAGAATTTGTTTTATGCTTAAGGTTCTATTAAATTAATGTAAATTAACAAAATTGCGAGCAATAGCATTTTTTATATTATAATTTCTAGTAAAATTATAAAATTTTTGCTGTATAAAAATTTGAACATATTGGAATTCTTGAAAAGTGAAAATACAATTGCAAAAAAGTATTAGATTTTATTTCCGTTCGTCTTCAAAACAGCAATTTTCAATTTTACACCAAAATAGCGGCAAACGATTTCATCATTATAGTTTATGCTCCATAATATGTGCATTCCATCTGGCCAGTTTTAGAATGGTCAAGCTTCAAATGGCATTGTATTTCGTCGTATTCCACTTTCGTGGTGAGGCACTCATCAGAATACACCTGTTCTAGACTAATCTGAAATATAACAACGCGTTAGACGTTTTACATTAAAATAAAATTTTGCATACTTCTGATGACACTAGACATGTAGTTGAAAGAGCATCTATTGTTAAGGATAATCCTTCACTTCTGTCGACTTCGCTTACGTCGAGAACTCTGCGGAAATAACCTTTACCGCTTTGCAAATCAGATTGGTAAATGTAATCTTTGGCTTCATCCAATGCACTCTAAACAACTAATCATTATAAAGAATAAGCTAATTTAACGATGCATAATACTTAGCAATGATTACCACATTTATCATTCCATTATTATTATCAAGGTTGTAATAAATAATGCTCCATTTTATCAGTGCTCTTACGTGAAAGCAATTCAATATAGAAATGCATTTTGAATAAAATTTTGAAAAGTTTTTTGCAAGTTATAATTATGAATTTTCTGATATGCCTTATTCGGTGAACTTTACATGTTTTTATTCAACATTGATTTGAATGAGAGAGAAATAGTCGAATATAACTTAAACTCTGCATAACTTTACAAACATACCGATTCTGCATTGATTTCAGGCATGACAGCCATGAAAAGGAAGATAAAAGCTGCTAAAGCTGACATTGTATTAATTGTGATTTCGTGAAGAGAATGATTTTTATTTTGTAAAACAGTGCTTTTATAGTATAATAGAGTCAAGCGTTCTTTGTTCAGATGTTTAATTAAATAATTGCTGTATGTGTTTAATTATCTGAATTTATAAAAAAAATACCGTAAAATGTTTTTTTTAAAGTAAAAAGCAAAATATACAAAATATTGTTCTGTAGAATTTACATATGAAAAATAGTAAGTTTATACATCTCATTTATGAAATACGCAATGCAAATAAACATGAAACAGAAAATTTTCAATATATTATTTGTAAAGACTAAAGGAACGATTTACAATGTCGATTTTTATTTTATGATTTAGACTCTCCAAATTTAAATTTTTTTGCCACCAACATAATGCAAATAAATTGCAATTCAATGTTTATTTAACATCATCGAATAGTTGAAACGTATTTAACGTAATTTCAGTACAAATAATGATTGAATATTTATAAAATTGGTGAAAAAATAAAGAGAAATGGAATATATAAGGGTGAAAAAGATCTGTAGAAAGAAGTAAACGAAGAGCTTCCAGCAGAAAGAAGTTACCAGGAAGAATGCTAGAGCCATTACCTTCTAACCTTATTCTTGAATCCCTGATTATGCATATAATCAGTTCTTATGCCAAGCCGGCAGATTTGATGAACTACACCTCGGAAAAAGTAAAAATTGCTGAATAAAACAAAGAATGTTGGCTTCAGAAAGTAATAGTGAGCAAACAGAGATGTAGTAGTATATGTCAATCGTTGTAATCGTTGTGAAATGACGATGCATTATTATTTTTCGAAATATGCAATGCTCTTTTAATAGATCATTCAAAATTTGAATAGCAGATTTGTGAAACTGATAGTTGAAAGGTCATATATGTTGGACACTTTTGGCGATCCACCTTTCGCATCCGGCATCAGACCCATCCATTGTGCCACAATGTGCACTTGTACAATTTTTTTCAATAGCTGCTTCTAATTTTTCAATGCTAAATCACATTAAGCGTTGGCACGATCTAATTTCAGCTTTTCTTTTTTCACTTCTTCTGTTTTCCCTGTAAATACTTCATTGTGTGGATCAATTGAAAGTAAATAAATTTATTCTAGCAGCTTCAGTTCTTACTTCGGCAACAGATACAGAAGTTAGAAGCGTATCTATAATTTATTTCATCTATTTCTATTTCTTTTATCTATTTCAGTATCTATAATTTATTTATTTTTATGTATTTTGATTAGAATTGTATTATTTGAAATAAATTGTAAGTCTCTTTAGTTGAAAAATTCAATAAAATTGACGTAATAAATCTGTTGATCTTCCTTTATTGGGAAGTGCTAGGATTAACATCACAATGCTCACAATAGCTGCGCAGATGTTCATAAATTATAGATACTGAAATCCAAAAAATCTAAAATATCGATTTCCTGCTCAACACTTCTCCATATGTTTATGTTAAAAACATAGAAAGGGCTTAGATAAACGATGTCTTTTCGAAAACAAAAGAAATGACTATAGACTGCAGTTTGGCATCAAAATGTGCAAAATAACGTGCTCTATTCAAGTCGGTAATTTGTTTCACGAATTTTACAGAACTAAGTCCACACGAAAACAAACTGAAGAATGACAATTTTTTAGCGAAAATTTTGTCGCATTTTTTGCCACTAAAATGCGACAAAATTATTAAAATTGGAAATACTTTGATACCATCATGTAAAGAATTGATCGAACTATCCAATAAAATAAATTTTATAAAAATTGAACGTACTTCCAGCTTTTTACACGTGTTTTTTTAAAGTGGGGTGGGGCCCACCCCAACAATCCAACAACGTATATTTTGACTTTACGATGTTTTGTAGACCGAACAAAATTCCTGGAGCATTGAAATTTTTTTCAAAATATGTCTTATTGTTTCAAAAGAGATGTCACAAAGCTTCAGACTATAAAAATGAAAATTGACAGAATGCGACGAAAAGAAAACGCCATGGGGTGGGCTCTACCCAACAATCCATCAAAGGGTTAAGCAGGTTCCTACGTGCAGGTGTTGATTAAGGTAAGTGCCTCTGCACTTTGCTAAACAATCAAATACCACTCACCATTTTGTACTGATCTTATCTTCACAGTTTTTTGTTCTTTCCCGTTTCTGTCTCCGTCAATTCTTCTATTACATCTTCTTCTAAATATTCCTTTTTCCAAATTTTTGCTTCATGGTTGCATCAAGCAAAGCTAGGTTTACAGTGAAACATTCCTGAATGATTCACAATAAAGATTTAAAGATGAATGCTCATTTGGCATAATAATAAGCTCATAGGGCACAACGCTAATCGCTTTCAATGTTTAACCAGTCGTAGTGCTGCACATTAAGTGTCATGAGGGCAGTGTATCCTATTTTGCAAAGGTACGTTGTGGCGAATAGAACCAATACACGTAAGCTCTATGAACTTAAGTTAGCATTTCTTCCAGGAGCTTTCTAACGGCATACATTAAAAGCTGCCTGAGCTAAGTTGTTGAATTAAAGATAAATGGTTTCTTCTTAAAGATCACGTAAAGATGTTCGACATGGACCAAAAATGGATTTTTCAAAAGTTTATAATCAATATTTGAGGTTCCACGTCAAGAAAATAGTGAAAAAACATGCTGTAGGCTTGTAAATCCAGTTTCAGAAAGGTGCGTTGTGGAGAAGGGAACCAATACACGTAAGCTCTGTGAACTTATGTTAGGATATTCGGCTTGTAGGAGGAGGAGGCCTTTCAGCTATTATTCGACTTGAAAACAAATTGCCTCCAGCAGCCACAAGTCATCCTATGAATTTGTTAACAGCATGCCGTTGCCCTTGACGCGACACATACAATAGTTATGCGCAATCAGAACTTAAAACTGATCGTAGTGAGACTATGTATAATTTGATATTCTCTACGTTGAAGAAAACTTCATTCTCGATACTTTGTGTGCTTCCATCGAACATTCAAAAGAGCAAAACACAGAAACGACTTCCTTATAGAATCTCTCACTACGACTATAGAAATGCACTACGACGGATGAACTGACCGATCACTGACATTCCTTGATTCAGAACAATTACTATTACTAGCATTAACAAAATACACATCAAAAAACCAGAGGCAAAGTCCTACTGATCACAATGCAAGAGACTCATCAGTATAGTACCGATATCCCCCAACGCGATTTGTCTACTTCTTCCCATTTCATTCGCTGTCCTTCTGATGCGTTCTATTTGTTGAATATTCCTTTCCTATCTATGGTTAACTTCTGAATCAATATTAAGCTCTTTAATTTTTAGCCTATACAGTAGAATCCCGTTAGTACGTTCATCTGGGGACCTGAAAAAACGGACGTACTAAGCGGGAAAACGTTGTAAGCGGGAAACATAATCAAGTCATTGGAATCCGTTAATACATTGCTTGCAGTAATTTTATTCAATTGTTTTAGTGAAAATTTATCAATAGTAGTTTGTTTCATGTTTTTTATCCTAATTCACAAATAACTGTGTCTATTTTCGACAACTGATTAATAACGTTCTCATCCACGTAAAACTGCAGACGTAACGTCGCACAGTGTTTAACCTTGATGAAGGGATTTTCATCATTCGTGCAATGTCGATGCGCTTCATGTTAGGGTTTTCATCAACCGTTTGAATGATTTGAAGTTTCTGAGCAGTCGTAATTTGGCGCCATTCTTTTTTCTCCATTTTAAAAACTTTGTCGCTAGATAATAACGGCAAATTTCAAAATGCAGCTTACCTCATTTTCACTCACAAACAACAATTAAACTCGCTACAGCCAGCGCCACCTAGCACAACCAACAACAAACATAATGCGGCGCTGGCCTGCAGGCATACTCCCACGCTTAATCATGTTCAGTACGACTTGTTTGCCACGTGCGATGGCTTTATTGTATACGGTAAAATCATTCGTTCCAATTGTCGTAGTGCATGACAATCAGTGCAACAATTACGTCATCAAAGTCCAATAACCATCACAAATCTGAACGTACTAAGCGGGATTGCCGAGCGTGATAACGGGGATCTTATTACATACATATTATATAAATGGAGTCAGGACTTCAGAAACCATCGTACAAAGCGGGAAAACGTGCTAAGCGGGAACGTACTAACGGATTCTACTGTATTTTTAAAAGCTAAATGGTTCCAAATGTGATTATTTGACGAACATTAATTTTAATCAATCCTTTGTTTAAATGCAATCTAAGCGGTGGCGTTTTTTATATGTATTAATTAGAAATTCACCTATGGAACAGGAAAATCTGTTTCTATATTTCATTGCAATTTTGTGAATTTTTAAATATAAGTAGAGTGTTGGGTTTGTGGTTTATTTGTGCGACAAGCCATTAGACAAAAAATTTGTTTTTAGACAACACAGCATCTCCCAACCTCTCATACTCAAATGTGGATTATAGATGTAAACTCTGCCTCGTTTTTCACAATGAATTT